>OY735230.1:10751071-10801071 GCA_963457665.1 Thysanoteuthis rhombus | reverse complement strand
AGACCCGGAGGCCAGTGCAGAGGAGCACCCAGATCAAACTTATTGATGTATTAATAGTGAACATCACAAACTTGTTTACCATTACTACACTGTAGCGTATATACATACTAAATGCTGAGGCAGAATATTATTGATATTCACTAGGTTTAGCTTAGTTTAACGCATGGCCACATTTGTGAAGTACCCAGCGAGAACTGAATTCATTACAGTGATAATGGTCAATATCACAAGCTTGTTAACCGTTACAGTGCTGACCGTGACACTAGAGATTTCGAGAAAGTATTGAAAGAAACTGAGAACCATAAAACGCACATAGGGGAGAATCATGCTCAGACTCACATGGAGAGATTACAAGACAGCGCAGTATATTAGAGAAAAGACTGTCCAAGGTATCAGAGAAACAGTTGGAAAAGTGAAATTGCAATAGGTTGTACATGTTGCAAGAATGCCAGACATGGACATCACGACTCAACATGGACTCCCAGAGATCACAAGCGAAATTGTGGCCGACTGAAAGTAAGATGGCGTGACGAGTAGACAAATTCAGAAATTACTGGCTCCGCATTGACCATGATAGGAAGGTCTGGCGAAACTTAGGAAAAGTCTATGTCCAACACCGGACGCTAAATGGCTAATGATGATGATGATGATACTGACTGTGGAACTAGGGATTTCGAGAAAGTACGGAAAGTTCAAGATTTCAGAAAATCTGTAGGGATTTCGTGCAATCACTAAATTCACAACCTCATAGTAATATGTATCAGCTTCTTCCCCCAAATAAATAGTAAGTTGATAATTCAAGTGAAAAAAAATATTGAATCAATAACAACTCGAATCTCATAGACTAGATCGTGACAGTTTCTCTATGTTTTGACACATCGTTTTTTTCGCTTCATATCGCATTTAGTCTCCAAATATCTACGACTTTGTAAGAGAAAATATTTGCCTACCTACGCATTACACTGATATAATTGCACACATACACACACACACACACACACACTCATATACATATATATATATATATATATATATATATATATATATATATATATATATATATATATATATAGGCACTTTAAGTTTTTTTTTTCTTCCACTGAGTTGACAAAGAATAGACGGCTGTATGTACGCTCTGCTTTCCCCAATCGTGACACTTACTCGATTAAGCAGGACTGTATTCACCCAGCATTACCCGGGACAAATTTCAGCTGAAGCAAATGATATTTCATAGAGATTAGGCAAAATTATATAAAAGTGCAAGCGTACTCATCTCCTCCGCTAGTCGGGCACGCACATACTCCCGGGACGACTTGGGCAGGGCCGCGCACACTTTTAAATGACCCCCAAGGACCTCGGAGATCAGTGCACTCTCTCCTGTACTAATCCTGGCGTCAAGTTAAGGGAACTTACTTCATCCCTTCTTTTTCATGAGTTGGCGAATTGAAGGAAAATGAGTTGTCTTCCTTTCATTTGTCTTGGTAAAAATAGTAGTTTTGACTATGAATTGACATGGGACCTTGGTGGTTAGCGTCTCTAACCTATGTTAATCTTAGGGCTGAGTTGGCTTTATAGCCAAAGTTACAGCCTGTAGAATGTACCTGTGTGACAAGCAATAAAAACATAGTAACAGGCAAAACGACAAAACAATAACCGTCTTCATAGTATTATACATACATATAAATGCATACTGGTATTTGAAACTTTTCTTTATATTTTAGTTGGTATTATCATGTTTCAATATTAATCATTCCTGATCCCATAATACATTTTGGTGTTCTAAGCTCATTGAAAGAATTTTGTTTTAGTTTAAGATTCTATTTAAATCGAATAACTAAAAGGTTTCAAAAGAGTTGAAACATCATCCAAGTTCAGGAAAGTACCGGCAACACAGTCAGTCACGCAGGTTACCCGTCATGGATCAGATATAACAGGACCTTCAAAATACAGATGGAGAAATGAGGAAATTGATAAATCAAACAATAGAAAGTCGAAATGAAAGAATTTCCCGATTTATCAGGAAGTTCTGGTGGTAAAACTTAGAGAAACAGGTTATTCTCATGATTGACGACAAGCTCAGTCAAGTTTACCAAGTTTTGGGAAATTATGTGCTCACAAAAGCATGGATCTGGGAGGGAAGGTTAAGTGGGGTGAAGCGAAATAAAATAGATAAATAATATAATTCTCTGCTTTGAAGGACAGCTAAGTTCAGCTTGCCCGGGGCACGAGGCACCCTGGGGATGACCCTGTCCGACGTTAATTTCATTAATGGATATTAGAGCACCGATGGGGACTCCAGCTGTGCACACGCCTCTCATGTATCACAGGAGAGCAGTAGCAGCATCATAAAAAATGGCCATCAAAGCCGACGTTGAACAAATTTACACGCAAGCGATGAAATAAGTTTGGGAGAAGCTACATAATACTAATGGCGACTGTGTTTGAAATCAGTCTCGTTTATTGAGGTGGAAGAGCCAGAAAATAATGACAGTTATATCAAATTACACACACGCACACGCAAAAACACACACAGACGCTCACAAAATCATGCACACGCAAACACATACCTATCAAGTCCATAATTCCTCATGTGGCCACAACGAGTATATAATATCCAGTCTCGAGTGTTCCGACCCTATGACAGCACTTTTCCATTGCACTAAAAGCAGAAGACTGAAAAGACATTTCTGACGCTTTGTGACAATGGTCAGGAGGACGGGGTGATTTCTGTCATTGAATACGGTTACACCTCTGGGCCCAAGTTTCAAACTCTATCTTGTGTTATATTACACCCTTGTAGGATGGCGAATGAATGACACACGCACCGACATATGCACGTACACAGACACACACACACACACACACACACACAGACATGCACACAAAGACACGCACACACACTAAAATTAATGCTTAAACATGCTAGCAAAACATGCTTTTCTTTCATACAAGATTCTGATTGTACTTTATTCTGATGATAATAGTTTACATACTTAGCTGCACTATGGTTAAACCCTTGCTTCATTAAAATCTAAAAGGTAACCGAAAGAAAATTAATTTTTCATATAATATTATTCAAAAACTACGTGTCCCGATTCAACTCCTTTATCAGTAGCTCCTCTAATAAAACAAGTCAACCTGTGTTGAAAGTAAGAATTCATCATCAGTTTTTGCGTCATGACGTCACTGGTTTTTGGTGAGATCATAGTCATTGTTGTGAAGAACAAAAATAAAGTCAAAACTCAATAGTCGGAGTCTGACCATATTTTTCATCACAAATTCAACGTTTACAAAAAAAAAAAAAAAAAAAAATACCGGGAATTCACAAACGCGAGTTGACACGACATGACATCATGGCATCGCTCTTTCTCTTTCCTTCTCTCTGCTATTCATATCTTAAATTCAACGTCTGACGAATTAACGATAATAAAGTCAACTCTTTCCCTGTCTCATCTTCTCTTTATATAAGCACTTGCCCTCTCTCTATATAAGCATATATCTCGCCCTCTCCGTTTCTAAGGACTACTTGAAAAAAAAATACCGAAATAACTTCGCGCAATTTCATAACAATGAAAGATAATACAGAAATTATGCAAATTGACCATTGTTAATGCATAATAAACTTATGAACTTGCGCAGTGACACGTTTACTTTGATTAATCTTCTGCGGAGAGGAACACCTGATGTATTACTTGATGGAAAATGAACTTCAATCAAATACACAAGCTCGCGAACACACACACACACACACACACACACACATACACACACACATACATACATACATACATACATACAGACAGACATAGATTTGGTGTGTGAGTTGGCTATAACTAAAACTCACATGCACGCGCACACACACGCACACTCACACACCTGATGTATAAGTTACCCAAAATTGGAACTTATACACACATACATGCACACATGCATACACACCTGATGTATGACTATAATTGAAAACTACACACATGGACACACACAACTGATGTATAACTTAATTATGAATGAATCCCCTACACACATACCTGATGTATAAGTTAATTATAAATGAAACTCACTCGCTCTTTCTCCCTCTCTCTCTCACACACATGTACACACGCACACTCATAATCAGCTCATGTATGTGAATTATAAATGGAACTCATTCACTCTCTCCCTCTCTCTTGCACACACATACATACACATAGACACCTGATGTATAAGTTGACTATAATTGAAACTTACTCACACACGCGCACACATACGAACATGAACGACAGATGTATAAGTGAACTATAAATGAAACTCACCAACACACATACACACACATGCACACATGCACACAAACACTAACCATCAGAGAAAAAAATCCTACACGCACAAACAAACATATATCAATGTCTTTTCCATCGATTTTATCTACAGTTTCAAATGACCTAGGATTACACCCAGTCACGTGGTGCTTTTGTCAGAAGAGAAAAAAATTAGTCTGTACTGTAAGATGATTAACGATAAAACATGAATTCTATCAACGGCCATATTCGAGACAGAGCAAACAGTGCAGATTCACAGGACCCCGAGATTTTAGCCGCCCCCACCCACCCGAAGAAAAAATGTTCTAAAAATATTTTTTTTCTTATTTTCAATGCATTTCTGTGTTTCCGTTCGTCTGAGGTTTCATGTTACATAGAGATGGTTTATTGATCCCTAAAAGACTTTACCTTAAATTATACATTATCTTGGTTATGATATGTTTGAAAGTACATTGCTAAATACAAAATTAGAAGGTTCCCCCAGGAAATGTTATGCACTGGGTCCCATCGATCTTAAATGTGTACCTGATTCTATCCTAACTCCAAAAAGATCGACAGAAAGGAGAAGAAAACAAGCCCGGTTTCTGAAGGCTCAGACTCAATTCTGACCGAAGATGATTACTGCGACTTTTGTATTGTATATATAATAAATAAAAAAACTTTTTGTTTCGAATAAATATATTTATTTATTAGCATGAAATAAGCCCTTGAGAATCGATTAAATGAAATTCCGTAGATTTATAAGACTTGTCAATTTTGCTAAGTCGGGTAGACCAACCGACTAATCAGTTGGTCATGATTTCAAATTTCGTCGTAGTGATGCTCACCACAAGACAGCACAGTATATAAGGAAGAAAACAGGTGTTCGTGACATTAAAGAAACTATTAAAAAACTCAAATGGCAATGGGCAGGCCATGTTGCAAGAATGAAAGACAACCGATGGACATCACGTCTCACAACATGGATCCCCAGAGATCACATAAGAAACCGAAGTCGACAGAAAACAAGATGGAGAGATGAACTTGACAGATTCAGGAAATACTGGCTCTGCAATGCGCATGATAGGGAATTGTGGCGAATCCTGGGGAAGGTCTATGTCCAATGACGGACGTTAAAAGACTGATGATGATGATGATGATGATGATGATGAAATTTCTGAAAGATTGTACTTGTTCTTGTTATTGTCGTTCTTGTTCCTCCAGAAAAACAAACTGAACCCCACAGTTTGAAAACAAACATTGAGAAAAATAATTGAACACCCGTAGCATTAAAATTTCAAGTCACGTAAAAAATTCCAGCGAGGAATAAATATGGTCAGAATGAATTCTATTTATGACATCACTGGAGTTTTCCATTGGAAACCACCTAAAATAGAGTGAAAACGATCTACATGCATCTAGATTCTGGAAAATCTAGATGCTATTAATAAAATCGTCAGAGTGAGGCTCAAAGAAGCTTTTTCCAGAAGTGGTCTAGCGGAGTACTGATGCCAATTCTCAAGTCTGTAGGCACAACAGTATGGCCAGGATTGCTGGAATACACAAACATAAACAAACACATAAACACACGCACATATAAAAATGGGGATAAAACCCTTGCCATATTTGATGGCTACGGTTGTCCAACTGTAGATCATTTGGTATTAATTCGGATATTGACGGAGGAAGGAAACTGGAAACATACGTAGACGAATTGTCTACGTTTACTTCATCCCTTTCCACGAAGTTCCCGAAGGAATGTCAGACATTTCGATTAATTCTCACAAAAACCGATTTAAGGATATCAAATCGTAATTTTTATTAAATCTACCACGTGTGCCGATGTCTAGATTCTTTGCTTATTTTTACATATCAACAAGATGTATGTGCATACACAAGTACACACGCAAGAAAACACACACACACACACACACACAAACACACACACACACACACACACACATATATATATATATATATATATATATGCATATCATTAAAAAGTGTATATATAATCCGAGATCATCCTCATTAGCCTTTTAGCATCAGTCGTTGGATACAGTCCTTCCCAAGATTAACCAAACCGTTCTATCGTGGGCGTCACAGAGTCAATGCTTTCTGAGCTTGTCTATTTTGTCACGTCATCTTATTCTTCGTTGGCCTCGGTTGCCCAAGTGAACTCTGGGGATTCACATTGTGAGTCGTAATGTCCAGCGGTTGTCTACCATTCTCGCAATATGACCAGCCTACGGCCACCTTTGGTTTTCAAATTGATTTCATGATACATCTAACTCTTTTTTCTTTTCATATCCGATGCTATCTTATGATCTCTCCAAGTTATGCTGAGCATGATTCTCTCGTGTGCAAACTGTACAGTTCTCAGTTTGAGAGTCAATCTGTAAGTTAGGTTCTATGTTTCAGTTCGGGAGGATGCATTGGTTGTAAAACTTTCTTTGAAGGTTGAAGGTTGAGCCTAATTCAACATTTAGACTACAATTACCAAAACATGCAAAAATATATAAATGAGCACATACGTATGTATATATATGCTCATCTTTATATATATATATATAAATATATATATATATAAATATATATATATATATATATATATATATATATATATATATATATATATATATATATATATATAATGGGATAATAGATAGTCTATAGCCACACTGAAGAGTTGTGATACAACGAAGCAGCTGTCTGTGGATGACACAATATATATATATATATATATATATATATATA
The DNA here is from genome assembly GCA_963457665.1 of Thysanoteuthis rhombus. Classification (NCBI taxonomy): domain Eukaryota; kingdom Metazoa; phylum Mollusca; class Cephalopoda; order Oegopsida; family Thysanoteuthidae; genus Thysanoteuthis; species Thysanoteuthis major. The sequence continues at coordinate 10,794,040 of OY735230.1, read as the reverse complement.
TATGATGTGAAGAATGTTCGAAATTTGGAAAAGAAAATATCCAGGATGGTTCAGTACATCTTGAATTCTTTATTGGATGCCAACGTTTCGTAGGAAAAATGGACTTCTTCAGTGTTTCTGGCGAAAATGGAGTCGGGAAATGATGTTAAGTTTTCATTAAGCCAAGCCCCGTTGTGATATGTTTGTGGTGGACATTTGTTGTTTATGACGTTGTTATGGAAACCGTTTTGAAAATTAACTGCAAGGGTCCATTGTTTTTCAACGTACATACATATATTTCACGTTTTCCCTTCTTTTACGATAATACTTATATATTTCAATAACCTAACGCACCAACCTACACACACACACACACACACACACACACACACACATATATATATATATATATATATGCATATACATGGATATTCCATGTATGTATGTATGTATCTGTGAATTCCATTTCCTTCGTAGTCTTGTTGAATATCTTCTCATGATAACAGGAAATGACTCCTACGCATGCGCAGACACATGCATACATCGACCCACTCGCAAATGCTCGCAAATACACACTTGCTAAAGCGTTAGTCATGTGTAGACACCTGCACTCCAGCATCATCGAATTCACACATGGCTGTACATTCCCACTTCCAGGGCACAAACTACCATTGACGCACGTGAACGAAGCAAGAAGGACGAACCGTACACTGTTTGCCTCGCTGTCGAGTCTCAAGTTTTCAAAAACGAGTTTCGTATTACGGCAAAGAGTTCCAGCGCTTTGAGAATGGTTCTAAACACGATCGAATGGGCGAGGAGAGCTTTTTGTTTTCTCCTTTGGCTGACATGGATCTGGCTCAGAGAGAGAGAGAGAGAGAGAGAGAGAGAGAGAGAGAGAGAGAGAGAGAGAGAGAGAGAGAGAGAGAGATAAATAGACAGATACATAAAAAGAGAGATGTGGTGAAAAAAATATATATATATATATATATATATATATATAGAGAGAGAGAGAGAATGGTAGTGAAATGGAGAGAGAATCAGAGAGAGAGTGAGAGAAAAATAAGGTCAGATACATAGATAGAGAGATATAGTGAAATATATATATATATTTATCGAGAGAGAGAGAGAGGGGAGAAAGAGTGTGAGATAGACAAAGAGAGAAAGAAATAGATGAGGAGAGTTGTATAGAAAGATAGAATGAGATAAACAAAGTGGGATAAAGAGATAGAGAAATAGAGAGAGGAATAAAGAGTTAGGTAAAAAGATAGAAAGTGAGAAGGAGAGAGAAAAAGAGAGATAATAGAAAATAAAAAGGAAGAAAAATATATATATATATATATATATACATAGAGAGAGAGAGAGAGAGAGAGAGAGAGAGGGGGGTGGAGGGAGAGAAATATGATACCGTCAATCTTTTACCTTGATAAATCAAAGAAAGCCATTTGATGATGCTGTCACTTGGGGACAGGGCTTGGGTTTGTTTTTCAAGAGTGAAAGACATGTGTCCAAAAAGAAACATAAAAATCCATTGGTTCTATTATAAACATCTACAATAATAGAAAGTAAAAGCTCAAAATACGGTGCGTCTCAAAAAGTGAATCCACCTTTTTTTTAAATTTTTCTAAGCAGCCATAAACACTTTGAATTGGATTGTCTCAAAGAAAAATTTTCAGTTTGAGCCTCTGCTAATGCAAAAATTTTGATATTCATTTAAATTTTTAGCTTGAGATACATCAATCAATGGTTTTCATTCACAGGCTTGAAAACAGACCTAATAGAGAATGCATATACAGGGTGTCTCAAAAGTGACTAAAAATTTTCTCTTTCATATTTCTCTTCAGACTTTTTCCGATCTCACTGAAATTGATATCAATCGATAGCTCAATTTGAGAATGGTTTGACACATGCTAAACATCTATCCCCTTATTATGTCGATGGCACTAACGTTAGAACTAAGGTTCAAAATCTCAGCCTTGCAAGAGTTAGCGATTATCGTCGGAGGGGTTACAGCAAAAGCATCATTTATGCAACAAGATCAAAGGACGTTTATGAACTGAAGGCGAGAATGATAGATTGTTGTGAAAATACTTCACTCGAAATGATTGATATCGAGAATGCCTTACTTGGTTGAAGTGTAGCAAAGAAGTTATCTCTCATGTAGAAATCAACCGGTGAAGTAACTTTTGAATTTGGCAAAATTTGAAAAACGTAATTCTCAAACATTCTACTTTATGCCTACTGATCTGAAATAGTGTTTGTCCAATTGTTTCGCCCTACCCCCCAAAAAACTCAACCCAAAATAACATAAAGTGTATAGTGACTTTTGAGACACATTCATAGAGAGTGAATTGTTGATAGACATTATCTTACTTGTTTGATATTATATTCACTTGATCTAGCAGATGTTTGATATAAGGCAAATCCAGAGAGAGAGAGAGAGAGAGAGAGAGAGAGAGAGAGAGAGAGAGAGAGAGAGTTACGTCTTTAAGACAATGTACCACCGATACCAAAGTAGTTAAAGCATTTCATGGTTTCTAAGAAGATTAGTATTCAAAACCTCTGAGAGGGAGAGAGAGCATAATTGGTGAATGCAGCATTCTGGTCCTCGTGGTACCACTTCCACCTCAACCTCGAATGTCATTAGAAGAAAAATTGATGTCCTTTGTGACTTCAAACTGATCCTTTCTCTAAACCAGGAGATCAGATCTGGTTGGTGTGAGTAACACAAGGTAAAATTCTAACGAGTAATAGATGCGACTATTCCACATGGTCGTAGAGTGAAGCTAGATGGGCGCGAGAAGACATAGATATTGACAGGTCTGATTAGTCACCCAATAGAAACCGTCGTGTGACCAGTATCTTTTGGCAGAATGCACTGTTGGGGATGACAAATTGAAAAAATGGAAAAGTTGCTTCTCACATTTTTTTTTTGCAGTGCTCACCAAAAAGAGCCATAATTTTCTGAAAACAAGCGGACACAAACTGAGGGGTCAATTTTGCATATTTTGAAATAATCATGAGTGAATGTTTAAATTTTCGACCCTCTAGCTCTAAATATATTGGCGCAGCCAGTACGTGCGATACATAGCCAGGCAGGCAAGCAAGCAGCCAGACCGACTTAAAAACTGGGAGCAACCTATGTTGACAGATTTGGTTAGTGGTTTCTAATAGCTTATCCAAGAACTGAGAAAATAGTAGAATACGTTGGTGACGACGGTACTCTTAATCAGGGCGCCATGATTTTTTAATATATTTTTCTCCACGGATGGCGTAGAGTGTTTCTGCTCCAAAGAACCATATAATACCAACAGTAAGGTAATTTGCGACAGTGAAACAAATGTGCTTTGTAGATGACTGCGAGCAGTGATGCACACAGCGTGAATAAATACGTTGGTAGGTTCGAAATATCTCATTAATATATTTATTATCGGGTGGCCCTTTCGCGAACATAAGGTAGAACTAGCCAAGCCAAGCCCGACGGACAGTTTTTATCTACTGCATCCGGCTTTCAATAAAGTCAAGTACACATTCGCCAGACGTGCCCTTTCTGAGAATTGGCCATTAATATAAATTTTCCTAATTTGAGGGTTTGACAAAAATTCTCTGACTCTGTGTCAACGAATTTTAGCCATTGGCTGTTGTCCTTTTCTTTTCTTGAATAACGTCACTTTTGATGAAGTCAACATTTAGCAGATATGAATTGACGAATCGGCAGTAATGTCAGTTTCTTTTTGTGGATTCTTCCAATGTTTAAGCCTTGGGGAAAGTATCAAAAAAGAACAAAAACTAACTTTGGTTAGTCACTCAAAAGAAACTATCAAGTGAAAAATGTCTCCAGGCGTCATGCCATGTTGGGGCTGATCAATTAACAAATTACAAAAAAGGGTGATCGTTGAATAGATTACTTCTTTCGTATTTTGATGGGCGGTGATCGCTAAAAAAGCCTGAATTGAAAAAAAAACAAAAACAAACAAGTGTGAACGCTATCGGAACAAAACCAAGGGACTCATTTGGTATAAAATTTCATTGTAAATTGGACCCTTTCAATAACAAACAAAAATTAAGAGGTAATGTTTGAATTTTCATTCATCTATCTCCATTAGCGTGGCTGATAAACACAAACATACTTAACCAGCTAGCCTGCCAGACTCATTTAAAAACTGAAGAAGCCTATGTTGAAAGTTTTGGTTAACGGTTTTTTAATGCACAATATTATTCTGTTTGTTTCAGAGGTCCCTCCTTTATCCCCAGTTTCCCTTTCAGCGTCCAGCCTAAACGTGTTTCCCTTACCGCAGCCCTTGCTTATCAGCGGTTCCCTCTTCAAAAGTACCTCATCCGTTGTTCTCCTTTCAGCGGCCACCAATCCGCAGTTTTCCTTCCAATCGTACATAGAAACATCATTGGAATTTTGTTCTTGTTATCAATGTTTGAAGGTTAAGCTTTCAATGATAACACAAGCTTAGATAGGTTGGATAAGAGAGAGGGACGAAAATAGATGTAGTTTATCATAAGAGAGAGGACGGAAAAGAAAGTTTGGTTATCTAATAACAGAGTAGCTAGAGAGAGAGAGAGAGAGGGAGAGAGAGAGAGAGAGGGAGAGAGAGAGATTTAGGTAGTCTATTTAGAGGGAAGGGAGTGATAGGCATGAAAAGAAAGGTAGTTTACTGGGGTTAGGACGGGACAATTCCGCATATGAAACTTCTGCATAATATTTAGATAAAACCGTGGATGGGGAACGTAGGTTGGAAGGGGCAGAATGAGAATATACAGGAAAAGGTTGAGAGAGGAGCAGAGGGATTCGATAATGGATAATCTTAGTTGTCAACGACCGTGGAATTTCCTTGCATTCAGCTCGTAGAAATAATTAGATTGGTTATCGTCTGCTGTGAATCGACATTCCGCCTGAAAATCTCTTTAGATCTCCCCGTAGTGACGCCGGAATGCGCATGCGCTGATGTCGGTCTTTTTAAAAGCAACGGACGTTTCTGCGCATGTGTGGTCACGAGAGCGTGTACATGCGTCCGGTGCAGTGTATTTCTGAATATTAAAAACCGTCAACCAAAACTGTCACAGAAACTGAGAAATAGGTTTCTCCAGTTTTCAAGTTGGTCTGGCTGGCTAGCTAAGTATTTATGTTTGGATGTTTGTATGTATGTAGGTGGCACGCGTGTATGCCATGCCAATGTGACTAGAGAGCTGAAAATTTAAACGTTTATTTCTTACTATGTCTTGAAAAAACATTTTTGCTTTTAAAAAATCTTTCCCAAAGTAGGTTTGTAGAAGGTGGTTTAATATAACGTAAGTTTGTCCTTTAGTTCATATTTGGCAGTATTCACGCTTTTTTTTTGTTATTTTTTTTAAATCAAGACTTTTTTAGCGATCACATCCCAACAAAAGGCAAGTTAAGTAACTCTTTTAATTTTTCATCCTAAACACTGCATGCTGCGAAAAAAAAAGTTGGTCACGTGATAGTTCCTATTGAGCGACTAACCTGACTTATTTTTTAGTTATCATTGTACATTTGCATTAACCCTTCCAGTATCAATTCCAACTCAACCATCTGGAAATTAATCAGAGTCAACTTGCAAAGTGGATGGATATGGCTCCTATTCCGACTCACTACTTCAGTGGTTCCCAAACTTTATTGCGTGACGGTAAACTAAGAAATATATTTGACTTATGCTCAACGCCAATTCGTTACTCCATTCAAATATGCATATACATTCGCATTGCAACGGACATCTTTTACTGTTTGATCACCATCCTGCTTCCAGTTAATTGTAAACTTTGAAGTACTGGTATACATTGAATAGTGTGGTTAATGTTCCAAATTCTTCCGAACTGTTCGAAACTGCACAGCACAATCCTTATTACAATTTCCTGTGTTCCTTTTCATCTTTATTGGTCATATTATTCTGTAGAGCAATACTCCAACCATTTGGCATCAAAATCGAAACTGCGCTATACAAAGTATTCCTGCAGTAATTAAAGAGTGTACTCTAAGTCTTCGTTTTGTATAAATGAAATGAGATACACAAAACAGTAAAAGTATACTAGGACTCTATTGATCTCTGAAACAGTGGTTCTCAAGCTTTATTGCATGATGGCACATTAAGAAATATATTTGACTTACACAGAAACCAATTGTTAAAATGAAATGAGTTGGACAATAACATATCAGAATCAATGAACAAAACTTTTATCTCAGCATACTGATATACAAAGTCATCACCCCTTTTTCATTTCATCTTTTGCTAAAAAAGTTGGGATCTCACAAGATCTTGTAATGAAACCACTAGACTTTCAACTATGTGGTGGAAGCAGGACAGACATAATACCCGTGCTGGCTCGAGGCTAGTAATGTATGTTTGCGTATCTGGAAAAAAAAGAAGATACGTGGCACACTTGGACACATACTTTGAGAACTTATGCTCTCGATACTTTTCTACTCTCTGTGCATATATTTATGCCATCACAAGAGTGAGATTTTGTTTCGAAAAAAATCTGGTTTTTATCATTTATCATTATCTACATGAACCTTTGAAGGTTTCTCGCACGTATTTGTCCACACAGCACTTCGATTTCGATCTCTCTTTCGCCAGTCTCTCTGCTGATTGCTGAGGTAGTTTTTTGTCCTTTCTTTTTTGGTCAGCCCAATATTTTTTTATCATACGGCATCAAGGGAATCGTAATAGCTTTTTGTCGATATTTTGATCTGAAGATGAGGTGATCTATCTATCTATCCATCTATCTTGACCGTAATTACTCAATGATGTAAATCAATATTCAATCAACTAACAAGATCTTTGTTTATCAGATACTAATTAACCGCAAGTACACTTTTGGAGTTGCTATCAATTTGATATATTGTGTGTTAATCAAATACTGATCGTACAGAAACACTAAAGTGTGTTTGCATAATCCTCCTCCTTTCCATTCATCCATCTATACATACTAGTTAGTGACGTATCCTGTCCAATCGAATATTGATTCCATACCCTAGAACGAACAACAACCGACGAAGGCAGGAGAGTTCACAGCCAAAACCTTGAAAAGAAATGAACGTAAAGGCAAGGGAAAAATTCTGGGTTCATCATATGCAATGATTTATACACCCTGTCTAAGAAAAATCAGACAAGAATAGTTTACCCCTTTCTGTTAAAAATGACGACAATGATTGAGTAATTTGGTAATTGCATTGTACTTGTGAATTATGAAAAACATCATATTGTTCAGTATTTTCTAGTGTATGTTCAATATTTGCTAAGTATCAACCTAATCTATTCGCAAAATCAGGAAATGATACATTTTGTCAAGTTTAACGGAACATAAAATTCTGTTCGTACTAGATTACGTCACCCGATGCTATCGATGACGTGATCTTGGCAGACGACAAATGCAAATTGCTAATTTTTATATGAGTGTGTTTCGTTAATAACCATTGAAATATCGTCGTCGTTATCCCGGGGAAGTGATGACATCAAGATGTGTGAAGACAAAAAGCCGAGCGAGGCAGTGCGATGGTTTGATTAAAGCGTTTAAAGCAAATTAAAAAGTGATTTGTACGTCGTATTTTTGAAATTTCATGTCGTAATTTTTCAATTTACCCGTTATAATGGCGACATTTGTTATTATGCCTCACCCCGAAGATGTAATAACGGGTGTCCAATCCATGTCTGTGTGTATATATTTGCCTTAAAATACATGATTTGTGTCCGCATCTGTCACTACGGGTGCATTCTTTTGTAGAGATATTTGCTCTTTCTGATACTGGAAGCAAGGCTTGGAATAATTCTAAGAGATAGAAAAAGGTCATCGTGAATCTGAGAAGAGACCAAGGTCAAAGATATCATACAGGTTGGGCTGGAAGTTGCATAGGAGTTAAAACATTCCACAATTTATTTTCTAAATCTCTTTATCACAAAGTTTGAATTACACAATAAAATTGAAAGTTTACATCTATATTTGGAATCTAGTATGGAAAATGATATCCTTCAAATGATGCCCTTTTGCTTCCTGGCAAAGTTGAGAGATTTTTTTCCATAATACAACTCAAAGATACTTCTGCCATAGCTTCAATTTCCGATCGAATATCATTTTTTTAAATCTCTTGAATGAATGCTGGCTTGTTTGATTATAAATGCTTCGTCAGATATCACTACTGGAAAAAATCTGGGGCAGTCAGATTGGGCAAACGAGGAGGGTGTGTTTGCAAGGAGACAGGAGGGTAACTTATGGCCCAACCTGTAGAAATTTATCTAGCGTCCAAAATGGAGTTGACCAAGACACATAACAGGGAAGGTGTTGAACGTTCTTCAAATGGCTCTTAAGGGTATGGAAACAGTAAGAGAACACCGGACAGAAGATAGAGAGATGAGATAGAAAGGTTTGGTGGTAAGCCGTGGCATAGTGTTTGCACAATCATATTGTATGGAAGGGGCTGGGAAAGGTCTTTGTCCAGCGATGGACCTAAAATGGCTGCTGCAGATAATGATGACAGAAGAGCAGGGCTTTGTGTATCAAAGTCTCGAGTTACGATAAGCACAAGCGCTAACTTTGTAAAACCCTTATAACCTTTGAACTTTTCGACGGATCGATTTGACAGATCAGAGGAGATCAATAAAATGTGATGCTTTCATCTTATGTTGCAATCATTTAACACCAAACGGACATCGGGCGCGTCATTCTATTCCGAAGCAAATTACTGTTTGTATATCATCAAAATGACACAATGGCCTCTTTGATAAGAACAAGTCACCCAATCAGTTCTGAAAGGTCTCTCTTCTGACACTCTTATTAGTACCTATTTACACACACATCTACGATATATGGATGTGCGTATTGGTGCAGTCGTTAGCGACGCAGGCAATAGAATTGCCATCCTGAGTTCAAACTTCGGTTGGTGCTGGTTAGCTTCACTTTTCTCTAATGCCCTTGGGAAATTCATGGATCCTCATTTTACATCGAATCGTATGGTACGATGAGAGTGTCACCTGAATTAGCTCCTGAAAACGCCATGAACACAAATTTGGGCTGATAAGAAGCTCATCAAATGATCCACTCAGCCATGTTTATTGCTCTCATTCAGCACACATGTTCACACACATAGATACAGTCCTAGGCCCATGTACACATATGCATATATACGTACACACACATATATAAATATATATATATATATATATATATATATATATATATATATATATATATATATATATATATATATATAGTTCAATTCTGCTTCATTTTGATTTCTCGTCTTTCGTCTTATCTTAACAGCCGAGTTTGACTGTTCTCTTTCAGTGATTATCTTTGCGTACCCCAACCCATCTTCTCCTTCACTCTCCCTGACTTATTGACTCAGTTTGTGTTTTGGTTCCATTCTCGAAACCTCTCACTCTTTTCAACGCTAAATTCTTTTATTTTCAAAGTGTGACAGACGGACTTGTCATTTATTATAACATAGATTATAACATGATGAACTGAGAAAAATAAGAAAAAAAAACATCATTTTTGGAATATGCTCAATGAAAAAAAAAAAAAAGAAGAAGATTCATCAAAGTACATGTGATCTGTAAAATAAATGTGTCATGCTCGCTCCTAAGGAGAAAAGCCAACATGGGGAAAAGTAAACAGCAAGTGAGCATGCTACACTTGCACTCAATCAGACGAGAAATAACGTTTCTTATTTTACAGTGAATTTTCTTTCGCTTGATTGATATATTCGTGACATGAGTTGTAGAGTTCTAACTAAATTTACATACAGTTCAACTCTGTCTATTTTCTTTCCGTTCCAGATAATTGAAACTTGACTATCACTAGAATGTAATGGCAACCTGAGAATCTCCAAAGAAAACATGTAGGTGGAATACATTTTTGTTTTAATACAGGATTTGTGTTATATTTCTTATTGTCTCAGTAATACATGCACTGTATTATATTTCTGATTGTCACAAAAGTAGATGTTTTCATTATATTTCTAATTGTGGCAATAGTAGTTGTTTTCATTATATTTCTAATCGTCACAATAGTAGATGTTTTCATTATATTTCTAACTGTGGCAATAGTAGTTGTTTTCGTTATATTTCTAATCGTCACAATAGTAGATGTTTTCATTATATTTCTGATTGTCACAATAGTAGTTGTTTTCATTATATTTCTGATTGTCACAATAGTAGTTGTTTTCATTATATTTCTAATCGTCACAAAAGTAGATGTTTTCATTATATTTCTAATTGTGGCAATAGTAGTTGTTTTCATTATATTTCTAATCGTCACAAAAGTAGATGTTTTCATTATATTTCTAACTGTGGCAATAGTAGTTGTTTTCATTATATTTCTAATCGTCACAATAGTAGATGTTTTCATTATATTTCTGATTGTCACAATAGTAAATGTTTTCATTATATTTCTTATGTCACAAAAGTAGATGTTTTCATTATATTTCTAATTATCACAATAATTTATCTTTTTACTATATTTCTGATCGCCATAATAATATGTTTTTATCATATTCCTGATTGTCACAGAAATACATTATATTATATTTCTGACTGTCTTAATAATACCTTGTGTAATTACATACTGATCTCAATAAATTTCTGATTTCTGATTCCTGATAAAATGGACAATATCACACATCATTCAATTCAGCTCTCCACTTTATAACTGTTTCGTATGAAGGGACATATTTCTTTAGTGTCATTTCGTCCATTTTGATCTTCTTATGTGTAAGACGTTGATGGCAGAATCGCACATGACAACACTGAGGGATGATGACTTGACTGGTCATCAATAGACTGGTAATGGCTGAAACCCATTTACTGGCACCACAAATACAGGTTAACTCTTGATGGATTCTTTTTCAGGGTTTATGTAACACTAAGTAAATGATTGAATGAGGCTCAAGACAAAAATAAAAGTGGATGAAAAAACTTTTTCCTTAAGAAGAAAAGACGTCCAATGTTATCTTGTCTTTTAAAATGCCCGTAATTGGCGGATACATATTAAACAGAATATATATATATATATATATATATATATATATATATATATGTAATGCCAAATTGGTAAAGTGGCCTAATTATTGAAAAGACAAACAATGATATCTTGTCTTTTAAAATCCCCGTAATTAGCCCTTACATACAGAACAGAATATTCATATATACATTTATGATTTATATATGTTATGGCGAATTAGTAGGATTGCCTAATTGACGAATTTCACATTTTTTGTAAAAAAAATGTTTGATTTCATTTGGAAAAACATAAAAAACATGAAAATGATTGTTCCGCATTACTGATTTTTTGGTGAAAAAAGTGCAAGTTCCCGATTCGGCAATTTTACCGATTTGGCATCACTTATATATTTATGATACATATTAAACAAAATAGCTCTTGAATAGCTTTGTTCGTCTTACACTCTTTAGAGGCGGAACGTCAGTTAGTGATCAAAACATTTTCTGAAGAGTTTCGGACGAAAAAAGCCTTTAAATGACAATTTTGTTGAATATATATGTATGATTACGAATTGCGCTGTATCATATTAAACACTTATTTGAAATGATCTTCCGTTATTACACGGTGAATGTATCATTAAGCCTTGGAATCGTAAATGAAATAAACAATTAAAGTAAATGGGGCTGCTGCAGGAATCAAACTTGTGACTGTTAGGGTAGCTGTTCAAGGCAGAGTTGCTTTGATCATTGAGCTAAACAGCTATCGGTAATGCAAAGGTCCAAATAACTATTTCAACTCCAAATTCCTATTTTGTTTATTCACTGTCTATATTTGCTCTATTCGTTCCTTCCAACGCGTTATCAAGAAATGATAATAGCAAGACAGACCAGGATGGATTTAAAGGTTGAATTGATTTTTTGCGAGCCATGGAAGCTTCCATTGTTTGGATGGAAAAAGAGCTGGTTCGTTTACCTAAGCTTCCCTGTAAGGTCAAATCTATTAGTAGAAAAATGATAATGATAATGAGTTACAATATTTTATCGAATGGAAAAAAAAGATTAAAAGAAATCATTGATTTGCTCAAACTACGCGTAAAGAAATATGGCGACGGATTTGAGTTTCTGTAAGCCATCAAAGTTCCCGTAGCTTAGATGGTAAAGCAGCAGGTGCATTTAACTAAGTTTTCCTTTGGCAAGACGGATTTGAGTTCGAGTCTCGGCGGGAGCTTATTCTTTATTTTAAATCTGTTGCAAATTGACTGCTTGAATTGAGTTGTGATAAAATCAATGTGAAATCGAGATGAAGGTAAATAGTAGTCGAAAATCAGCATTTATTGGTTACAATATTTCCTCTGATAAAATGAATTATAAAGTATGGTAAGCTTGGCTGTGCTTGGGTAAAATTTCATTGCTTCATTGAAATCTAAAGAGTAAACAAAACAGAATTCATTTCTCCATACCATATCATTCTAAATCTACGTGTTTCATTTCAACTCTTTCATCAGTAGTTCCTGTCACAGAAGATGTCACCCTGATTTGACAGAGTTGATTCATCATCAGTTTTTGCATACGTAACTCTTATTCATGCATGACGTCACTGGTTTTTGGTATGTTCATTGCCATTGATGTAACAAACGGAAATAAAGTCAAAACGTAATTGTAGGAGTTTGACAAAAACTTAATTTTTACACATTGTCTCCCAAAATAATGCTTGTACTTATTTGCTTATCATATTCTATCAAGAAATCTATATTGTATGTTTACGTACGTGCTTTTGCATAGATCATTTATTGAGAAACGTTGTTAGAGGGTCAAATATCATTGATCACCATGGCACAGGAGATAAGTCTTCAAGACCGTAATCCCTCGTTAGGAAAATAAAGATTAGGGCAACTTCTGATTTCTACAATTCTCACGAATCCTGATAGTTTTATATCGATGAATACCGTAATGCCACTTGCTGTAGCATTTATAGACTACGAGAAGGCATTCGACTCTGTGGAAATTCCCATGATCATGAAGGCCATCACTCTACAAGGTGCACACCCTGTATACGTCAAAGTAATGCAACATATATACAATCACAACGACTCCTTTATCAGGCTACATAAAGACTCTGATCTCTTCCAACTCTAAAAAGGAGTAAGACAAGGTGATAAAAGCCCAACAAAACCCTTCACTGCCTGCCTCGAGATGATCTTATGATACCTGGACTGGGAGAATAGAGGAATCAAAATAAACAGCGAATATCTGGGCAACCTCAGATTTGCAGACGACATCGTCCTTTTCACAGAAAACCTACACGACCTCCAACTAATTCTGGATGAACTAGACGAAGAAAGCAAAGAATTCGGCTTACAAATGAACTTCAGTAAAACAAAAGTCATGTGCAATAATCACATCGAGAATAAGGACATGACTATCAAAATCGAAGATGCAAAACTGGGGAAGGTAGACCACTACATCTATCTAGGACAACGAATCTCTATGAAACCCACAAAAGAAGAAGTAATCAAGCGGAGAATCACCCTAGGATGGCAAGCCTTTGGCAGAGCAAGCTCAAACTTCAAAAAACAAGACGATCCCCATAATCCTAAAAAGAAGAGTATACAACTAATGCATCCTCCCGATAGTCGATCATGGAGCTGAAACATGGAACCTAACCAAGAGACAGATCTGCAAACTGAGAAGCATGCAATACGCACATGGAGAGATCACAAGACAGCACAATATATCATGAAGAAAACGAGGGTCCGAGACATCATAGAATCTATTTGAAATTTCAAATGACAATGGGCTGGTCATGTTGCGAGAATGAAAGACAACCGTTTGACGCCATGACTCACAACATGGATCCCCAGAGATCGCATGCGAAACTGAGGCCGACAAAATACAAGATGGAGAAATGAAGTAGACAAATTTCAGAAAATACAGGCTCTGCAATGCCTATGATAAGGAATGTGGCAGATCTTGGGGAGGGTCTATTCCCAACGACGGACGTTAAAAGACTGATAATGATGATAATGATGATGTACCCGTGATGGTCATTATTACCAGATTCTACTTGAGAGCTATATTGATTAACCTATTCTTAGATGGGTCCGGCTGAAATGGTGTGGCATTAACAAAAGAAACAAAAAAGAATGAATTCCATGGTTCCAGCAACTCTTGAGACACTAGTGATAATTATGCAAATTAGTTTCTGATTTCAAGTGCACTCTTGTAATTTTGCCTAAACATCGAACGATCAGATGCTTTGATATAAATAGTGTATATATTTATAAATAGATCAATAAGTTGTGTGTGAGTGTGTGTGATATATATATATATATATATATATATATATATATATATATATATATATGTATTTGTATATATATATATATATATATATATATATATATATATATATAGAGAGAGAGAGAGAGAGAGAGAGAGAGAGAGAGAGAAATTGAAATAGAGACAGACGGATTCAAGTAGGAATAGCACGAATAGCTTTGCGGACAAAATATTTTTTTTTACGCGACATCTATACGACAAAGTTTAGATCATGAGGGTATTAGGAATGACCCTGTGATAAATACCTACAGAGCAAGAAGTTATTTAGCTCACTCTTCATTTACTAACGTCATGAAAAAAATTCTATCTGGAGTTCAGTAAACAACGTCTTTTATAAAAAAAACAAACAAAAAACCCCTCTAGCCTTAACACACGAAAAAAAAAAAAGGAAATAGCTGCATTCGTTGGTAATAAGACAAAACATCCCCATCCTCCTCATCACCCTCCTCCTCATGATCATTTATTCAAAGTCCATTGTTGCACTCAGGCCCTTCCCCATGTTCAGCCATTTTTTTCCGCTTTTGAGCGTCACGGTGCGGAAGAAATTGTCCTCCTCATCACGCCATCTTGCATTTCATTGACCATCATCAATGGTCTCGAGGGATCCATGTTGTCCTGATGTCCAGCGGTTGTCTGATACCCTTGCAACATAGCCTGACCATTGACCATTCAATTTTACTAATGGCCTTCAGGATATCAATGACACCCGTTTCTTTTCTGATATATTGTGCTGTTTTGTAATCTTCTCAGTTGATGTTCAGCATTAAAATCCTGAAAAGAAGAGTATACAACCAATGCATCGTCCTGATAGTCACTTATGGAGCTGAAACATTGAACCTAACCACGAGACAGACCCGCAAACTGAGAAGCATGCAGCGTGCGCACGAGAGAACCATGCTCAACCTCACACGGAGAGATCACGACATATCATATATATATCAGAAATAGAACGGGGGTCAGAGACATCATAGAATCCATTAGAAAACTCAAATGGCAATGAGCTGGTCATGATGCAAGAATGAGAGACAACTGATGAACATCACGACTCACAACATGGATCCCTAGAGACCACATGCAAAACCGAGGCCGACAAAAAAATGGAGAGATGAAGTAGACACATTCAGAAAAATACTGGCCCCACGACGCCCATGATAGAGAATTGTGGCGGATCCTGGGGAAGGTCTAGGTTCAAGGACGGATGTTAAAAGACTGATGATGATGATATTTTCCAGTGCACGTTCCATTGTTCTTACTTTGATATTCGATTCTTTTTCAGCTCCATATGTGACTATCGGGAAGATGCACTGATTGTAGACCCTCCTTTCTTTAACACCAATGGGATCTTCATTCTAGAATAGCAAATCTTCGTCAGAGCAAGACAAAACATAGAAACAACGAATAAATTAATTCATTATGGCACATTGACTCCTATACATTCGTAATAACACTCATGGCAAAAGCTGACGGATGTTACTCTTGGCTCAAAGTTGATCCAAAACTGAGCCAGTCGTATGTATTCAAGAATAGGAAACATTTATTATACTGCTACAGATGTTTGTTTTGGCGTTATTGTTCGATGCCCCTTTGAACTAGTAGAGTAGACACTGCAACAAATTCAAGTCTTACGTGTGTTCTTACGAAAGGAAATCAGAAGTCCATAAATGTGATGTTAGATGAATGAAAATCAATTTTACTTATAATGACTTATAATCATGCAACGGCATCTAATGTCTTTTAAAGGCCTTGGGCTTTGGAAGTTTTATTAACTCAATAGCAACGTTCGGAAAGCTTTTGTAGGACATCTTGATTGCGATAATCGTAAAGACCCCGAATCGTCATTGAATTCTCTAAATATAAGTAGATCAAATCTTTCTATGAATACTGAAGATTAATTGGATTCATTTGAGCTATTGTTCGTTTTCAGAAACCTTCAATATTATCTAGATGATGTATATTTGCTTACGTCGAAGAGACTCACCTACACACTCGTAGATGTACGTAAACATTTAGATATATGCACATATATAACAAAAGAATATAAAAGATGGAAAGATACACGCACTCATATATACATATTCATGTATATATATATATATATATATATATATATATATATATATATATATATATATATATATATATATATATGTATGTATTAGTCACTAAAACTTGGCCAGATGATTCAAAGAAATATATATATATATATATATATATATATATATATATACACACATATATTTACATATATAAATAAATACTCACATATAAAGAGAGAGAGAAAGAGAGAGAAAGGAAAGAAAGAGAAAGAGAGATAGAGATACTGATACATATAGGTATATATATATATATATATATATATACATATATATATACATATATATATATATATATATATATAAACATATATATGTATATATAATATATATATATATATATATATATATATATATATATATATATATATATATATATATATATATATATATATATATATATATATATATATATATATATATATATATATAAACATATATATGTATTTGGGTGGGTGAATATATATCAATGGATTATATTTTGTACGGATTTTTCAAAAGATGAAAAATCCATACAATATATATATATATATATATATATATATATATATATATATATATATATATATATATGTGTGTATGTGTGAGTGTGTGTGTGTGTGTGAGTATAGATAGAGGGAGATATTAAGAGAATGTGAGGGAGATGGTGAAAGAGAAAGAAGGAGGTAAAGGAAAGAAAAAGAGAAGTTAGGTAAATATATATATATATATATATATATATATATATATATATATATATATATATATATATATATATATATATATATATATATATATATATATATATATCCTAGCATGGACAACCTTCTGAAACCTAATCTCCAGTTTGATGCAAATGTATATCTAAATCAGGCTCAATGAATGATTGGAATGCTTGGTTTAATTAAGTGGAAACGCCCATCTCTTTTGTGTATTGAAAGAGATTAATAAGTAAAAAACATTCCCATTCCAATCACTATACGATGATGATGATGATGATAATTTTAAAGGCAGAGAATCCCAGGTAGACGGCCTCTCATATGACACACAGTAAATAAATCTTTTGACACAAAGGCCCAAAACAACGGAACACCATGGCATGAAATAAGAGACATTAAGAGTTTAGTCGAGTGGGAAAAAGGCTACCTTTCTGCAATACATCTCATATTGCATGATCGCAGATCCGGTTCAAGCTATCGGGAATGCTGACAGTCATGCAGGGCGCCCAATGCTGGGGGGCACCTGTCATGAATAGAAAAATTGGAAAATTAATGAACTAAGCAACATAAATCAGCCAAAATGAAAAAAATTCCTTTATATGGCCTCAGATGTCTCAGGAATACTACGCTTCTTTTGTTGTAATTTAGTGCTGGTTTGTTAATAAAACATGTAAGAATAATTATTACTTGTCGATACTTGAAAAAGGTATAGAAGCGATACACCCTTCCTATAGTCACCTATGGAGCTGAAACATGGAACTTGACCAAGAGATTGACCCTCAAACTGAGAACCACGTGACATACACAGAAAAGAATGTCTCTCTGTCTGTATTCCTCTTGGACTTTCCATCCGTCAGTCCTCACAATATTCCAAACGTACAATATCTCTCAGAGTTCTCTGTCCATACGATATGTTCAAAAGTTCTCAGTTAATTTCAATGAAAATTTGTGTAAGGGTGGGTAATAGGCTATGAAAAAAGTGATAAAATTTAAGGGCGGACCCATGTACAGCATAATTTGAGATATGCACTCTCTGAGTGCTTTCTAGTTATAATAATGAATCTGAAATATTCATCAAAGGATGATCTGAAACTCAATTCCTGTGTCGGAACTGTTGACATTTACCTGATTATTCTAAAGAACATTCTAGTCTTTTATTCGTATTTATTTTCTTCATAAGCAAAAAGATAATACCCTACTTAAAAAGGTACTGAAGTTTACTTAGCACGGTGCACCAGGAACCGTAAGCCTGGCCCTGTATGGTTGCATTAATTTTCATCAAATCTTACTTTAAATGAAATGGTTGTTTATTGATATATTAACACGTTGGTTCCAATAGGAGTACTTGTAGTGCTTTCAGGATATTAACATAAAAAAATTAAATTGAAATGTCAATAGAGATGAGTGGAGATTTAATTAGAAAAACGTATTAGACGTTAATTTAACAGGCGACAATAGTCTACAATTTCATTTTTTGAATTAAAAAACACTTTTAAGTCCTCAATGTTTCCGCTTTTTTTTGAGAAAAAAAGTTCATTATTTTTTCATTATTAGGAAATTTCCTAATTTCAACTGAGACTCATCAATCAAACTATATATTGATGTAATAATTTCTTATGAGATTTTTTGTTCTTTTCATTGAGAATATAATGTGTTTTATTTTTTGGAAAAAGTAATTCTCAGAACAATAGATTATTATTATTTTTGACCACTACCTTCATCTAATTTAGAAAAATTACGATGAATGTGAATATTTCTACAAAATTAATAATAATAGTTTACAATACTTCCTCTAATGAAGAAATAATTTGTAAGTTCGAAGAGGCGTCCACAATAAGTTTTAAACGCCATTATTGCTAGATCTAAAGACTCTTAGCAGAAGATAATTTTAGCTGAGAAGCGTTTCATTGGGGGACATCTTTCTATCAAGTTTCAAGTAAATCTAACATCAGCTAAGAAAATCGAATTTAAAACAAAGTTTAAACGCCGTTTTAGAAGGGCGTATATTTTTTTAGGTACTAAGCCTCTTAGCAAGAAACACCTTACTAACAAGTTTATAGTAAATCTGACACAAAACAGCCGAGAAAATCTATTTTAAACTATAAAGTTTAAAAACCATCATTGTCAGATCACGAAAAAGAATGTTATCAAAAGACAACCTTCTGCCAAGTGAGTTTAAAGTAAATCTGACTCAAACATCTGAGAGACGGATGGACAGAGCCTCTTATAGAGAGGCAAGGACACCTCCGAAAATTGCCTCACTGATATTTATAGTGCAGAAACCATAACAAACATAGTCCAGAGGATATTGGGATAGAAAGTCGGCTTACTGATTGGATTTGGACTTCTGTGAGCCCACAATGCTTCCGTGACTTACTTAATCAGGCCTACCTCTAAGGGACTTGGGTTCGTGTCTCACCGAGAGCCTTTTCTTTATTTTTGATCTGTGCAGTCAACTCATTGCCACAGGTTAATGGACTGAGTAGAGTTGAGAAAAAAAAATGAAAAAAAAAAAGGTAAATAGCTGTCAAAACTAATAATAACCCATCAATTGACAATAGAACTCTTGGGAAAAGCCGGGAATTTTTACCGAAAAGTTGGTTGGTATCGTAGCGAGTGTATATTCATCTGTTTATCGTATTTCAACCAGTATACAAGGAAGTTCTTGTTGAATACCATTTAAAACATTATTTCTACAACCAATGTATAATAACAACTATGACGTGAGAGGTGAAACCAGGAAACTTACAAAATCTCTCAAAAATACACTCAGAATAACAAGCAACAGAAATGGAATAACCTTTAGCTATAGAAAAAGAATCAACAAGGATTTGCGAAAGAATCTGGGCGAAGGATATCGTGAAAGTAAATGAACAAAGAAAATGGAGATGAACAGGGCATATAACGAGGAGAAAAGACAACAGATGGAGCTAAAGGCAAACTGGTCGTAGCCATTGGAATGTAAACACAGTGGAAAAAGACAAGACACAAGAGACAAGTTTCCCTGCGAGATTTGGCAGGGATTAGTGCAGTCACGTTCGCTGTGAAGGGAGATGAGAAAGGCCATTGATTAGCATTGGACTTAAAACTGTTTATTATATATATATATATATATATATATATATATATATATATATATATATATATATATATATATATATATATATATATATTTGCGTAGCTGTTATATATTTGGAGGCGTACTCTCATCCTTCTACAATACTTAGCAGTCTTGCAATACACTAAATCCATGTTTAGGTGTGCACCGTCCCCACCCACATGGTTATGTTGTGTAAAAAACGTATATTAAATAACATGTTTTTCTTATATATATATATATATATATATATATATATATATATATATATACATTGCCAAATGTGCAGTTATTTCTTCGCCAGGCAACGCTATGATTCATATTACACACCGACGGCAAAGATTGATATAAAAGTACTGGCAGGGGATCCTAATGATATGGAGAAATAAACCTAAAATCTAACGAGGAAATAACGCTCAAGTGTATGCAGGAGTGTGTGTGTGTGAGCTGGCTTGGATTGTACCAGAAGTTACTTGATTCTTGGGCAACGCTGGGAATCCTTGCTAGTTATGTATTAAAATGAAACTCCTTTGGAAATAATGTGCAAATTACATCACTTTATAAGACAAGCACATTCCGTGGGAAACATGATCTTGGCCGGATTTGCATATCTGCTGAATATCAGAAGGGACATTTGACGGGCAGATTCTCATTTCTCCTTCAACACTTGGCAGTCTTGGCCTTTTTCTCAGTTTTTATTCCATTGGGTGCTTAAAACCTTAGTTCGGAACCGGCATAATTTCCATACTGGACACGTTTAAGGCAGCAAAGGCATATTTGAGTTCGTGGAAAAATATACGCAACAAATTTATGAGATACAATTGTACCTTGATGCACAGTTTTTGAACCACTGCATCAAACATGAGATCATTTATCTCGGAGTCAGGCAACATTTTTTCTCACGTGGTTCTAAAACAAAACAGGTCTGATTAGTCACTTAATAGAAACCGTCAGATGAACAACAACTTTTGGCAGCATGCTGTGCTGGGGGTCAACAATTAAAAGATGGGAAAAGGGGTGATCATTGAATAGATTATTGTTTCGTCTTTTGTTGAACAGGGATCACTAAAATATCTGACTTTCAAAAAAAAAAACAAAACAAAACAAAAACAACAACAACAAATACAACAAAACAAAAAATCAAAAACAAAACAAGTATGAATGTTACCGGACTCAAATTAAGGGACCAATTTAGTATAAACATACATTAAGAAATAGACCCCAACTAACTCCCACTCCTCAAAACCGTTTTTTTTCTTGATATGATAAAGAATAAATGTTAAAGACTTCAGCCATCTAGCTCTATTGGTGCAGCTCCTGCGTGTAGTACACACATTCATACATACATAGCCAGCCAGCCAGACCAACTTAGAAAATGGAAAAAAAAACTTATGTTGGTAGTTTTTGTGACAGTCTTGGTTTGGTAGTTTCAAAAAACAACGTTGAACGATGAAAAACTATAAAAATAGTTGTAAAATCTGTTTGTCACCATTTTCAAACGAGATAATTACGTCTAATTACTGAGACAGAAATATTGAATGATAAAATAATTAAATTAAATGAATTAAAATAATTAGGATCGATGATAACAGTCTTTGGGGAATTTCTTGAAAATATGATGGTAGAAACACACACACACATACACAATTAAATGAAGAGTAGCATATCTTTCATCACACAATAATTCCTCAGCTACACATACATACCATCTGATGTACACGAATATATACTAGCACTATGTTTCATCAACTATTCTGCTGCCATTTACCCTTGGGTCTTTGATGCATAATTTTATTCACTGGCAACTAAATTTCCTTCAGTTTTTGATCATTTTCCGTCTTATCATCCCTTGAGTACAATTTTATTCATAATTCATTTTGTATCATCAATAAAAGTATAAATTAACACGTTTTTTTTCAATAACGTTTATATCAATACCTAAAGAAAGGATGTAAAGGACACCAGGAGAGACAGAAATGAATTCTTCAACTGGAGATCAATTAAAATTAGTAAACAACAGTCTTGGGACAAGGAATTAGATTCTTGGGAGCAGTTTTCCCAACGTGTGTGTGTTTATGAAAAATACTTTTTAGAATATCTTACCATATAATGAACTTATTTTCTTTTTTGCTTGTTTGTTTGTTTGTTCACACTCGAATGGATTGATCTCATTGGTTGATTTATTTTCCTACCATGGCATAATTATAGAATTCACGTCCTAGAAACTATTAACGCCTAATTTTTGATCATTACACATTATAAACAGCCTGAGATGAATTGAGACTTTGAAAAAATCTTAAGTTAAGATTCTTGAACTTTGAAAAAAAGGAATTAAGTGATAAAAATAGCTACTTAGTGCCGATCCATTTCGGACAGAATATTGTAGTAGAAAAATACGAATATCTGTGTACGGTATAAATGAATTCATTGGCCTTCATGTTTCCATAACTCTTCATTCAAACATCTAGTTTCATTAGCCACCGAAATAATTCAGTTCACCTTTGGATGAATCATTTACCAGTATTAAAAGATCTAAATCGGCGTACGCGTGCGAACACTTTCTTTAATACAAGCATTCCCCAACACATCGACCAATTATTTCTTTCATGTAGAAAACATATATAGGGAAATTCTTACATTTTCGTTGAAGTAGCACAAATCTTGGCCGAGTCCATTTTTCGTTTCAGGGCATGTTATGTAGTGACAATTTTCTCTGAGGGAATATACAGTTTGGCTTTAATGGAAAAACACGAAGTAAATCCAAATTACCCCAAACATTGTACAAAACCAACAACAAGAACTATCTCCCAAAACTGTTTGCATGGGTCTCTTCAGTTTTCAAGTTGGTCTGTATGACAGGTTGACTATATGTATATGTGCCATGCGTACAGAAAGCACCAATGGAGCTGAAAATTTGATCATTCATTCCTGATTATATCTAGTAAACGAACACGTAAGTAACCTTAAATTTGCTGACGACATCATATTTTTTGCTGAGAACTTTTATGATCTCCGACTAATGCAAAATGAATGAGTGAAGCCAGTTAGCCTTCCCATGAATTTTAGCAAAACAAAGGTCATGTACAACAAAAATGTCGAAAACGAACGCACAACAATCAAAATCGAAAAAGCAGGTCTGGAAAAATCTACCGAGGACAATGAATCTCCATGAAATCCTCAAAAGAAGAATTCAAGCGAATAATCACACTAAAACGGCAATTGTTTGGTCGAGCAAGCTCAACTTTTAAGAACAAGAAGATACCATGTAGTAAAAAAAAGGGTGTACAACCAATGCATCCTCTCAATAGTCACCTATGGAGCAGAAACATGGAACCTAACCAAGATACAGATCCTCAAACTGAGAACCATGCAACGTGCATATGAAAAAATCAAATTCAATATCAAATGGGTGGGATCCCAAGACAGCACAACATTTTAAAGGAAAAACATGAGCCAGAGATATCATAGAATCCATTAGAGCACTCAAATAGCAATGGGCTGGTCATATTGCAAGAATGGCAGACAACCGCTGGACATCACAACTCACAACGTGGGTCCCCGGATATTACATAAGAAACTGAGATCAGCAGATTTTAAAATGGCGTCACGAATTAAACAAGTTCGACTAACAAAGACTCGTGATATCACATAACAGTAGTGTTTCCCTGCAATTCAAATAACTGTTAAACTAGTCTGCATATTACAAATGCTCACGTAAACTCACATGAGTCAACGTGACATGATTGCAATTTAGTTCCGCCTTTCATACCTTTTTAAATCTACCATTCTCAAGTCATGGTTGCTGTTGGGTGTAGTATTATCTCATTGATCAGTACTTTTTTTTACCTCTAACCACAGGAATGAAAAAGGGTATATATATATATATATATATATATATATATATATATATATATATATGAATGACAGTCCCTCCTTTTGTCGTTCTATTCGTATATCTGCACGATATCTACAAAGGTTCTGAATGAATTCCAATGCTCTTTCGTTGAAGGTAGGATCATGGGCTAATGGAGGAATTAGTTTTGGGAGCAGATCCAGGAATCTTTCAAAATTCACCTCTCCTGCATAGTATCTATGTGTCTACACAATATCCTAAAAAGTTTTCGATCAGGGATTTCAATGAAATTTTGAGTCAGGGTAGTTCATGGTGTATTGAATTTGTTACATTTTGGGATGGATCCAGGATTTTTCCTACCGTTATCGTCGCTATACATGAACTAATTTTCACTCAATCATTAGCGGAAATTGTGTTGGTAGAACCATGAAATCTCCGAGTGCTTTCTAGTTTTGTCGTAATATTTGTAGAAGTGCCTTATGCCAATAGATTAGTTTCCTGATTTGATCTTCCCCAGAGACATTTTTTCCTTTTGTCTGTCACAGCATAACTGATAGTCTCCTTTCCATACAACATACAATCGTTGGAAATGTGCATCACCATCTATTAAGCTCACGTCATCAATGACGTCACGTGACATGAATTAGTAGATATAGAATTCTATATAATTGATAAATTGTATCCTTACTTAATTTCACCAAAAAAATCGACCAAAATGAAATACCTAATAGACATAATATGCCTGCAAGAAATGAAAATTGGCATCAAAAAGATAAATAGATAGTATCTAGAGAGCTTAGAGGGACATGGTCTTCTTTTGATGACTCTGTCTGACTCCGCTAACTTAATTTTATCTCAAGATTAGTTTATCATTCAGGAAATATTGAATAAGAAAACTGCGTAACATTTATTATTATAAATGCTTCCTCTTCTACGTTGCAGACTGCATAACCCACTTGCAGTTTCAGTCAGCCATAATCTCCCCTTTGGGCCATGCATCTTGGAAGATAGGTAGAGGCATCCTCAGTTTCTGTCCAGGGTAGGAAACGACCGTAAGACAGTTGATACATGCCTTCTATCCCAACCACAAAGCTTGGAGTGTTCTCAATTAGCTGCTGATTTATCCAATGAGGAATTTCCTACACTCTTCGTTTGTACCAGTAAATCTAGCTCGCAACCTTCTGTGTGTGAGGTAGCTGCGCTGACAATTACACAATTCCAATGGACAATATATTGTTTTTGATATTTTATACCTGCAATATATACTGCGATTGTCAATAATTCATGCATTGCCACCATTTTTGACGACAAGGGGGGAATCAGTATAACAATAAACAACGTGATCACACAGTCCTATCTGTAACACTTTGAGAATTAAAATTACAATTTCAAAGGGGTGAGGCACAGGAGAGGGTCTGAAAATGGAATGGCAATACAATGACCGCAGAGGGAGGGCAGGGCGAGAGAGAAGCATGGTAGGGGTACGCAAAAAGATCGGGCTGAAACATGAAAATATATGTTGAAGTAGAACAGCTGAACCCGACCGTAGAGATAAGAAGAAAGGTTAGAAAGTAAAATAAGGTAGAATTGAATTTCTTTTTGAGTCTCTGAGTAGAAGATTTCGTTGAGTATCAGAGATGGTCGATTCAAGCAACTTCCAAGAGTTTTTTTCCAGATACTATACTGCTTTAGAATTACGCAACTAAAAAGAATGTTAGCGAATCTACGTATAATTGGAAAAAAAGAAATAATCGTCTTTGATTTTGGGACACAGGTGGTTTAAACAGAATTCTTGGCTAGACCATTCCCTGGTGTATAAGATAAAAGTGAGCAAGTAAAGTCTCGTCTAGAAAGACGACTGAATCCTGAACCTCCAAGCGTCCGTTCATTATCTCTATTGCTCAGTGATTTCTCTATTGAATGTTGACAGGTTCGAGAAGTGTCTTCCTTCTGGCTACTCTACTGCAATAAGTCATGTCATGAAGATACTGTACTGCCATCTGGGCACATGTACGCACATTGTACAGTGGAACTAGAGGTGGAAATAGCTGAAAAAGTCAAGTTTTCCCATGCATAATATGATTTGTCTATATTTAATCTGTATATCTGGAAATGCACCCTAAAATAAGTCTCCCGTTGGTTTAGAACTGATATTGTATCATTTTGAAGTTCGCGAAAATTTTAAATTCGAAGACATACATTATCAGATCATTAGGGACTTGATTTTATTCAAAAATGTAAATTTGAAATATTTGATGCTGTAATTGAGTAATTAAACTAACTTAATGTACTTCTAATATAAGGTTAACCGAGATTTTATCAATACATATATATATATATATAAATATATATAAATATATATATATATATATATATATATATATATATATATATATAGATTCCAACATATTTTGACAACCTAGGACAAATAACTACATACATTATCAGATCATTAGGAACTTGATTTTATTCAAAAATGTAAATTTGAAATATTTGATGCTGTAATTGAGTAATTAAACTAACTTAATGTACTTCTAATATAAGGTTAACCTAGATTTTATCAATACATATATATATATATAAATATATATAAATATATATATATATATATATATATATATATATATATATATATATATATATATATAGATTCCAACATATTTTGACAACCTAGGACAAATAACTAACCTTTTCCTGGAAAAATCTTTCTAAGATTTAGAAAAAAAAAACAACAAAAGCACTGATATATTCGACAGAAAAGATTGATTTTTTGGAAAGATATAGTTATCATATAAACTATTTATTTCAGAGTGATACTCTTTGCACTGATCATTTTGGGTATAATTTGAATTTCGAGACTCATAATTTTCCTTAGATTAAGTTGAGTCATAATTTACACAGTATAATATGTCACTTAGTTGAATTGATTGCTTTGAATGTTAATCATGGTCTACGAAATTTATCAGATGAGTGTTTAGAGGCCAACAATAAGGGCATCAAAATTTATGTACCGAAAACTTTATCCAATTGAACAATTGACTAAAGTTATAACTAAACTGCTTGAGCAATCAGACCCTGGCATTCAGAATTAAATT
Source organism: Thysanoteuthis rhombus (assembly GCA_963457665.1). Taxonomy (NCBI): domain Eukaryota; kingdom Metazoa; phylum Mollusca; class Cephalopoda; order Oegopsida; family Thysanoteuthidae; genus Thysanoteuthis; species Thysanoteuthis major. The sequence continues at coordinate 10,766,925 of OY735230.1, read as the reverse complement.
ACACAAGCACAACCCATAAAATTATGTGAAGAATGTGGAAATATTTGTTCAGTCACTTTTATAATCATCTAAGGAAATATTATGGTTTTGTATTATAATTTTTTTGATTAAAAAAACCCCAAAACTCTGTTTCCTTATTTTTCTGGTGCATATGCTTCCAACGAGACATCAACCACTATTGTATAACTTACCGATTTATCAATATTAGCCAATTTCTAAAATTTAGCATTCTGGGTTCAATCTGCATCGGACAAAGGGAAAGAAACCATTAGTTTCAGCGGGCATTAGTTGTTGGGTCGAACAGCTTGAAGTTGCTCTCTCCCTTTCTCTTCTGATTGGTTGACTCTTCAAACAAAGATACCTTGAGCAACAGCATCAACATCACGGGAAATTTGATATTCTGGCAGTTGGGGGAAAGACACTAAAGTGGTTACATCTCCTCCGAGCACTCGTTTCGGTCAAAGAGTGGTGAAGTTGAAGATGAACAAACTATCGTGTAAGCAACCGATGCTAGTGGGAGACAACACGTGTCTCTCCTTCTAATGCCTGTTGAAACACTGAAGGATGTAGATAGAGAAATCAGTGTTTAATGGATTTACATACTTTGTTGAAGAAAAATTCTTTTCGATGTTTTTCTATTCCTGTCAAATTTGAACTTTTTTTTTTACTTAACCAAATCTTTGTTCAGTCTTTGCTTTAACGTGTTGTTTTCATCTTTATTCTCCGGAAGCTGTCCTTGTGACTTCAACAAACTGTTTAATTCACAATAGCTTCTCGTCGATCCTGCACGTGTGCCACGATGCATATGGCTATCCTCGAATTTCTATGTCCAGTGCTAATGCGTTTCCCAAGTGGTTATGCAACATGGTATTGATTTCAACACTTTGTCATGTCTGTTCTATTGCAATGAGTAATTCTTGGTTCTTCACATGACGACATTCGCCAGATTTCGAAATGCAATCATTTTATTCTTCTTAATATATGCACACACACACACACACACACACACACACATATATATATATATATATATGCTCCTATGTCGACAGTATGATAAGTAATAGATATTAGTATTCAACACTGTGAATGAGGAAAGACAGTTCTAGGACGGTGAGCAGGATGTATATAACACCCTAGACTCCTGCTGGCTCAATCATTTATCACAGACCTAGGCTACATAGGAGCTTTCATGGAAAAGGATGTGGGTTCTAATCCTACCCAGGTCTTGATGCAATACTGCTCGTACCACTGAGCGAAGCAGCCAGATGGTAAGTTAGAGGCCAAAGTAATTGCTCCATACCCAAATCTTGTCTTGTTCATTCATTGTTCATATCTTCACTATTGTTTCTCAAAACAGGCATTCATATAATAGAGAAATGGATTTATATATTCTGAAAGAATAATCATAAATGCGTTATTTGGATTGGAAACTCTATTCGAACTTTGACATTGATATATCGTTGTTGCCTTCATTCACCTGCATTTACAAATATGTATTTGTTTGTGTGTGTGTTCGTGAGTGTTTATAAGCATACGTATTGTTTTGTAAATATTGATACATATATTGAAATATCGATATGTCTATTATACGCGTGTGATTATCCTTACGAGAATGCTTTTTTTCGTTATGTAGCTGCTCGTACATTCAAGTGTTCCTCATATAGTAAGAGAAAAGAAGAATATCGATCGTTAAACATTCACATATATGAATGCATAAACACCGAGCAAGACGACGCAAGCTGAACACCATTATCCAGGACTTGCGACATATTAACATGTGTCCTTATCAAGTCATGAAACAAACAATGAACAGAAACCGATGGAGGAGGAACCGCCGTGTATTCGGAACCCAGACAGGCGCCATGAATCATGAATATGCATTACATACATATTGATCAATTTCCTTTTTTTGTTTTTGTTGATATATATATATATATATATATATATATAATCTCACTTCCTATTGTTCACATTATATATATATATATATATGTATATATATATATATATATATATATATATATATATATATTTATGAATTGGACACTATCTACATACTAGATATACATGTCTTTATGCGTTCAATAAAATACCGTTCATAAGTATTTAAACAAAGAGACAATTTTACATGTACGATTTTGAGAGTTAAAAGCAGAAACTTAATGCTAGAAAGACCAAATTTTATTGTAATACGCAAAAGATATGTATTTGAACATGTTTTATGGTTCCAAATGCTAAATATCTGCAAAATGCCATTTAGAATAATATCAAATTGTTAAATAAATCAAATCGAAAAAATCTTTCGATACTGCTAATATTTTGTTCATGATCAATCAATGAGATCGAAAAGGATTTTAGGACGAGTTGCCAAAGTAGTCAGATAAATAGGCTCAAACCAGACAATTTGGGGAAAAATACAATTATAGACAAGGAAGGGAAAATTTGTGCATGTTCCAATACTTATCTGCTGTAGTTTTTATATGAAAGATGGTTAGTTTATTTGTGAATTACTGCTTATATATATATATATATATATATATATATATATATATATATATATATATATATATATATATATATATATATATATATATATACACATAGTAGCGGTAATATATAAGGCTACATTATTATTCAATCAATTCTTATTACTGATAGAAATAAACTTGAATGTTATTTTTTACAGATTATTGTTAGACTTCATGGGAATATTTTGTGAATGTTCAGGAGAAACAAGCATCTGCAATAACAGAAACTTTGTGCAACATGATCGAAAGGTAGAGAACAGATTGGAAACTCATGACAAAATAGATGCATTCATTACAAAATCGGTGTTTTGTGCAGAGGCCGTTAATACTGTTTTCACATGAATCAATTCTTCTTCTACCAAAATCAGAACTTATCTTGTTCAATTCTGTTTCAGTCTTGAGTTAAAATTCAAACGTGGGATACGTGCTCCTTCCATTATCCATACATCTTCTATTGGATTGAAGTCAAGATTTTGAACAGACAATTTGAAATCCTTCCTGGTTCACAAAGTCCTTAACTTTCTCAACAGTAGGACTGGGTGCATTATCCTGCATAAGAATGGACGACATCCCACTTGTAAAAAAAGAAAACTTATATGCAAAAGGGAGCCACTCATGGTTACCTGTGATTGACAGAGTGCACAGATTTCACAATTTTTATGCAAATATATATATTCAAATAAAGTTTGGCTGGAAAATACCCGGTGTATGTCAACATTTCATACCTCATCCTCAACCAACTAATGGCTTTGTTATTGTGATTTTTTGAATTCTTTTACAGTTACAATAACAAAACACATAACCGGTTTCTGAAGAGTGTGTTAGGAACGAAAAGTTAACGTACATCGGGATATTCTATTTTTCAAGTTTATTTTTATGTATCAATAGCTCTATAGATATTGATCACTCTCGTTAAATATCACTAACAACGGAGAAAAACTGTTTCTCATTAATAATTATATATAAATTACTAAAACCATTATGAACGATATATATATATATATATATATATATATATATATATATATATATATATTCACGTATCAATACACACACACACACACATATATATATATGTATATACATACATATATATATATATATATAAATATATATATATATATATATATATATATATATATATATATATATATAAAAGAACAATAATAACTATACAACAAACGTGAGTATATGTAATAATGTATTTAGTAGATATCTGGTCAAAGAAACCAAAAAAAGAAAGAAAAATTCGGAAGATTCTCATCTGAAAATCCTTTTCAGTGGAACAGTATATATAATCTGTTATGTGCAATCGAAAAGAATATTTACTCATTTTATATCTATATCTATACATCATTAACTCGAACTGCAGATAAAAGCACAATCCTGCACAATTAATTGATTCAAACATCGGCAAATATAAGTGAGAAAAAAGATATGCTTTTTCCCCCAGTTGCTTCCGAGCAGCAGATGTGTCATAATCCATTCATATTGTCTAAAGATGAAAGACTTTTACAACCCCCACCCAACCTTTTTGCATTCATCTTGAAAATAAAAGCCGAAGCCATTTGTTGAACAAAAGCGAAGCGTCAACATTATTTGAATGCTCGCAGGTCAATAGAAATGACTTACCATTACCCCTCAAACAATGACCGGAAATCCACCATTTTAGATACTGGGCTACAAGTGGTCTAAACAAAATTCTTGGCTTGGCAATTTACAAGTTAAAATCGATCTAAAAAGAGGTCAATGTGCTTAGCTTCCAAGGGCACATCCATTATCTTTACGAGTAAATATCCATGGCTTTGTCAAAAGTATATCTAAAGCTGTGTTCTGTGGCAATATATCCACACAGAGTTTTAAAAGGTTAAAGCAAGGTATTATTAACTAAAATTTCATTTTAGGTCAAAAACGAAAAAGCAATAATAGTTGTAGCTATACTAACAGCAGCCAGCAAAACGGTGCCCTTATATTCTATATTCACATAAGCATGTAAGGTTAAACGCTTACATATATACGGTCATTAGATTATGCATTTTTCAATTTTTCTTTGCTTACGTTTGTACACATATCTTGGGTTCATATCTATATACCACATATGTGTGTCTTTATCGGTTCGAAAGCGCACTTTCGGGCAATCAATTGATTCAAACATCGGTGAATAAATGCGTGAGATAAGATGTGTCCTTTTTCTTTGGCTGCTTCTGAGAAACAGAAGGGCCGTATTCTATTCACATAGTCTAGAGATGAAAGTCTCTCACAAACAAAACCCTCGTAGTCATTTATCCTGAAAATAAAAGTCGAAGCCATTTGCTGCACAAAGCGAACCACCTACGATGTTTGGCGTTGAACACTACAACAGAAACGGCTTATCTACCAAAGAAGAGAAATATAGATTCCCGTATATAGAAACACCATGAGTTGCCCCCATGCTTAACGAGTGCAGACCTACGTACGTATTTGTTCTGACAAACACACTGACAACTTTACAAGAAATCACAGGCCACCTATTTATTATTTGCTGAGGCCTCGACATAAGAACAGATGTAAACAATAAATAGTTGGTCTGTGATTATATATATATATATATATATATATATATATATATATATATACGCACACACACATATATATATGCACATATATATATACACACACACACGTATATATATATATATATATATATATATATATATATATATATATAACAGAGACGGACAAACATGTGTATTTATATACATTTATATATATAAGAGAGAGAAAAAGAAAGAGAGAGAGAAAGAGAGAGAGAGAGAGAAAGAGAGAGAGAGAAAGGGAGACAGCGAGAGAAAGAAAATGACACATACACACACATATATACATACACACACACACGCACACATATATATATATATATGAAGAATACGTGTTAGCTGTGGAGGGGGGGAGCAGGCCATCTATACATCCGGACCCTCCCCGATAGGTTGAAGGGGTTGGATGTTGGAATCTAATAGCCAGCAAAAAATGATCATGCAGTACGATTGATTTATGTAACTCCAATTTAATGTACCCAGATAAAAAAAATATGGTATTATTCTTTGCTGGTAACAGGGTTGCTGCTAACATTTTTGTTCCCTCCACCACCACGGAAATATATCCTGTTGGGCCACATACCCCACCTCTGTAAAGGTGGCTGGAGGAGAATAGCAGAAGATATAAGCATGGTAAATACCCCTTCTCTCTCTCTCTTTCTCCCTGGGAAACGTATTGAACAATCGTGGTGGAGGGTCTATACTGTTTGTGTTTGTGTGTTCCAGTGCTTCTGGCCATACAATTTTGTCTACAGAGTTGAAGATAGTCATCAATATCCATTGGACTCAATCTAATTTTTTTTTAATTCTGAAAAAAAAGAAGGCGTTTTAAAAAAAACAAACCTTTTTATGTCTTATTTTGAAGGGTTTATTAATAGCATCTACATTCTCTAGAATCTAGATGTTTCTAGATGTTTTTTTTAATTACTATATCTTAGATGTTTTCCGGAGGGGAAACACCAGTGATGTCAGGATTTCTTATGTCCATCTTTGCTCTCCAATGTAATTTTGTTACATGACTTTTGACGTTACTATTGTACAATTATTGACTATGATGGTGAGCATTTTATTCCTCCAGATTGTTACACCGTTATAAAAAAAAAGAGATTTTTTTTCTCTTTCTTTGTTCTCTGTCTATATCGTATCCTTCTATCTCTACCAACGCTATGGACAGATTATAAAAAAACAAACAAACAAACAAACAAACAAACAAACAAAAAACAACTAAAAAGAACGCTTTCTGTCTCTCTGTAATCACTCTCTTTTCGGGTCACTTGATTCCTTACAAACGCTGTTAACCGGAAATTTCCCCCGGTCTGAGAACTACCGACTTTCGTCACAATTAAAAAATAATTTCGTTATCTGGTGTACGATTAATCAAATTTCATTTTGTATCGAACCTTTTTTTTTCATTTGAACTGCCTATGGATCCAGACATTTGCACTTCAGTATATATATATATATATATATATATATATATATATATATATATATATATATATATAAATATATATATATATATAAATATATATATATATATATAAATATATATATATTTATTCTCTATTCTTGTACAAAATTATAGAAAAATATTTACTCAGCTGTATGTACTCTATGTAAAACAGAAGTAAATAAGTTCCTGTATAGATGATCACATTTACTGTCTGCTTTTTTTTCTCTGACAATCGTATTTCTATCTTTCACGCCTACATAAGTCGATATTTAAACGAAAGGGAGCCAAGACAATGGCGTTAAGCCTACTTACCCATGCATACACAACCATTCTGCCTATCCGTCTGTCTCACTGAAAAATGCAACCGACCATAAAATCTCCAGAGCGCCTTCCGTAGAGCGATGCTTGTCAAGTTAGTTTGTTATACACTGAATGCTCAAATATTATTGCTACGTGCCAGACTAAATATCAAAATGCCGAATATTCCCTTTGTTCACTCACTTGGCCCACGAGTCGTCATGTAACCTCAAAAAATTGAAGTCTGCTTACTCTCAGGGGCGGGGCACTTAGTTTCCCCGGGGCAGCATCTCCCTATCGCACTAAAAGAGGAGTCTTGGGCTTGCCCTGACGCCCCCTGTTCGCGGGAACTGACCAATTTTTGTCCTTGCCCACACCCACAAGTGTGCCAAGCTCCATGTTAAACTCGACCTGCTTCCTCATTGCACCCCTGTGGGAAGCTGGATATATATATATATATATATATATATATATATATATATATATATATATATATATAATGTGTACTTTAGAGAGTGAGACAGACTCAGGAGTGAAGTTTTTGGTGGTAAGGTTTATTAATCCTTATATGTCAATAGTCCATACATGTTTCGGGATTCTTCCCATCATCAGTGGTGTGTGTTGTGTGAGTGTGAATTAGAATGTACCATGTGGAACCAGAGTCCACTGCCAGGGGCTATGCATTGTGGGTAAGTTTTGTTGTCAGGGCTACTAGAAGCCTCCTGCTGAATGGAAGAATGACCAGCAGGTATTGGGATTTTGGTAAAGCAGCAGCAGTTGGTCTTTGGGAGGGCATAGTTGTGTCAAGGTAGGGGTTAGTGTTATGGAGGTGGATTTTCTGTTATGTTTGGGATAGTGTAGAAGGAGGGGTGGTGGGGTCAAGGAGCTACATAGGTAACAACCTTAAAAGTTACTGAAAATGTTACTGAAAGTGTTTTGGCTATGATTTGGACAGGGGTTATAACAGGCTAAGGTGAAGTTTTTCCTATGGGTCTAGGTGACTTTGAAGCTTCCATTATTGAATGTGTCTTAGATGTGGGTGTGAGGATATTAGTGGTAGGAGTTGTGTGTATTAGTGTTCTGTGTGATGAGGGTTGTTCAGTTTAGTATTTAATCCATTAGGATATAGGGTTTTAAGTTTGTTGATCCACATGTCTTCGTGTTTTTCTAGAACTTTAGTTATGTCAATTGGAGTAGTTTTTTTCTATTTTTTCTATGATGGTGAAGCTAGCATCAGTGGCAAAATTGTGGTCAGGTGTGCGAAAGTGTAGTTCTACTGGAAGTGGGCTACGATTATTTTTTGACTTAATCCTATGCCTATAATTGTTGAGTCTAATATCAAATTGCCACTCGGACTTGCCTATGTACTGTAACTTACATCTATTGCACTCTAGAAGGTATATAATGTTCTTACTGCAGCAGTTGCTATTGTGATATATGTGGTAACTCTCTTTTGTGGTGGTGCTTGTGAATGTGTTGGTGTACTTGAGGTGGTTGCAACATAGACTGTTTCTTATGTTGCAAGGTGTGCAGAATTTAATTGTTCTAGGTGTATTTTTGTGTACGACTTTATTGTTAACGATATTATTGCTACTAATCATGTCTCTGATGTTTTTGGGTCTGCGGTAGGAGATAACACATGGGTCTGTGAATGTTTCTTTTAGATCTGTTTTGATCGTGAGAATGTTCCATCTATTATTGATGATGTGTGCTAAGGGTGGGAGTGTGTTGTTGAAGGTTGTTATAAGGGGTATGCGGTTGGGTTTGTTATTATGGGACAGTAAAAGGGTTTCATCTCTGGGTATTCCAGTCGCTTTTTTTATTTGTTTTTTTGTGTCATCTAGCGGATAACCTCGTTGGGTGAAATATTGTATTAGGTTATGTTTGTGTCTGTTAAGTTCACTATTGGTAGAACAGATTCTTCTAATTCTAAGAGCTTGTGAAAATGGTAGGCTTCTTTTTAAGTGTTGGGGATGGGCTGATTTGGAGTGGAGGTAATTGTGGGTATCCGTGGGATTAGTGTAGAGGGTGGTTTGGAGGTTTATATATGTACATATATATATATATATATATATATATATATATATATATATATATATATTGTTAATTCTTATTAATTACTTTATTAAAATCATACTATTGAACGAAGCTTCCACGGGCCTGGCAAACCGGAAGTGTGTCATAATATCATCCCGTACGTACTTCACCCAGTGATACCCTCGAATTGAGTCTAAGTGGAGAACGATGATAGATACGTTCTGTCAAGAACCTTTTTGTAAGGACAAAATATTATGCACGATAGTGTGATTCAAATAAGGTAACCAAAAGATATGTAATATCTATTGGCTACCTTATTAAAATCACATTATCAACGGCAACTGAATTCTGGTCCTTGAGCGTAATGTTTAATGGAGAGACACTGAGTACCATTTTAGAAGTCGGGGTGACGATGGATTGTACCACAGCCCACAGAACCAGACGCCACTTGCCCATTGTCATCGGAATTACGAAAAAGGAAAAAAAATGGAATCAGTTTTGGGTCGCCCGTTTACTTTTGTCGTAAAACTTTCAAAACGAAAAAGTGACGAAAATAATTTTTCAAGCATTAACTGACCAATTTTTTTTTTTTGCACGAGGAGCAGACTCGGAAAAAAATCTATATCCTATCAGTGTTTACCGTAATAAGCTTTTTTTTTTGCTTCCTTCTTTTAGAGGTCAATTTGTGTGTTTGACCCTCTATTTAATCAGGTCCTAAAATAGCAGAACTTGAAGGTCACGTGACTTGACTGCCGCTAATGATTAAATATGCAGCGAAGTTATGAGACGCCTCTCAAAGGTTAAGATGCCATCGACCACAATCGATTCCAGACGGAAGGCGATAGCAGATTAGTCTCAGAACTTAACATTAAGACCTCCTTTGTTTGGCTCTTCTTATCTAGATATCTGAATTCTTAAAGGATTTAATGAAAACTGAACGGCTGGCCAATAACGAGGGTCAGATGGAGTTTAATTTAAAACTTCACGACAGGCCTGCTTAGTCGCACAAGAGAAGCTGTCACGTGACCAACCTCTTGCTGCGGTATTCAAACTAAATACAGTTTAAATTTGCATTGCAAATTCACATGCACTAAACGAAATTATCATCATATTAGCGTCCGTCGTTGAACCTTCCCCAAGATTCGCCAGATCTCTATCATGGGCAACGCAGAGCAAGTACTTTCTGAATCTATCTATCTGGTCACACAATCTTACTTCGATCTGTCGATCACAGTTTTGGCATATGATCTCTGGGGATCCACATTGTGAGTCGTGATGTCCAGAGGTCATCTGGAATTCTGTAAGGTTCTGTGTTCCAGCTCCATAGGTGACTATCGATGGGACTTTCTTGTTCTTGAAAGTTGAGCTCACTCTACCGAGAACTTGCCAACCTAGTGTGATTTTTTCTGGTTTTGATGACTTGATGGAGACTCGCTGTCCTAGATAAATCTAGTGGTCTACTTTCTTCAACTCGGTATTTTTGACTTCGATCTTTGTGTCTTTATCCCCAACATGTTTGTTACACATGACATTCGTTTTGCTGAAGTTCAGGTGGGGGCCAACTTTCTTGCCTGCATAATTCAGTTTGTCTAAATGCTAAATTTTACAGCTCTTTAACCCCCACGTCTCGAACCTCCTGTCAGCACAGAATGGGCCTTCACAACAAGAACAATTTCCATGTTTTGCTGATATAAAACCATTACAAAATGAACGTTTCTTAATAAAAACAGTTGTGCAATTGTCCCAATTACATTGCCCTATCTCACCAAAAATATTTTTGGATGTATTTGCTTTAGTATTTTTATAATAAAGATATTTTTGTGTTTGTTACCGTAATCCAATAAACTTGGTACATTGGAGGCACATTTTTTTTTGTCTTCAGGATGTTCCAACTTGGAGAATAAAACAAATTCGGGTGATTTTTACTAGCAACATTAGGTTTTAGTAAGGAGCCCAATCTACAATTTAATTACAAAGCGTAACTAAACCTTTATTTCATGGTGAACGAATATTATGTGAAAATCTTTTTACGATGTCAGCAGAGGATCTTCATTCAAAGACGTACTTGTCATATTGGTACAGGGGTTCCCCTTTAGAGCGCGTTTCGCAACACACACAGGCGCACATATATACATATATTGTACAAATAAAAGACCCATTTATCATATTGGTACAAGCATTCCCCGATACAACGCAGTTTGTTATAGCACGCTTCGCGTCCCCCGATATAACGTGATCATAAAATAATTATTTAGCTACAAAGGAAGTGTCCTGACGTCGAGCTAAATGGTCATCAAAGACGGCCCTTAAGCAATTTTAGCAACAACTTTTTATAAATACCAACGTCAGTATTCACTAGCTAACACATATTCTGCGTGTGTGAACACAGTCATAATAATACACATGCGTATAAACACACACACACATACACACATACACACACGCACGCATGATATCAGATACCATCATACAAACAAACCTATCTTAATGGATTCGTCTAGTAGGTGAAATAGACAGCATTAGTAGGAATTCCAATGCAGACACTCCATTTTATTCATCTCTCGTCGTTCTAATAACACAGATGGGCAAGTCAAAAGGCTGGAGGGATAGGGGAGGCAGCTTCGCCCTATGATCTATGGTTTACATCATTTAGCGTGGTGTAGGGAAGATTGATGCCCATCTAGATTATCGCCACACTGGGACTAAGTCTTTTTTCTATGCAAAAATGATATAGAAATGCATATCTGCCCCTATTAGTAAACGCACGATAACACACACACACACACACACAGACACACATACACACATTACAATGCAGCAAAAAACAAGTTTATAACAAGCATGGCTGCATTAGGGTCAAAATATACATGAACGATAAATAAATAACATTTTTTCACCAATTTAAGCTTAGTATGATGATGACGGTGATGATGATATTTGATTGTTTTGGTACTAAAACTACTTAATTTGGTCCCAAGATCATATGAATTTGCTCAGACGATGGATATTAGGTTATTTGATTATTTTGGATGCTTAAGTCTCTTATTTCGCCCAAGGACAATGCAAATTTGATAAGGTGATGAATTTTAAGTTATTTGATTATTTTGGTACTAACGCTTCTTAGTTTGGTTCCAAGATCATTCAAATTTGTTCAGTTGATGTATTATGAAGTTATTTGATCATTTTGGTACCAAAGCTACCAAATTTGGTCCCCAAACCATGCGAATTTGGTCTTGAGCAACAAAAGACCCTGTTGCACTCTGTTCTATTTCCGGCTTGACTTTGAATTTGCACGAGGTTTATGATACGTTTTAAAAAAATATTCAGAGGCGACCAGCGCCTGAAGCGGCGTCACTCACTTCACTTGCTATTTTACTCACAGCCGAGAGGGAGAAGCGATGGATTAATACCTCTCCGAAGGGCAATAGTGCAAAGTGAACTCAGATTGTCCCAGTCGGAATTTGAACCCGGCTCACCGATTCCATTTTCTATGCTGCTAATCGCTTGTTCCCCAGCACCCCCTTAACTGCATTATTTTGTATACGTTGAATTTGCAAAATTGGATTCCTAAATCTCATTATGTCTTGACACGATGCAGCGATATTTTAGAGACTGCGTACCATCCAATGCATAATTCAGACAATATATTAATAGATTCATGTATTTCCTCTCCTATCCATCTGGTTTGGGTTTTCGAATCGATCGGATTAATGATACATTGATAAACAAACGGCGTGAGTCAAACATTGATCATGACTCTGTTTGCTAAATTTGGAATTAAATAAAATCGGCACTTATCAATACTGTCCCAAATATTGTCATTCCATTACTGCACAAAATGAGAACAATCATTTTACATTTCAGGATGATCACTTCATATTTTTGGAACGCTTATTTATACCCTGGAGTGAGTAATTCGACAACAACTGATCCATGGATAATTGTCTCTGGATAATCTCACCTGACAATTGTGAAGCTAAAGTTATTGGAAATGAAGTAGTTGGTCATGTTAACGATCGTACTAAAGGGAAAATAGTCCAGGCGGCAATAGTCACTGGTCATTTAGGTAGCGAAAGGGACAGTTATCTACGGGGGAGTTGACCAGTTTTTTCCTGGGGAAGTATTTCTGATACTACCTATGTGTGAGTAATCATCTCGTCTGCTTCCTCAATACCCTACCACGCCACACTGCAAATGAATTCCAAAATATCATTAACGGTCGTTTTAACGGCTCTTATTCTAACGGCACGATTTAATGACAGACACGTTCGAACGGCACGCTTGTTATTATATTCTTGCAAGACAATCGTTGGAGATTAGTTTGCAGCAACAACACATGTAGATTTCAGTGTGTTATTTTAAAAACTAAAATTAGTAAACACTTGAAATAATGCCGCCTAACATGGGGTATTAGACTGATGATAAAAATAATTTTTGTCTTTACTTTCTGGTCTCTCAATGTTAATTGAATTAACTCGTTATAACAGCAAAACCGATCACCGTGGCTGAGTGGTAGAGTGTTCGTTCCTGTTTCGGTAGGCCGTCTCATACCAAAAAACGTAAAAAAAAAGTACACAATACATATCCGTAAAGCATTCGGCACAAGGTCTAGAATTAAGGAGCCTCTCTGCAAAGCTAAGGGTTAACGACCAATTCACATTGGATACACCGGTTCTCGTACAATCACTGGAGTTAGGCAACATCATTACCTACATGGGTGACCATCGGGAATACCAGTTGCCGTTAACTAAATGAGGTTTTTACAGGCTTGGAAGACGAGAAGTGAGTCTAACTAACAATTGCCCGTGTGTGACCTAACTCTGCAATACCCTTGATGAGGGTATAAGTGGAGACCGATGAGGCATAAGGACACACTTAAATCCATGGAGTTAACAATTTGTAAGAATAATTGTTTGCATGCTTAGAGATTTCCAATTTAAATTGGGATCTAAAAAAATTGTATGTGTCAAACGATTATTATTATTTAATTAGGCAAACTCAAATGAACATAATGAGCTCGATTGCATGTGCGATGGAAGTTAATTAGAGAGAAACAGGTCTATTTAGCCTGGTTAGACCGGATACAAAATAAGGGATTGATTTAGCATAAACTTACGTCGTAAATTGAAACCCACCAGAAACCTATTTTGTTGGGGGAATGTAAATAAAAGAAAATGTTCTTCTAGACAATAAGGAGTACATGTTTGAATTTCAGGCACATTATGGTTCAAACCTACTAACAACGGCCATCAAGATTAGATTGCTGATCATTGCTATACGGTATGGACCAATATGCATTTTTTTCGTATGATCTACTGGTAAATCCCAGTAAATAATGATTCACGGATATAAATTTGGAAAGCAAAAAAATCAGAAGAGCCCATAGGAAGGAAGGAAGGAAAGAAGGAAGGAAGGAAGGAAGGAAGGAAGGAAGGAAGGAAGGAAGGAAGGAAGGAGGTATTGTAAGTAGGAGGTGTTGTATAGGGAGGGTTTTTTTCTCAGCTCAAGTTTTACCCCCGAGTGAAAAAGTTCAGAGTTACAGACAGAGAAACCTGAAAATCACACTCTTCATTTGTAGATTGAATTAATGGAAAAGGTTTTTCCATTTAGTTGTATATTCGATGACTTTCGGGGCGTTTAGTATTAACGACATATAAAAAAGATCGCTTTTGATGTGCCAACTGCTTCATATCAGCGTGCATTTGGAAAAAAATGTCAGAATCGGATTTTTTTTCCTATTCGTTGAAACATTTTTCTCTCTAGACCGATACGACCTTCTGAGAGACGAGTAAGTTACACCGAGTGCTCATATCGCAATAACCTATCAAATAACATCTATACGAGGTTCTCATAAAATGTAGACACATTTATCTGCCTATAATTCTGTAATATCTTTTCTTTGTGAAGTCCTTTGATATGGACAGTGAAAGACATTTGATCAGCTGGGAGACAGTCAAAGAGTGCACACCTCTGCTAACGCCACTGCCACTAAATACTTGATAAAGAAGGAGAATATATATATTTATATATATATATATATATATATATATATATATATATATATATATATATATATGTATATATATATATATATATATATATATATATATATATGCTGAAACATATACCACAAGTCGTTTATATTGTTACGAAAATTCTCCATTCCAACAGTGCTCAATACTTGGAGTAGAGACAATATAGCTGTAAAATTCATGAATTTTGTCTATGACAATGTTATATCCTCGTTTAGCTTTATTCAGTAGCTCCTCGAATAGTCTATCTATCCAGAAGCTGGCATCTTATCTCTGCCCTACTCAAAACTGGACGGTCAGTAAAGTTGAAGCGATGTATTCACTCACGCATAATTCCTCATCCAACGGAGTACTCGGTTCCTCAGTTGGAAGAGCATTGCATAAGCTTGAAATAAACGAGTTACCTCACTTATATATATATATATATATATATATGTGTGTGTGAGAATATAATAAAAGAAACGTACGTATATTGAATTATCTCCGTTAACTATAAAGCCGATTCGTAGCTGTCTGGCGCAGAATAATAAAGACATCTTTCAAACGAAAAAAAAATCATAGATACGTCCCCAAAATCTGATCAATCCTTCTTCAACCCTTCTAAGGAAGTTTATTGAGAACCTTTTTTTCGAGATATAGCGCAGACAAACATATAAACAGACACAAATCATGGGCTGAGGTAAACGAAGATTCGTACCGAAGGGATATTACAATCATGGAAACGTACCGGAAGTGCAGAGATGATGGTGAAATAAATTTTCAAATAAGCCTCCTGACGCGAAATACAATTTCCTGTATCCACACATTATAATTGAAATTAATGACACTTTGCAGGAAAATCTATGAGTAACGAAATGGAAAACTAGACAAGACTACGTGACCCAGGAAAAGGAGAGGCGTTGCAACGTTTTCAACCATCACCCAGAAAAAAGTTGTT
>OY735230.1:10681071-10746071 GCA_963457665.1 Thysanoteuthis rhombus | reverse complement strand
ACACACACACACACACACACACACACACACACACATATATATATATATATATATATATACACGTGTATATACGTGTGTGGGCTGTATCTAGTTGACAGCAAAGGGAAATAGTATTTAAATTGAATTTTTCCTATTGACATGTTTCGCCTTTCAGCTCTATCGAAGTGGCAATTCTTAATGAAACCGGATTGAAATGTTCGTTCATTTCAAGTAACAACGTCCTCCGCCACCATAACGCGTGAGCGGTAAACGCAAAGCAGCTACAATGCTCAAATGGGTCCATATATTCGAAGATTAAGGGACATGGACAACGATTAAAGAGGATTAAACACCCATTAATTCCTGCATTCGGAAGTAACCACACCCACATACGCAGCCACAGAGTATCTGACCATTTGATAGCACAATAGCATCACTCTGAAAATTCTCTACGACTTTCAGTCATGCTCCCCCACCTAATTTTATTTCTTGGAATATATAGATCTATTTGAAAAATTGCTGTTTCTTTGCAATTTCAAAATACTTGGCGTTTGCCGCTCAAGTGTTATGACAGCGTGAGAAGCCGTTACTTAAGAATAACGGACATTTCGATGTTGTTTCTTTTGAAATTGCCACTTTGATAAAGCCGAAACGCGGAACACGTCATTAGAATGAATTCAATTTAAATACAACTATTATTCCCTTATGGTCAATTAGATACATACTATCAAATAAATAGTATCCAAAGCTTTTATATATATATATATATATATATATATATATATATATGTATTCTAGGAAGCTTTTCAGCTATATATATATATATATATATATATATATATGTATTCTAGGAAGCTTTTCAGCTATATATATATATATATATATATATATATATATATATATATATATATATATATATATAAACTTCTCCGAAGACTCGTGTCATCAACTCATGTCATTTCGGTCAATTATTTCACAATATATGTGAGTGTAGCTTGTGTAATTTTCTAGTGACTTCTATGTTTTACGCAGAATTAGATATTATGGTACTATGTGAGAATCTTTCTTGTGGGGATCATCAGTTGTTTAGCATGTTTCCGTTTCGAGAATTTGAAAACAAAACAGTTATATTATCATGGTTCTCTAGCAGTGTTGATCAACACTCCTTCAGCTATGATTTGAATATTATAGCTTTATTTCATTATTTTTTAAGCAATTTCATGATACGTGTAGTTTATTTCATATAAGGTATTATCATTGTATATTGTACATGGACGATATTTTATAGTGCACATCATTCAATTTTTTGAAACGAAGGACTTACTCACGATGGTCACCCCCTCGAAAGAAAAACAAAAAAACAAAAAATAAAAACACATCCCCCCCAAAAAAGAACAAAAAACGTATTTGACGATGCAGGATCAATAAGTATACCTACAGACGCAACTCGTTTTTCGTGTCACTTCTATTGAGTGTTCACCCACGTGAATACTAAATCCGTTGTATCGATTTCAATATCGGAATGCTTACGAACCAACTTTAAATATCATCTTTAAGAATATTAATTGAACAGAAAAACCTCTTGGACTTAATTATTCGTTCTTTACACCATCTCAATTCCGTCAATATTCTGTTTTTTTTTTCTAGAATAGTCTTGTATATAGTTGAGACAAGATCAAACAACATTCTAGCTGGTAGTAACACTTGAATGGGCTATTCCATCAATATAATTCAGATATTCGTTATTTGGCATTATATATATATATATATATATATATATATATATATATATATATATATATATATATATATATATATAATAATTAATAATTGTGTCATCCACAGGCAGTTGTTCCGTTGTATTACAACTCTGCAGTGTGGTTATAGACAAACCAACATCCAGTACTACGAAGTAGGATCGAAACCTTCACTTCAGACCCAGAGGCAGATATCTTACTATGCAGAACTGAACAGTCAGTAGGACCGAACTAAGCAATGTACATTTACTTACGCATAATTCCCTATCTACCAAAGTGCTCAATTCCAAAATTGAGAGAACATTGCATTATAGCAGTAAAGGACGGGTGCCCCATTTGACAGTGCTCAATCCTAAAGAAGGGAGCGTTAATCATAATAATAATTAATAATATATATATGTATATTGTAAGTGGAAGAGTCCATTGCTACGGAGAGAAAAAATTACATTGTTCATTATATGAGTATGTTGGCACATGGATGTCTCATACTTAATATTTATGCGTGTTTGTGGACGTACGGCGATATAGTCACATATTCCAGTTGATTTAAGCATAAGGCAGTGACTTGTGTGGCCCTCCCCATGGAAATAATGTTAAGTAGATGGAGAAGCGCAGCGACATATATACTCAAAAGTATATAAGCACGTGGATACACACACGACAAAAAAATGAATGAATAAAAATAACTGATCTGGTTAGTCACTCAATAGAAACCGTCTCATGACTGACAACTTTCGGTAGCATGCCATGTTGGGGTGATCAATAACAAGTTTTGAAAAAAAAGGGTGATCTATGAATAGATCACTACTCTTGCATTTCGGGGGTTCATGATCAATAAAAAAGTTTGGATTGAAAAAAAAGAAATAAGCGTCAATACTGCAGGACAAAAAGCAAACTAAGGGATAAATTTAGCATAAATTTACATCGTAAATTGAACCACCCTCAAAATTATTTTTCGACGGTGATTAAAAAAAAAGACAACAAAAGAACCCTTTCTTTTTCTAGACATAATGAGGCGTAAATGTATACGCACGATACATGAATAATCAGCCGACCAGACCAGCTTAAAAACTGAAGAAACCTGTATTGACAGTTTCGGTTGAGGGCTTCTAACAAAGCCAAGAGAAAACAAGCGTCAAAACAATTTTTAAAGGTTTGCATCATGTCATATAAAGATTAACGCCTCCATATGTCACGAACCAAAGCGATCTGTCAAGACAAAAAAAAAAGAAGAAAATACGACCATCCCGATCAACGTTGAAAGCAAATAGAAAATCAGGATACATAGAAAGCACTCAGAGAGTGCATTGCTCAGTGTCATATGTATAATACTAAAAGTCTTATACTTTTTATCTGTACGTGACCTTTAAGTAGCCGAATCAGTAAATTTTAGCCAGTTGTACTGAATTGAGATACCCTAAAAATAGACATGTAGCAAGAATGTCAGACATCACATCTCACAATGTAGATCCCCAGAGATCAGGTACAAGGCTATCGACGACAGAAAGTAAGGTGGCGTGACGATCTGGATAAATTCAGGAAGTACTGGCTCTGCGACGCCCATGATAGAGAGGTGTGGCGAATCTTAGGGAAGGTCTATGTCAAACAACGGACACTAACAGAATATTGATATCGATATTGATGATGATGATGATGATGATGATGATGATGGAACTGCACCAATCTAACCTTCGGCCTGCTGACCTCTCAGATCAGCCTGCAATGCTGTAAAGACGTAGTTCGTACGCCCAAAACAAACACTCACTCTTTTTCGTCTAGCATGGCAAAAGATTAGAGCATATTATGAGACGCTTCCCTTGATAGCTCTTTTGTAAATGAGCTAAGTTTTTACCCCTTGTAGCGCTCTTTTTCTTGTGAAAACAGAATCTCGTTCTTGATCTGTCGACGTGAGACGCGTTTATTTTTGTTCTCTGTTCTTTTTCGTACATATGCATATTTTTCAATTTCTAAAAATCATTTTCACTACTTACTATACTAAATGTGAAATCCTTGTTTACTTTTTTTCTGTTTGATGTATACTTAATGAATCTACCTTCAATGGATTAGGAATTGCGACGATAAGAAAATAGTAAGCGTAAATTTTTTGAATCAGGTTACAGATTTGACATATAACTAATAAAAATCTTGCATCAGGTTAAAAAATGCAAAAACCAAGTCTGAGTGATTTGCAATAGAAAAGTAACATCGTAGAGTCTGCATTCATACCCACAGTGATTAGTGACTGAGTGGATTAGATGGTTGTGTAGTTATCAAGAAAAAAATAGAATGAAAATCAATTCATATATAACTACGAAGCATTGATTAAAAATAATCTGAATCCGACCCCAAAATTGAATTGATCTTCTCGAGCAAATGGTCTGATCTTCTACAAAATTTCGTCGAATTTTTTGAGGACTTTTAGAAATATCATGTGGACAAACATAGTGAATACATCATCATCATCATCATCATCATCATCATCATCATCATCATCATCATCATCATCATCACCAGTCTTTTAACGTCTGTCGTTGGACATAGACCTTCCCCAGGATTTGCCACACTTCCCTATCATGGGCGTCACGGAGCCAGTACTTCCTGAACTTGTCTAGCTCGTCTCTCCATCTAACATTCTGCCGGCCTCAGTTCCGCATGTGGTCTCGGGGGATCCATGTTGTGAGTCGCAATGTCTATCGATTGTCTGCCATTCTTGCAACATGGCCAGCCCACCGCCATTTGAGATTTTTAATGGATTCTTTGATGTCCCTAAGTCTCGTCTTTTTCTCGGATGTACTGTGCTGTCTTGTGGTCTCTCCATATGAGGCCCAGCATTATTCTTTCATGTGCTCGTTGCATGGTTCTCAATTTACGGGTCTGTCCCTTGGTTATGTTCCATGTTTCAGCTCCATAAGTGACTATTGGGAGGATGCATTGGTTATACACCCTTCTCTTTAGGATCAATGGGATCTTATTATTTTTGAAGGTTGAGCTAGCTCTGCCAAAGGCTTGCCATCCTAATGTGATTCTTCGCTTGATTTCTTCTTCTTTTGAGGGTCTCATGGAGATTCGTTGTCCTAGGTAGATGTAGTGGTCTACTTCTTCCAGTTGTGTGTCCTCGATTTTGATCTTAGTGTTTTTATCCCCGATGTGGTTGTTGCACATGATCTTCGTCTTGCTGAAGTACATGCGTAGGCCAACTTTCTTGCTCTCTTCATTTAGTTAATCTATCATTAGTTGGAGGTCGTGTAGGCTCTCTGCGAAAAGGGCTATGTCGTCTGCAAGTCTAAGGTTGCTCAGATACTCGCCGTTTATCCTAATTCCTTTACTCTTCCAGTCTAGCCTTCTGAAGATCATCTCGAGGCAGGCTGTGAAGAGTTTAGGTGAGCTGGTATCACCTTGTCTTACTCCTTTCTGGAGCTGAAAGGGGTCCGAGTCTTTATGTAGCCTGATAAAGGAGCTGCCGTGATTGTATATATGTTTCAACACTTCAACATATACTGGATCTACACCTTGCCGACTGATGGCCTCCATAACTTTAGGGATTTCTACTGAGTCGAACGCCTTTTTGAAGTCAATAAGTGCTACGGCAAGAGGACATAGATGTATGAATAGAGATCACTAGGGAGAAAACAAAGTGAGAGTTATCCCCCTTAAAACGTAAAACATTTTAAATCTTTATAGAACGCTTTGTCGGTCCCCAGTTAGCTAATATAATATGATATAATATAATGGAATCGTGGTGTAATAAAAGAACACTGATGAATTGAAATGAATATTTACGTCATTTGTGTTCACGAGCATGGGATTGTGGATTGAAATTGTTTTTGCCAAATTCTCAGAGTTGACTTTATCGATATAATTAGTCAGATATCGGATTCAAAATGTGCGAATTTCAGAAATAAATAACAGAGAGAGTGGAAAAGAAAGAGTGAATCCATGACGTCATGTTGTGTCAGCTCACGATTCTGACTTCTCAGGACTGTTTTTTTGTAGACATTGAATTTCTGTTATGAAAAATACATCTTTACGTAAGAACATATATATATATATATATATGTGTGTGTGTGTGTATTTTTTTCGGTGAAAATTATCTTACTGCTCTGGATATCATTACAAGTAATATAATAAAACCATTAAGCACTATAAAGACTTGAGGACTAAAAAAAAAGAAACAAAACAATGGAAATTAGTCCATGATTTTCAGGTATTCATTTGACCGTATCACTTATAGTTTTCAGTAGTGGTAAAGAAGTCTTGGGCATTCTGCCAGTCATCAGTAGATTTTGGGATCGAATCTAACTAGGACCAAAACAGTGACGTCCAGCGACGGATTAATTATTAGGCTGAGTAGCCCTTTCTTTGCTTTGAACGCTAGTGGAGGATTAACCATAAGGTTGATCAGGCCTTTTCTTTTTTTTTCTTTTGTGAAACTCATTATTGAGTTTTGACTTATTTCCATACGTAACAATGCTGGATAACAATGACCAGAAGAAAAACAAATGACGTCATGCACAAGTAACAATGACAAAGTGACAAAGTACGCTGAAAATGATTAACTCACTCCCACTTCTAAAGCCCAATTTAGCAAATTAGCAAATCCCAGTTACAGAAAAAATCAATAGTGGAGTTGAAATGAGACACATAGTTTAGGAATAATATTGTATGGAGAAATGAATTCTGGTTTGTTTACTTGGATTTTAATGAAGCAAAGGTGTTTGATCTTAACATAGCTAAGCCTGCTTTTAGAAATAATTCATATGATTTATAGCTTCTCTTCTAGAAGGCCCTCTTATCCGTGGTTTATCTTCCAGTGGCCCTCCTTATCCGCAGTTTCCATTTTAGTTTTCCTCACTTATTTGTGATTTATCTTTCAAATGATAGTTTCTATTGAGTGACCAACCTGTTTGTGTTCTTTCAAAAATATTCATTATCAAACTCCTACTATTGAATTATGATTTTTTTCTAGCATGTGACAACAATGACGAATGGCAACGACCGAAAAAGAAACCTATGACGTCATGCATAATAACATTGACAAAGTGACGTATGCAAAAAATGATGACGAATTCAGTCCCATTTCTAAAGCCCAACTCAGGTTGGCTTGTTTAGCTGAAGTCTGCAAATCCTATTTACAAGGAGTATTAATAAAGGAGTTGAAAGTAGGCACGTATTTTTGTAATAATATTGTATGGAGAAATGAATTCTGTTTTGTTTATCCTACAGAGGAAGAGTGAAGCCGTGACGTCATGTCGAGTGAACTGGCGATTACAAGTTCTTGGGGCATTTTTTTCTTGTAAACATTTAATTTCTGTCATGACAAATATATCCTCTACTTAGTAACAAGTACATATATTTTTTTTTCGTTGAAAATTATCTTGCCACTAAGGATGTCATTGAAAAAGATTATATGATAATAAAACCATTGAGCAATATAAAAACATAAGAATTTTCAAAAGTCTGTGGCTATTCGTCCGTGATTTCGAGGTATTCGTCCAACCGTATTATTTACGATTTTCTGTAAAGTTTTCGTGGCACAGTGGTCTATGGCGTTCTGCCAGACATCGGTGGATTTTTGGTTTGAACCTAAATGGGATCAAAACACTGGCAGATTAATCATTAGGCTGAGTAGCCCTTTCCTTGCTTTCGACGCAAGTGGAGGATTTACCATTAGGTTGATTAGGCCTTTTCTTTTCTTTTGTCTATGAAACTCTCATTATCGAGTTTTTACATATTTCTGTTTGTTACAATGACGGATAACAAAGACTAGAAGAAACACGAGTGACGTCATGCACAAATGACAATGACACACTACGCAAATATCATGAATCCACCCACACTTATCTAGTCTAATTCAGGTTGAATTGTTCTGCTAAAGTTAGCAAATCCCATTTCGAAAAATATTAATAAAGGAGTTGAAATGAAACACGTGGTTTTGGAATGATTTTGTATGGAGAGATGAATTCTGTTATGTTTACCTTTTAGATAATAATGGAGTAGAGAAGTTTGAACCTTGCGTAGCCAAGCTTGTTCTTAGATATAATTCATAGAATTTATATCCCCCCCCCCTGAGCGGCACCCCATATCCATGGTTTCCATTTTAGTTTCCCTTGCTTGTTTGTGATTTATCTTTCAAATGACGGTTTCTTTTGATTGAATAACAAGACCTGTTTGTATTGCTTTTTCAAAATGTTCATTGTCAAAATCCTATTATTGAGGTTTGAATTTTTTAGCATGTGACAACAATGACAAATGGCAACGACCAAAAAAAAAAAAAAGAAACCAGTGATGTTATGTACGAATAACATTGACAGAGTGACGTATGCAAAAAATTATGACAAAAAAAAGGATCCAGTGACGTCATGCACTAATAACATTGACAAAGTGACGTATGCAAAAAATGATGACAAATTCAGTCCCATTTCTAAAGCCCAACTCAGGTTGACTTGTTTAGCTGAAGTCTTCAAATCCCATAAACAGGAAGTATTAATAAAGGAGTTGAAAGGAGACGCGTATTTTTGGAATAATATTGTGTGGAGAAATGAATTCTGTTTTGTTTATTCTTCAGAGGAAGAGTGAAGCCGTGACGTCATGTCGCGTCAACTCACGATTCTGGGTTCTCAGGGCATTTTTCTTGTAAACATTGAATTTCTGTTATGAAAAATATATCCTCCACTTAATAACAAGTACGTATATATTTTTTTCGTTGAAAATTATCTTGCTACCCAGGATGTAATTAAAACAGATAACAAAATAATCGAATCATAAATCAATATAAAAACATAAGGAATTAAAAAGAGCAGTAGATATTTGTTCTTGATTTGAGGTATTCGTCTGACCATATTATTTACAATTCACCGTAGGGTTTCTTTGGTGCAGTGGTCTAGGGCGTTCAGGTGGACATCCGTAGTTTTGGGGATCAAATCCAACTAGCCTTCTATGACGGATTGATCATTAGGCTGAGTAGCCCTTTCCCTACTTTCGACGCTAGTGTAGGATTGACCATAAGGTTGAGTAGGCCTTTTCTTTTCTTTCTTTTGCGAAACTCTCACTATTGGGTATTCGTATGTATCAATGCCGGATAACAATGTCCAGAAGAGAAACAAATGACGCCATGCATAAATAACAGTAACACAGTACGCAAAAAAAGATGAATTCACTCCCACTTCTAGAACTCAATTCTTGTTGACTTGTTCTGCTAAAATTCGCAGATCCCATTTGCAGGAACTATTAATAAAGGAGTTGAAATGAGGCACGTATTTTTGGAATAATA
This sequence comes from Thysanoteuthis rhombus, assembly GCA_963457665.1. Lineage (NCBI taxonomy): Eukaryota > Metazoa > Mollusca > Cephalopoda > Oegopsida > Thysanoteuthidae > Thysanoteuthis > Thysanoteuthis major. Next base: position 10,737,065 of record OY735230.1, on the reverse strand, counting down.
TTGTATGGAGAGATGAATTCTGTTTTATCAACCTTTTAGTTTTTTTAATGAAGCTAGGGAATTTGAACGTAGCGCAGCTAAGCTTCCTTCATATATTCTCCTGAATCAAATTCATCCCTTATGTTGCCATGAATCTTCTTGGTAAACATCAGTAAACCTACTCGAATCCCCTTTTATGTATTATAAATCCATGTCACTCGAGATGGGTTCAGGTCAAAATGATTTTACTCAATTGCATATTGAGTTAATGCAGGGCTCTCCTAGCTTTTTTGCATCGGTGATACTTTTTAAAAAATAATCTTTTTCGTGACACATTTACGCAGGGTTTGTCTGCAAAGTTAAATATGTAATGCCATTCCATCTGTTCGACTGACTCGGGAAAACTATCATCGAAAAGATACAGTTATGCTTTTAATAGCTAGCGTAATTCCCTCCAAAATTTCGGTGCAGTTCAAAACCATTCAAGGTCTTATGATATAATTTCTTTTCAATTTATATTTAGTTGTAATAAATTGTATTGTAATACTTTACCCCTGCATTGTGTCAAAACATTTACTAATAAAAAAAAATGCCCTATTCAAGTTACTGCTGAAGGGAAAATCATACTTAAATTCGCAACACACCTTGAGTTTATCTGAATCGATGGTACCACTCACTTGAGCAATCTTTTTCAATCTTCAGATAATTATTTCCTATAATATGAGCAAGACCAGCGCTACCACTTCCAGGGAACAGAATTGTTGCAATCAACTATGGCTCAAGTTTTTAGTTCTATTCATGGACAATTTATAGCTATCTGAGAACTATTTTGGATTGATGGGAAACAAATAATTTTACAAGAATGAGAAACCGTCAACCAAAACTGTCATTAAAACAGTCACCATAGTTTTTTTTCAGTTCTCAAGATGGTCTAGATGGCTGTCTTTTAGCCTGATTGTCTGTTTGTCTGGTTATGTATGTATGTACGTATGTATGTATGTATGCATGTGTGTCTCACGTTTACAGCCCACGCAAATAGAATAGTCGATTCAAAATTTGAACATTTACTCCTTCTTACGTCCATTTTGTTTTATTTAGAACCCCCCCCCCTTAGATAGGTTTTCAGTATGTGAGTATGTGTGGGTGTGGGGGCATCTACAGTCTAGTTTATGCTTAATTAGCCCCTACCTTGTATTTGACTTTGTTCACACTTGATTTTTCAAAATTAAGACGTTTTTTTAATGATCACCGCTCAACAAGAGGCGACAAAAAATCGTTAATCATCCCATTTTCCAACCTTTTTATCAATTGTTTTTGCTTTTAATCCCCCTTCCCCGATTTTTTTTTGGGGGTGGGGTTCAGTTTATGATGAACGTTTATGCTGAATTGGTCCCGAAGTGTTAGTCTGGCAGCATTCACACTTAGTATTCTTTTTGAATTCAGGTTTTCTTTGTGATCACCACTAAACAGACAGAGACAGAAGTAACTCATTCATTGATCACCCCTTTCACCAATATTAATATTCTTATTTGATCAACTCAACACGGAATGCTGCCAAAACAGATTGGTCATGTGACAATATCTCTGTAGTGACTAACCAAACCTTTTATCAGATAATTGTTATATCCAAACAAGCGTTCAATCAAAGCTTAACTGGAATGTTATCAATGATAAAATTCATAAATTTTCACCGTGTGAATCGGATTATATTTGATTTTGCAGAACGACGACTTGATCGAAATATTATGGAAACAAGACTGCAACTCCTATTCTGACTGAAGATCTGATTGCAACTGTTGTATTGTATATAACAAATAAAAAAATACATATTTTTTTGTATAAATGTATTTATTTATCATAATGAAATAAATCGTATCAGTATGATTTTTCGTAATAAACTATGAATTGGCAATTAAGCACAATCAGAAAGACAGCCTCCTGGCAATCAGCCACCCTTGAATTCAAATCACGAAAACGGAATGAGGATTTTACATTTTTCAATAGCAGAAATAGTATCATCTTTTGGTATTGATTAGTTGCTCGCCTTGTTTCTAGACACATTTTATTGCTATCCAATCGAAATGAAAGGAGTGCAGAAATAAGCTTTTTTATCGTTGACATTAATATTATCGGGGCATGGATTAAAGTTACGGGCTTGCGTTGATTTTTTCACGATTGCAAAACACATCGAAGTTTCATTTCAACGTCTTGCTTGAAAGTTTTATCAGTTTACACCCCTCATTCTGGTCAAGAGTGACTTTAGTATTCTTGATACTGTCGAAAAATAAAATCATCTCAAGATTGGGTGTTTGACGATTTATCTTTCTGGCTTTTGTTCAACAACGAGTCTGTTTTCAATCATTATCAATTCATTTATGATACGATTTTTGAGCGGACAGTATTTCATGAAATGCCACCTAACATATGGCCAGAAATCTGCAGAATCTTTGTAATTCCTTGGTGCTCGTTGATAAGAATGGATTTTTACCATTTGTATTGTTTCTTTTCAGACATTTTTTTAGAATTTCTAAATGATTATCAGATTTGGTAAGTTCAAGCGATTGACCTGTGACATTCTTTGGTCTCTGACTACAAAGTGGTTTTTAGATCTTGCTCAATTTCTGGCAATATCCTGATACGAATCTCTTTGTGGTTGTAATCCCAATAGTAAACAGAGGCATTTGGACTGATCCGTTCAGTCATTTGGTTTGAAACAATCACATTGCCTGTTCACAATACTCCTAAGACTAACAAAGCTACTAGCTGCAATCGTTAGTATCTCGTGCGGAACAAGGCGAACTTTCCACGAAGAAAAATCCAGTTAGACGTACTACAGTGTCAGTCATATTTAAATCAAAAGGCATTGATAGTTTTAATTTCAGAAAGGTCTTAAAGTCTACATTTTGATAGATAACGTGTCGGTCTGCCTGACATACTCCCAGCTGCCTGTCCGTCTGATCAACTTTTGTTGAAAAAGGAGTTCAAGTTCAGAATGACGAAGATGGAGGAAAGGTTCTGAAAATCGAATCAGATCAGAAAGCCCGTGAAAAAGGAAAGAAGAGGGGGGGATAAGTAGTGAAGGGTACACAAAATAGTAGGGAAAACATAGAGATTTCCGCTAAAGGAGAACGACTGAAGTGTAGCGAGAAAGTAAAATGAACTGGAATTGAATTCTCTTTGGGGTGTCTCTGAGATGCAAATTTGGTTGAGTGTTGGGATCGGTCGCTTCAGGATACTCCTATGAGAAATTTCAGACACTACGATGCCTTAGCTTTCCACACCTAGGTATACCGTTAGAAAAGCCGCAGGTATTTTCTAGTTAAGAATATTGTTCAATAACTACACTGTAATATCAATTTTTGGCTCGTTTACTTAATTTCTTTGAGGATACAAGGTGTCGAGTTTGAATTCTGAAGCTACGTTTAAACATTCGATCAATTGGTGTATATCATTTCAACCTTTCGCGAACGACCTTTGTCTACATACACGTTCCGATGATGTCACAACCGTTTCTCATTTTAAAAAAATGGAATTGTATACGATGGTAAAAGAACAGAGAGAGAGAGAGAGAGAGAGAGAGAGAGAGAGAGAGAGAGAGAGAGAGAGGGAGAGAGAGAGAGAGATGGAGGGAGAAGAAGAGCTAGCGTAGGAGAGAGAATGGAAGAGAGGGTAGAGGAGATTAGGAGAAAAGGGATGGGCAATGAATGAGAAAGAGAATGGAAGAGAGCAATGAACGAAGAGAGAGGGGGGATAGTTGAGGGTGGAAGAGGAAGAAGATAGAGGAGAGAGAGGAAAAATGTAATAGAGAGAGTGGAAGAAAGAGAGAGAGAGAGAGAGAGAGAGAGAGAGAGAAAGTAGGGGAGAACGGAACAGAATCTCAGAGTAGAGAGAAAAAGAGTAGGCGAGAGAAAGAGTCGAAGCAAGAGATAGAGAGTGAAAGAGAGAGTAGGATAATTCGATAAGAAGATGATTCAAGAGTGTGAAGAGAAAAAGAGGAAAAAAGAAAAATTGGGAAACGAAGAATTGAGGAAGGAATAAATATGTCCGGGAAAGATATACATATATCTTTCCAGAACGTTGTCACTCTGCTTTGCTGCTCTGTTTTACACAACGTTTTGGTCATTGTACCCTAAGGCCCTAGTCAGGTTCGTGTCGTAAACAGGACTGGAATTAGAAAGTAGAAACGCTTTCGATGCGTGAGGGCAGAATATCCTCATTCCAGCGTTCGTGTGGAAAAGATGTTGTACAGTCCGAAAACATATACACTGGGTGTAAAAAGTATTCGCTACATCGTTGAAAAGTTTATTTTCACATACTCACACTGCTTCGAAATTGATAGAATTTTCACCAAAGATTTCTGATTTTTGTGCAAAGCTTTCTAATTTTCAACTTTTGGGGGGGGGGGTATTCGTTGTATAATTAATCAAATTTGGTGTAATGCTGTCAGTTTTGAAGTTGCATAAGTGGCGTACCAAGGAGTAAATTAGGCCTTTTCCATAAACCTGCCCCACCTAAATTTTATTGGAGTTTCAGGACTTGAAAAAAAATTGAAAAAAGATTCACAATGACAGTCAGTTGGGGGTCTTATTTAACGGGAATTATTGGACCTCTGTGTTCAAAGCGATTATGAATGATCGTCGCTGGACATAGACGTTCCTCAAGATTCCCCACATCTCTCTATCATGGGCATTGCGAAGACAGTACTTTATGATTTTATCCAGCTCGTTTTGCTATCTTACTTTCTGTCGGCTCAATTTCGAATATGGTCTCTGGGAATTCACGTTGTGAGTCGTGATGCCCAACGGTTGTCTGAAATTTTTGCAGCATGTCCAGCCCGTTGCCATTTGAATTGTCTAACGGTTACTGTGATATCTTGGTCTTGTATCTTTTCCCTCATATATTGTACCGTCTTATGATCTCTCCATTTGAGGTTGAGCATGATTCTTTCATGGTTCTCAGTTCGAGGGTCAATCGTTTGGTCAAGTTCCATGTTTCAGCTCCGTAAGTGACTATCAGTGGATTACATTGGTTTTATACCCTTCTTCTCAGGACTATTAGGTTTTAATTGTTCTTGGAAGCTGAGTTTGCTCAGCCGAAAGCTTGCTAACCTAATTTGATTCTTTGCTTTATTTCTTCTTCTTTTGATGACTTCATGGAGATTCACTGTCCTAGGTAAATGTAGTGGTCTACTTTCTCCAGCTCTGCTTTTTCGATTTCGATCGTTGTGTCTTTATCCCCAACATGTTTGTTGTATATGGCATTTGTTTTGCTAAATATGCGTTAGATTTAGTTCGTCAAGCATTATTGGGAGGTCGTGAAGGCTCTTGCAAAGAGGACGATATCGTAAGCAAATCTGAGGTTACTTAAGTATTCGCCAACTATTCAGATTGCTTCATGTATCAAGGCAAGCTGTGCAGAGTTTTGGTGAGCCGGTATCACCTTATCTTACTCCTTTTTCTTGTTGGAAGGGCTTAGAGTCTTTATATAGCCTGAAAAAGAACTGCTATGTTGGTAGATATATTGCTGTACTCTGACATATACTGGGTCTACACCTTGTTGCATTACTTCGCCAATGACTTTTGGGGTAGATTCTTTCAACGAAAAACGTTGACTTTACTTTTTCACTCATTGCATTGTGGTACTCGTAGTTAAACCACCGAGTTGAACAGTAGTGTTAATACAAACTTGATAAGGAAACATGGGGAAAAGTGTTTCAGTTATTGGATGAGAAGCAAAAAAAAATCACTAAAATCTAATGAATAGTTCATGTCTTGTAATCTAAAAATATCTAGGTGTGTTTACGTGTTAAGGTTTTCGCAAATTTTTTAATGAAAAAAATTCTTCAGCAGACGCTTCGTTTGCTTATTCACGAATCTTCACCAAAAATTGTTTTTTTTTTATATATCTTCGATTCACCAAAGTTCACACTCATATTTTTTTCAGATTTTCCTGCAATCTTTGTTCTTACTAATGAGATAAAGATTTTAACGATAAAATAAATTTCAGGCGATTTTGAAGCTGTTTCTTTTATTCAGCTGTCAGACTACCAGGTCGCATTTTGACTCGGTTCTTATAATGCTCTGCGCATTACGACAGCTATTCTTTCAGACCGTTTCCCAGACAGGAGAAAAAAAAACCCACACACGAACAATCTGTCATTGTTCCGACAAAAAAACATCCTCAAATATTTGAACCTTAGCCGTCTAAGACAGAAGAAAGAAACAGATATTTTTTCTAAATAGGCACATTATTGACTGTGACTTGAATATCTCTTCCGATTTCTGGGACATAACTTTAAAAGAGCAACATTAAGATCATAAGAAATTTGAATTTATTGTCAAAATCTTCATCTCATTAGTTAAAACAAACAGTTGAAAAATCTGAGAAAACATTATTTGTTTACTCTTAGTCAAATCAACAATATTTGAAAGAAAAATCATTTATTTCCTGAATAAACCAACGAGGCGTCTATGGCTGCTGTAATTTTCCATTAGGGAATTTGCGACAACCTTAATCCGCAAAAAAACTAGATACGTTTGAATTACAAAGCAACGACTATTCGTTAGATTTTAGTAAAATTTTCACGACTTAACGAATAAACGATGGACTTTTTTCCATGTTTTCTTTTCAAGTTCGTAATGACGGTGCTGTTTGATTAAGCGGTTTAACCACAAGAACCACAATGCAATGCGCGAAAACGTAAAAAAGGCAACCTCTTCAAGGGTAAGAGTTGCAGCTTTACAAAGTGTAACGTTAAAAATTTGAAGTTATTGTCTAAAACTACTTACCATGTGCTGTACCTTTGTTAATATTTTTTCTTTGGATTTTCTCTGAAACCCATAAAACCGAATTTTTAAATGAATATATAGCGTAATCCTTTATCGGTATAAATTTGTAGGGGTAATACTGGCACCGTATATATTCTTTAAAAAACGATTTTATGACTTTAGGGAAATGTTCTGAAGAAAAAATATTAATGTAAATAAAATATAAGGATACTAGTTTCAGTCAAAGAACTCAAGTTTTGATGTTATGTTTTGTAAGACAACACTTACCTTCAAAGAGGGGAAATGTTACTGTGTGGCGATAAGAGGTGAGTAACATTAATCAAGCGACCACTGTTAATCTTTGCCAACATAAATACCACGATATTCCCGTTAAATAAGATACCATCGAATCGTAGCTTGGATAAATGTATTCTGTTAAATGTTTCAACTCCTCAGACTCCCGAAACTGTTAGTGGGTGATGTTTTGAAACTGACTGTCCGGAATTCCAAACCCCCTATTTAAAGAACTGTACTATCGTTTGTTTTCTTAATAGCGGGGGCAGGGTCTTCAGAACTGTATTCAGTATTATCACGCGAAACTCTTTACAATTAATGTTCATATTTTAAATCATGAAGTTATGGTCTTAGTGGGACTCTTAAAATCCATAAATTGTCAAAATTGAATTTATGCTAAGGTAGCCGATAAACACTCCGACACTGTATGTTAGAACGAAATCTTTGCGAAATATATCGGATACTTTTTGTACTCACCGTATTTTAGTGATGATTCATTATCCAAAAAAAAAAAAAAAAAATATCCTGACAGAAATTATCTAAAAACGCTGGGCGACAAATAAGTCCATAAAGAGAAATGTGAAGTTGATGAAGACAAAGAGAGAAAAAGGAACCAAATAAATAAAAGAGTCAATTTAAAAAGACAAGCATCAAAGACAAAAATATTCATATAAGCATATGCACGTATATAACAGCTGATATATATATATATATATATATATATATATATATATATATATATATATATATATATATATATATATATATATATATATATATATGTGCGTGTGTGTATGTGTGTAACCAATTAAACTGTCCATGCCAGCCTTTATGCTCCTCTTTGAAATGGATAAGAACATTATAATTCTTTGCCATCCAATCAGAAGGCTCCCTCTGATCGCGGCCATGTTGTTTTCATCAACGCCTACCCAGCGTTAAGCGCTTCTTTAATTACTATTTCGATGACCAATAAAAGACAGGTCTGATTAGTCACTCAATAGATACTGTCACATGACCAACGTCTTTTGGCAGCATGTTGTGTTGACAAAAGGGCCTGATTAATGAATAAGTTACTTCTCTTGCCTTTTGCTAGGTAGTGATCACTGAGAAAAATTCTGAAAAAAAAAGAAACAAAACAAGCGTGAATGCTGCCGGACGCGAATCAAGGGATTAATTTAGCATGGACTTTTCAGAAATTGAACACCCTCTAGAAAACCATTTTAGAGAAGTGGTTTTTTCTAGGTATAATCAGGAGTGAAGTTTCAACATTCTTGCTCCATTGGGGCAGCCTGTATATGCAATACATAATTGTCTGAGTTGAAAGGAACAAAGAGAAGTAGATAAAGACTGCGAATAAACAAAATGAGAATTTAGAGATAAAACAGTTTTTTGAGGCTTTTCACTGCCAATGGCTGTTTAGCTGTATGATAAAGGCAACACTACGTTGAAGTGGATACTATAACAGTCGCAAGTTCGATTCCTACAGCAAAACCATTTTCTTTGATTGTTTATCATACTGACGTTATCTTAGCCAGATGATACATTCACAATGTTTTAATGGGAGATCCTTCAAAATAATATAACGCAATTTACAATCATTCTGTTGCATCATATATCCGTTTCTTAATAACATACATATATGCATACATTGCCGACCAGCCAGTAAAAACTACGTTGACAGTTTTGCTTGACGGTTTAAAAAAGAAATTGTATTTGAAGTGATCAGACTCAGGGTCGTTGCCTTATATTCACACAATTCGTTAATGAGCGTTTTTAATTTTCTGTTCGTTTAGCCTTCTTAAAGCTGGAACTTATTATTCAGTTTAGTGTTTCTCGAACTTTTCAAGACTACCACCTCATTTTAGAGCCCATATTTCATCAGCGCCTCCTCCGACCTAAATTGAGCAAAAATGATTCCTCCAATTTATTCACGTATCTTATAAGCAAAAATATAATTGTACAAAAGTATCTGGAAGTAATTGATAAATTGATTTAAGAATAACTAATGTAAAGGATGGGCCTGGTGCGATGAGAATAATTTTCCTTGTCATCCAACACTGCCTACGACCCGTTTACTTCCCAGCGCCTCCCAGTGAGTGGTAGCGCCCACTTCAAGAATCACAGATTTAAATACTTGATGATGATCATCGTCTATTTAAAGCCCATTGTTGGATAAAGACCTTTCCCATGTTCTGCCAGTTTTTTTCGCTTTTCAGTGTCACGCTGCCAGAACTTGTCTTGTTTCGAATTTGTCTAGGCCATCATGCAATCTCTTTGCCGGCCACAATTTCCCTCGTGATCTCAATGGATCCATGTTGTGAGTCTCGATGTCTAGGAATTGTCCGGTATCCTTGCAAGATGGCCTGACTATTGCTTCAGTCCGCTGAGGGTCTTTAGGATATCTTTGGCATCTGTTTTTTTTCTCTGATATACTGTGCGATTTTTTCCATGTTTGCGATGATTCGCTTGGTCTTTTTTCCCCTGTGCATTTAGTACGATTCTTAGGTCGAGTTTCTAAAAGCATTTGACTCTATAGAAATCTCCACGCTCATGAAGGCCATCACTCTGCAAGGTATAGACCCTGTATGCGTCAAAGTACTACAACATATATACAATCGCAGCAACTCCTTTCTAAGGCTACATAAGGACTCCAAACCGTTCCAGCTCCGAAAAGGAGTAAGACAAGGTGATACCAGCTCACACAAACTCTTCACAGCCTGCCTCAATATGATCTTCCGAAACCTGGACTTGGAGAATAGAGAAATCAAAATAAACGGCAAATATCTGAGCAACCTTAGATTTGCAGACAACGTCCTTTTCGCAGAGAAGCTACATGATCTCCGACTAATGTTAGATGAATTAAATGATGTACACAAAGGAGTTGGCCTACACATGAACTTCAGTAAAACAAAAATCGTGTGAAACGATCAAATCGAGAATAAGGACATATATGTCAAAATCGAAGATGCAAAACTTGGGAAAGTAGACCACTACATCTACTTAGGACAACGAATCTCTATGAAACCCGTAAAAAATGAAGAGATCAAGCGAAGAATCACCCTAGGTTGGCAAGCCTTCAGCAGAGCATGCTCAACCTTCAAAAACTAGTCGATCCCAATAATCCAACCAGTGCATCCTCCCAATCGTCACGTATGGAGCTTGACATAAGGAGCTAAACCAAGGGACAGGCTCGCAAACTGGGAAGCATGCAACGCGCACACGAGAGAATCATGCTCAATCTCACATGGAGATATCACAAGACAACACAGTATATAAGGGGGAAAACGGGTGTCAGAGACATCATAGGATCAATTCAAAAACTTAAATGGCAATGTGCAGGCCATGTTGCAAGAATGACAGACAACCGATGGATATAATGACTCACAACATTGATCCCCAGAGATCACATGCGGAACCCAGGACGACAGAATACAAGATGGAGAGATGAACTAGACAAATTTAGAAAATACTGGCTCCGCAACGCCCACGATAGAGAAGTGTGGTGTATCCTGGGGAAGGTCTATGTCTAACGACAGACGTTAAAAGACTGATGATTATGAAGGAAAAGTTGTATCGAAGAATATATATGGTCAGAATAAGTTCTATTTATGACATCAAAAGCGTTTTCCACTGGGAAAAAATCTAAAAAAGAGTATAACCCATCCGTAAAGATCTTAATTCTGGAGAATCTAGATGTTATTAATGAACAGGGCAAAATGAGCCCCCCCCCTCAAGGTTGAACAAGCTTCCTTTCAGAAATCATTTTCAGCAGGGGTGTGGTGGAGTACTGATGCTAGTTTTCAAGTTTGGAGACAAAACAGTATGTCCAAGAGCATAAACATACGAAAACGCAAACACATATGAAAAGGAATAGACCCCTGCGTAATCCCTTAAGTCCACGGTTATGCAATCCTTTTCAAGTGTATTCAGATTGTTTCAGTCGGAGTTTGAACTCGGCCTGCCGATTCCATTTTCCGTGCTTTGCTCAGCGCTTGGCTACCGGCGCTTCCGAGACTAGTCTGTTTCCTGCGTTTTTGCCTGCGCTGTACAATGAACGAATCAAGATGGCGTCGATATGACATCACTGTCTGGGGCATCTTTAGAGTTAATTAGTTTATTCTAGCCGCAAGTAATGTTGGAATGAAGCCCAACCCTTCCTGGCTGGTACACAACGAACATAAACATGCACACTTGTAGACATACATGCTTTAAAATACACAAACGTAGAAAGAGAATGACATTTTATGCATTAGGTTGGCTCCCATCATCAACAGAACTAAAAATAATATCCTCGACATCTCATTAAAAACAACACATTTTTATATTGCCTTATCTATCTATCTATCTATCTATAAGAAACTGTCAACCAAAATTGTCAGCATTGATATAGATGACATCAAAAAGGCTTCTTCAGTTTTTGAGCGAGTCTGGCTTGCTATGTATGTATGTATCTATCATGCGTCCTGTCAGTACCAGAGGGTTGATAATTTAAACATTTACTCCCCCCCAAAATTTCTTTTCTTTCTTCAAAATCTTCCTGTAGAGTAGGAGTTTTATTGAGGGCTAGAATTGGAGAAATTTGTGGGCGCGTGTGTGTGCTCAGCGATTCAAATATAATACATGCATCATAATAAAAATGTAAGTCTATGCTAAATCAGTCCCTCAGGTAGTGTCCAGTGGTGGTCTCACTTTTTAAGAAAAATTTCCGGACTTTTCTTCTGTAATCACTGCCCAACAAAAAGCAAAAGAAGTAACTTATTCATCACCCTTTTCCCAATGTTTTAACTGACCCTCACCCCCAACATGACATGCTGTCAACATAGGCTGGTTGTGTGACAGTTTCTATTGAGAATCATCACAACATAATAAACAACATGCGTGTATGTCTTCCACATTTCCGTTTGTCACACTTCAAAAGTTAAAGAAAAAAATGTTGAAAGAGGTGAGGGTGGAGGTGAGGATCTGAGAATCGAATCACAACACAAAGACGTCTAGGAAGGGGGATAGGAAGAGAGAGATAATTAGAATCGGGATATGTAAAAGGGTAGGAGGGAAGCAAAGATTCGCTAAATGTGAATGACTGAACTCGGCCGTCGAGAAGAGAAGAAAGACTAGAATGTAAAATGGGGTGGATTTAAACTAAGTTTGAATGTCTGTGAACAGAAGATTTGATCAAGTGCCGGGGATGGTCATTACAGGAAAATTCCTTGAGCTTTTTTTCAGATACTACAGTACTCTAGATTTCCACCCTTATGTACACCGTTTGCAAAACAACAGGTATTTTACAGGTGATGCATAATTATGTAATAGTCATAATCCATGCCAATATGAATTAGTTCGTTTACTCAATTTTCTTTGAGGATGCAAGGTACAGAGTTAAACACTTGTTGCGATTAGACCTACAATCAATGCGTATATGTGATTTTGATTTCGTCTACATATACGTCCAGTTTATGTCATATCTGTCTCACTATTTTTTTCCTAACCATTAATCAATCTCAATTTATTTCTCTTTTTAAAAAATATTTCCAGCTAATGTGGTGTCGAATGTCTCTGGTCTCATTAATCAATATTGGAATATTTGAATATATGTACGGATCTGAATTTGGAATGACATTTAGAACCACCGTTGAGATACTATTCAGTCCACGTATCCCCCGAAGGCCAATACATTCGTGTTCTCTAACAATTTTAATAACATAAAATTATGACAGTGTATTCAACCCAGTCTTCTCATATCTCCTGCCACTTTTACAGGGGGGGGGGATGAGGCACGACAGAATATATTTTCGTGGTGGTTAGCAGCAATCCTGTTACTAGCAAAAAAAATACCATAGTTTTTTTTTTATCTGGGTACAGTAAGTTGGAGTTACATAAAACAATCGTACTGCACGTTTATTCTTTATTGACTATTAGATTCCAACATTCAACCCCTTCATCCCATGTGAGAAGACATGGATGTATAAATGCCTTGTTTTCCCCTCACCAGCCAATATCTATGCCTTATATATATATATATATATATATATATATATATATATATATATATATATATATATATATATGTCTGTCTGTCTATTTTATATATATATATATATATATATATATATATATATATATATATACATATATATACATATATGTGTGTATATATATATATGTATGTATATATACATATATATCTGTTTGTCTCTCTCTCTCTCTCATATATATATATATATATATGTCTGTTTGTCTGTCTTATATATGTGTATACATATATGTGTGTATATATATATGTATGTATGTATGTATATACACATATGTGTCTGTTTGTCTCATATATATATATATATATATATATATATATATATATATATATATATATATATATATACCGCCTATCGCACAACACCTGCATGTCTCAGATTTTCCCGTGTCACCAGACATATTGTGCTATTGGGTGTCTGTGCAGACCCAACCAGCACTGAGTAGGTTTCTATTGTGTTTGTCTATGAAAAGAAATAGACGACCTCATCGTCGATGTCGACGGACTGCCCAGAGCTATCATCATATCTATCTATTAGAAACCGACAACAAAAACTGTCAACATAAGTTTCTTCAGTTTTTAAGTAGGTCAAGCTGGCATATTCATGCATGCATCACGCATACAGTCCACGCCAGTTGAGCTAGAGGTCTAAAAAAAATTACTCCTTATGTCTAGAAAAACGTTCTTTAATCCCCCGTAAATAGTTATGGTGGGGGTGTCAATTTACAATATATATGTATACATAATGGTAACTTGGCCCCTATTTGTGTCATGCTTGTTTTTCGGGAAAATCCATACCTTTCAATGATCACTGCTCAACAAAAGGCAAGAGAATTTACTCACTCGTTGATTATCCCGTTTTTCAATTTTCTAATTGACCCCTCCTTACGTGGCATGCCACAAGAAGACGTTGGTTACGAAGCTTCTATTGGATAACTAACCAGACTTATGTATCTGTATATCTATCTATATCAGAGACCAAATTGTTAGACTGCGATCGTTAAGCGCTCTCTCTATTCAAATACATCCTTGCGTCAAACCTTCAAATTCAAATATAAGTCGACATGTCTCGATAATTAAGAGTCTGTAGCAGTTACAGTCCGATTCTTTCGTGATTGTAACTGAATTGACTCGATTCATTCGTATGTGTTACAGTAATTTTGTTTGATTACCCTTTGTCGCCCTCTTCACCCGACCCCCCCACAGCACTTGAAAATAGCCTGATGTATATCTTGGCTTTTCTCTCTTCTCCACCCCAACAATCATCTTCTCGTTCCCAAATACTTCCGAGCCATCACGACGCGCAAGCTAACAAAACCTTCGGCATACATTATTAGCATCGTCTATTTGTCTGTCAGATCAGTGAAGAATTTATTTATTCAATGTGGCTTTCGCTACTCAGGAGAAACAAGATATGGGAGGGCTTGCCTAACAGTGTAAAAAGGTAAAAACATCAGCAACGTACGTGACAAGCATTGTTCTTATATATATATATATATATATATATATATATATATATATATATATATATATATATATTAATGAAAGTGACGATTTGGAGGTGATGAGACAAGGGTCTGTGCGAGGAAAGAGTCGCACCATTCTTATGTCAAACAAAACTTGACTCTCACGTACACAGATACAAACAACTCCCCTTCCGTTCTCAATAAACAACCCACAAGACAGATATATCCCAATTTCTTTCCTCGATCTTACACATGAAAAAGATAGCTAGCACACGTTGAAATGCATCGAAATGCCCACATGATAACAAAATTATCGAGATGTAACATCTACTTCTCTCTTGAGTTTGATCTCTTTACTTTCTAATCGTCACTTTTATCAAGATTCTCTCGGATCACCTCACATCCATAAAACACACACACACACACATATATATATATGTATGTATGTATGTGTGTGTGTGAGTGTGTGTGCATGCATACATCCTTTTTGCCATCATTACTTGACAAAAGTGAAAATTGGGAAGAATAGTTTCCATGAGAAGCAGCTTGGTGAGTTTATCTGTTACTTGACAGAAGTAAAAGAAAACCGAAAAAAGAGCCCCTCTCTTCGCACATGGAAGGTCGTGGAATCGATAAGCTGAAACGTTGCGTGAAAAAACAAAAATAATAAGGAGAATGAGTTTGATTTTCCGAAAAAACTCATTGAATGTTAAAGATTCCCCCCAAGATAATAAACAATAGCAAACCATAAACATTTTCACAGCCACCATTCCCAGAAATGACTTTTGTAAACATAGCATCGGTAACATTTCAGATCATTATGTTAACAAATAAATAAACAAATGAGCATGGTTGATTACTCACTCAATTGAACCATCATGTGACCAATATCTTTTAGTTGCATGTCTTGTTGGGGATGATGAATTGAAAAGATGTGTTCACAAATCCGTGTGAATTTCATCATCAATAGAAAAATGGTTCTACTTAGTCACACAATAGAAACTGTCACGCCACCAATGTATTTTAGTTGGATACCATGTTGAGGATGATCAATTAAAAAAATGGACAAAAGCGCTGATCGATGAATCAGTTACTTCTCTTGCTGTGTTGGACAGTAATCACTGAAAAGTCTGAATTGTCAAAAAACGGGCATGAATGCTGTCGGGCAAAAACAAAGGGATTGGTTTAGTATAAACTTATATTGCAAAACCCCACAAAAAACTGTTTAGGTGGATTTTACAGAATGAAAACAGAGTAAATATTTGAATTTTCATTACTACATCAATTTTTTTCTTGTTTCAAAAAGTCTGGTGTTGCCAGTGACAATTGCCATGTTAGTTTATCTTTTATTTTCTCCGAATTTGAGAGTGACTTCCAGAATTAAAAAAAAGAAGAAAAATCACAACTAAATTGGCAACCCTCATAACCTCTGTTGTCAGTTTTGATGACAATTTCGTTGACATCTCCTAATGAAATGCAAATATAATTTTCTTATGTCGAAGATACATCACAATGTTGAAAATATTTTGAAAAAAATAATTAAAATTGAAGCAGCAGAACCTTTTTTACCGGGAGATGTTCCTTTTTATGCAGAACTTCTTGGCATTTACAGAAATTGATCCGAAACCATCTAGGAAAACTGTCAACAGGTCTTCTCAGTTTTTAACTTAGTCTAACTGGTTGGTTATGTATGTATATATCGCACATAATGGTACTAAATTGGTTCCTTAGTTAGTGACCGGCAGCATTCACGCCTGTTTTTTTTTAGTCAGACTTTTTAGCGATCACTGCACAACAAAATGTGAGAGAAGTAATTCATTTATTGATTATGCCCTCC
The DNA here is from genome assembly GCA_963457665.1 of Thysanoteuthis rhombus. NCBI lineage: Eukaryota > Metazoa > Mollusca > Cephalopoda > Oegopsida > Thysanoteuthidae > Thysanoteuthis > Thysanoteuthis major. The sequence continues at coordinate 10,720,694 of OY735230.1, read as the reverse complement.
ATCAATTTCTCAATTGATCATCCCCAACATGGCATACTGCTCAACGTACTGCGACGTTGGTCGCATGAGGGTTTTTCTTGAGTGACTCACCAGACCTATTTCTTTTTATAATGAAAGTCATGTATATTCATAGGGACACTTGAATTGTCGTAAAGATAGTAACTTGATTGTCCGAACGCCCCAAGAATTCCCTAAAAGTCAGTGAGTCTCTCTAAATAAAGAAAACATTTTGCCCCGAAGAAAGTTGATATTGTTTTTAAACGAGGGTTCTTGTTGCCCTGGGCAAGCTGAACTTCGACACCCTTTAACGTATAGTATTTTATTTTTTATGCTATATGCTTTACAGTGAGAAAAATATACAAATAAAATGGTTCTTACAATAATCAGATGAAAGAAAACACCTCGACACGATGTCAGAGTTTCAGATCATAATTTGATAGATATCACAGATTCTTCATTATAACAAAAAGAGTGCCCTTTTACCATCCACTCATAATAGAAGCCTCCTAAATCTTGACGCCCTGGACAATTATCCGTATTGTTAATACCTCGAGCCGGCCTCGTCTTTCAAATTGATCTTTTTCTGGAACGTCCACCTTCTCATTGTATATTATCAGCTTTTCACACTAGTGGCTTTTCTTTCCGCAAGGATAGTGCATTAGTTAATACGTATGTCTTACATGCAGATGTTCCTGGATTCGAATCCCAATTTGGTTGCAACAGGAACCAGACTTCTCCACCGGCCTTAATACTCCTTCAGGGATTGTCGTGACGTTTTGCCTTTACCTCTGCTTTCTTGGTTTTTGTGGCGTGTCTCCAGAAAGATTTCAGTATCCGTTGTATTTTCTAAACCAATGCAAATATTCATTCTATATCAAATTCCAATTTCAGGATTGACTTGAGTTAAAATGACTACTGTTGATGAAAAAAATCAATAGCGCTATTATTCAACAAAGCTTTGTATGAGTTTTGGAATGGAATAATAAACATTCAGACTGTATTCTGGAAATCAGTTTAGAAAACACTCAACACGCTTACGTAACAATAAGCAAGCGTTTAAATAGTCTTCATCATTCTGACTCCCAGAAAGCTGAAATTAACGTAATGTACGCGGACACAAAGGGAGATAATAAATGTATACACAAGACAGCATTGCAAAGCATGCACTTTCTCAGAATTGATTTTATGTTTGTTTCTATTTGATGGATTACTGTAACCTATTGAACAACCGTTGCCATCAAAGATGGCGATGGGTTCCATCCCCTTTTTCTGTTTTATATATTCGCACGTGCACATGTGTTTGTGTGTTTGTTTATGTTTTCCATCGCTCCTGGTCATACCGTTTTGTCTGCAAACTTGAAAATAGGTATCAGTACTCAACTAGGCCTCTTCTAAAAAAATCATTTTTCATTTTTGGGAAAAAGGTTCTTTGATTTTTGGGACTTAATCTTTTGGTGTATCTATTAATAACATCTAGATTCTCCAGAATCAAGATGTTTATCGATGTTTTTTTTTTTTTTTTTTATAAAACTGTGTTTTATATGTTTCCCAGTGGAAAACGCCAGTGATGTCATAAATAGAATTTATTCTGACTACATTCATTTTCTGATGTACTTTTTCACATGGCCTGAAATTTTGTCGCTACGGCCGTTCAATTATTCACTGTGGCAGTGAGATATAAATAATTTTTGACCACGCTTTACCTTTATCTTAATTTTTACTTATTTATCATCACAACTTAACTCAAACCATCTACGACAGTGAACTAACTGCGCAGTCACGAAACAACGACTGAGCACCTGCTATGACTTAACTCACATCCCTCTTACCACAGTTGCTTTGCCATCTAAGTTACGAAAGCTTTGAATGCTGCTGCATCATCATCATCATCATCATCATCATCATCATCATCATCATCATCATCATCATCATCATTCTTTCAAAGTCCGTCGTTGGATATAGACCTTCCCCAGGATTCGCCGTATTTCTCTGCAATGGGTGTTGCGGAGATAGTATTTTCTGAATTTGTCTACTTTATCTTTCTATCTTGTATTTTGTCGAACTCAGTTTCGCATGTGATCTCTGAGTCGTGATATCCGTCGGTTGTCTGTCATTCTCGCAACATGACCAGTCCATTGCCATTTGAGTTTTCTGATGGATTCTATGATGTCCCTGACCCACATCCTCTTTCTGATATATTGTACTCTCTCCCTTTGAGGTTGAACATGATTCTCTCATGTGCACGCTGCATGCTCCTCAGTTTGCAGGTCTGTCTCTTTGTTAGGTTCCGTGTTTCAGCTCCATAAGTGATTATCGGGAGGATGCATTGGTTGTATACTCTTCTTTTTAGGATTATTGGGATCGTCTTGTTTTTGAAGGTTGAGCTTGCTCTGCCGAAAGCTTGCCATCCTAGGCTGAAGCTCAAATCCCAACTTTAAACCCGCTCTCTAACCCGATCTCTCCTGCAATATGTTATTGTACTCGTGATGTCTGTGAAGCAATTAATCTATTATTCATTTTTATTAAATGAACTATTGTAACCCATTATTATTCATTTTCGACCACTTTTCACCTTCTTGCTCTTTATCACAACTTGACTCAGCTCCTGCCAATCCAATAACTATCATTAATGATTTACTTTGAAGACACAATGATCGGGGGATACGTGCCATGCGAGAATGTGGTCTTTATCAATTCATTTTCGAGTATGAGCAATCCGAAGAAACTCATTTCCTGTCATGGCCTGGCCGCGTAAATAATGGTTTTAGGAAGGTCTCCCACATTAGCAGCAGGTGATCCGATGGTCACCAGGGCTCACACGGGCGACGCAGATTTTTCTGAAGCAGCTGCAGGGGAAAAAGATTTTGTAACCGGAGGGATTTCCGACTTTGTGGTTCTTCTCCTATCCTTGTTCTGCAGCCTACTGCAGAAAGGGGGGCGGTTGCCTCTCTATCCCACTCGAGGTAGTTGTTTCTGCTGAAGATGACCCTTTTTAATCATCATCATCATCATCATCATCATCATCATCATCATCATCATCAGCAGCAGCAGCAGCATTTTAACGCCTGTCGTTGGACATAGACCTTTCCCGAGATTCGCCAGACGTCTCGATCGTGAGTGTCGCAAAGACAATATTTTTTCTTAACTCACCCTTTTTTTATCACGCTATCTTATTTCTGCTGGTCACATTTTGCATATAATCTTTGTGGATCCACCTTACGAGTCAAGATGTCCAGTGGTTGTCTAAAACTTCTGCTACATGTCCTGCCCATTGCCATTTGAGTTTCAAGCGGATTTTATGACATCTCTGACACCTGTTATCTTTTTTCTGATATACTGTACTAGTTTATGATCCTCCCATATGATCTTAAGCACAATTTCTTTCATGTGTACGTCGCATAGTTTTTAGTCTGAGTTCCAGTCTTTAACGGCCCATCAATTGCAGATGAGTCTCAATGCTTGCAGTCATGCTTGATTGGAACAGGGATGCCATTATATATGAAGGAGGAGTCACAGAACAATCACAATTTCCACCTCCAAACTTTTGTCGCTATTGACGTAGTATGTTAATTTTAAAGGTGTGAATAATTCCTTGGTCTGGACAAGATTTTGGAGAAAATATACGAGATGGGATTGATAAGCTATGGCTGTATCAGAGGTGACATGGTAGAGATGTTTAAGATAGAGTCAGGGTCATATGTCGGATCAGCAGGGGACATTCGTGCGTGGGATGAATCGACAAATCCTCAAGCTCCAGGACTCATAGTATGAAAATGTTCCCAGTGCTGGCGAGAACTGAAATAAGACGAAACTCCTTTACTGCCTGATCAGCAAACACTCGGAACTCTCTGTCAGAACATGTTATAACAAATACAATGAACCCATTTAAAAATTGCCATGATAAATTTGGCGAGGATCAGAAGATTTTGTTGGACAATCAAAAGGTGGGAATTAAAATTACCACCGGATGTTACAAGAGCGGGACGGTGTTTGAAATCGGGGGGTCCACTGGAGAGGAGTTAGACTAGAAATGATTTTTGATTATCTTCAGTTACAATAAGTTCATGGCCGAAGCTTTCGAAGACATGAAATATGAAGTAATAACTAGATTCACAAACTACTCTTGGTTACACAGAAAATTTGAAGTTTTCAACTTTTTCTGTTCCCGATCATTGAAACTTGAAAGTCAGCAATGGTAGAAAAATGAACTATGGAGTTAACTGCCTTCTCAGTATCAAGGAGTTATAACCGAAGGAGATTCAAAATGACAAGTTAGTGACACTAAAGAAGAATCTTCCTTCCTAAAACACGGTCAAAAAGTGGGCAACTGAATCAGCTCTCGGTAGACATTTTGCGATAAGATGGTCATTTAATTTTTTTATACGTGTGTTTCATTGATAAAGAATAATCACTTATATTCTCCCCCCTCCTCTCTCTCTCTCTCTCTCTCTCTCTCTCTCTCTATATATATATATATATATATATATATATATATATATATTTTAGGGTTGAGTTATTTATGCATGAAGTGAGTGCGATATCGTGGATAGAGCATATGTAAATAGGTGTTCATATCGATACAGGGAGGATCTATTCGGCCTGACGATTGCACCACTGGCATGAAACTCGGAGTCACTGCATAAAACAGAATTTTCTATGTAAACTTAGCTGTGTATATGAGTGCGTGTGTCAGCAGTACTTTTCATACAGCCAGACCTTCGTTTATATATAAAAGGTACTACCTAAACTCGGTGTTTCATACCTATGATACATTTCGTCCAAAATACTCCAAAATACTCTCCAGAAAACAAAATAAAAAAAAAAACATACATAAATGCATGCCTTGTTGTGCTAATTGCAATAAAATTTGGTTCTTCTTACGGAAAGATCCTGTTTTCAACTATTGTATATATATCAAATGATATGTAGAATAAAATAGCATTCATATACAATATATTATGATAATACCCTACATAAAATAACAAAATACATATAGTATGACATGAGTTATATATTAAAATCATAGCTGAAAGGAAGGTAGTTCTACGTTAATAAAACCGTTTTGTCTTTAAATGCCCGTTACATAATAAACAACTGGTGATCCCAACTAAAGAAAATTTACATATAGTACCATAATATCAAAGAATGTGTAAAACACAAAAAACACCGAAGAAAATGCTATAAATTACATTGACTGATATCGGGAATTACGTGACTGAAGTGACATAGATATATTTTTCAAAAAGTTTTTTAATGTGTCTAAAGCTTTCTAGTCTAAATGTATGTCAGTGTGTTTGTGTTTCTGTGTGCGTGTATGAAAATGTGTGATTAGTCGATAAATACATTGCTTCCCAAATTTTTTTAATCTAATAACGTAATCTAACTGAATATTTTCGCTATTGTTGAACATGTGGGTTATCAGTCGTCCCAATGCATTTTCACTTGGAAACGACTTCCCGACCAAATATCTCTCTTAACCGTAATGCAATTTTGTTTTTACAGGTTTTCTCTATCAATTGTTGATCAGCAAATCATATAAATGACTAAATTGATTTATAATTAATGCTTTAATGGGTTTGCGAAGAATTAGTGACAAAATTGAAATAGATGCCAGTTGTGTTTCTAATAGCCTGAGACAACTATCCCAAAGAATTCGATTAAATCATCCTCTCTAGACACTCAAAAGCAAGTTCACCTCATTTAACTTTCTCGTCTTTTTTCTTTTCTCGACAATCGAATTCTGCTATTGTCTTTTAGCCAATATCTCCATGTTTCAAACACGACCTGCCCCCTCTCTCTCTTACGACGTCCTCTTGACTTTTTTTTATTTTATGAATCCATTTTCAGAACGTCTTCACTACTTTCAATCCTTTCAACTTCATTTTCGAAGTGGGACAAACGGAAGTGTGACAGACAGAAGTGTGACATGTATCCACGTACGGACATTTTGTTTATTATCATCTCAGAGAGCATTCGAAGTTGATTTACAGCGAGATAAAAGTGACTGTAGCAATCTTTTTGCCTCATAGGAATAAACCCTTCGGGCTAAAGTGTCCAGTGACATTGCCTCTATGAATTCTGGGAAACTCTAACATGACCCGAACTTGTAATTCAGTTCGAAATCATCGATCTGTCTCACTAAATAATGATTTCCACGCGTCCTGAATAACGAATATCCCAGGGGATTAATACAAGTTTTCAACACGTATCCGTCCATATGATAATCACTTTTGACATTATGATATATTAGTCTCTTAATGTTCGTTTGGTGGCTTATTGATAAAATAGAATCGAACATGGTATGACGGGCTATAAGGGGTTATAGCAAGTGAAAAGCGAATGGCTAAAGTGTGAGGGTGGTTTTACAGTGTATGGGTGTGTGACTGGGGCCATGAAAAGCTTTGAGCCGCCTTATAAAATTCTTCTTTGAGGCACTGACTATGATTGTACGGTAGCTGTTTAGAAAATATAATCTAAAATAATTTCAATTCATTTCCCTGGTAATTATATATATATATATATATATATATATATATATATATATATATATATATATATATATATATATATATATATATATATATTTCTTTGAGAGAATACCCTGTTCATTTTCATTTACTTTGGGGTGATTTTTCGTCTTCAATCAAATGTCACGAATTCGCTGAAGCAAGAAAGAATGACACAAAAACTTCCACAGAAACGTTTTAAGGTTTCGATTTTTCACTATTGAATTCTTACCATATCACTCATCCGTTGTATATAACATCTGAAATATATCAAAAAATTTAGCCAATTTTGGCCATATTTAAGACAGTTTTAGCTTTCCTAAACTGTTTCTTCCCATATTCGGTCTCCACGCCCATTTTGTCGGTAAATGAGATCAATTTATCAACCACGCCCTGGGTGGTAGCTAATACCCAGAATCTGATTATTCTTCATGGGTTTAGCCTAATCTTAAAAAAAAAAGTGATCAACAATCTTCCATTTTTAAATGCCGTATCCCAGAATTCATTTTACTGACTCACTGGAATTCTAAATAGAATGCAATTACGCTTCCATACAAAGGATGTACAGCAGTTCACAGCGCAGGGAAGTGAATCGACGAGTTTGATCTCCGACTTAGACAATCTGGGTTCGTTCCACTCAAATGCCCTTGAGGAAGGCAAGAATAAGTCGCCTCTCTCTCTCAACCTAGGTAAAATAGCCAAACGAACCGGAAAATCAGACCCCCTCGTCCAGCGCCGTGTGAGGGTTGGGAACGTGTTCCTGGAAAAATACGGTACACGGGGCTCTGATGAAGCCTCAACGAGCCTAGCAAAGTGAAATTGGATTATGGTAAATACTCACGCGAAATGAACCCGCGCCATCACCGAAGAATGGACTGACGGACTCTTCCATGGCCACATTTTCTTCTAACAAATTGAACAGTGCTAGATATCCTCAGTTTAACCTTATTTATTTGGTTTTACTGAGTTAGGAACAAACTTTCTAAGATCTGAGCACTTGGGGAGAAATAGATGTACTTCCAAGTTTTCAGAGATAACAAGTCAATTTGCTTGCTACAGGATTACGTTTTCGGGAAATGCTCTATACTTGGACTGGAATAATAACAATGAACACATAAAAGGACTATTGGCAAATAAAACATCTGAGGTTATATTTAAGTAGATACTATGAAAGTTTTTCTCAGATATGTAACTGAGGGCAACCATTTAATTGTCGTTGATATTTATCAAATTCACTTGATAGAAATTGAAGAAAAATAGTCGCTATGAATGCGACGATCACACAGTACACACTCGCACAATGAATAACCCAACTGGAGAGCGCCTGTCTGTGCATAACCATCGAGGTCTCGTTTGACTGTTCGCCTATCGAGGCTGCACAACCGGTTGTCGAGATATTCAAGATAGTCAAATGCACATGTATAATCTCAACGAGGCATATACGTACATGTTTTCAATGATGCGTAATTTTAGAGAAAATGTTTAGCTGTCAAACATTGCTGGAAATTGTAGAAGCGCTCGGCATTATCCGGTCTCATGTCCGTTTGCAATAAATATGAAAAACCCGAATACAAAAAGGAAGACATGTATTCGTCATTGGGCCTTTTCACTTGTATTGCAGTATTGTTTACAATTGTTTGTTCGTCATTTAATTACGCTGAACTGATCCTGTCATAAGCAAGAAAATAAAAAGAAAGCAGAAAAGAGACATGTTTGGTTAGTCATTCAATAGAAACTGCCATGTGTAACGTCTTTTAGTAGTATGTCATGTTGGGATTGATCAATCAAAAAATTAGGAAAAAAGTGGTGGTCAATGAATAAATTGCCGCTCTTACTTTTGTTGGGTGGTGATCACAAAAAGGCCAGAATTTTAAAAAAAAAACAAAAATCAAAAAAATGCCCAGTGTGAATACTGCCGTACAAAAATCTAGAAAACCAACCTAACATAAGCTTACGTCACAATTCGACCTACCAGCTCTGGATAAAAAAAACAAAAAAAAAACGTTCTCTTTAAATATAAGGAGTAAATGTCTAAATTTTCGACCCTTTAACTCTGTTGGTAGTAATTGCGATATATACATAGCCAGCCAGACTAATTTGAGAACTGAAGAAACCTGTGATGATAGTTTTGGATGACAGTTTCTAATTAATACAAATTATAAGGCAAGAAAAGAGAAACATGTTGGATGCTGAAACTGCCATCGGCTTCGAACGGAACCAGATTTCTCGATAAAGGACAATCTGCCGATCATTTCAACATCCTCGCCTCCTTAAAGTGGCATTTCTTTCTGTCTGTCTATCTGTTTGTCTGTCAGTCTCTCTTTTCTATATCTTACCTGTCTCTTTCCTATCACCTTTGTTCCACTCTACCCTCTACTCTCTCTCTCGTCTTTTGATCTCTTTTAGATCTCTTCTCTTTCTCTTCTGTCCCCTTTTCTACCTCTCTGTATCTCTCAATTTAGTGTCTCTTCTCACTCTCTTGTCTCTCCCTACCTTCTCTTTTTTACTTTCTATGTCTCTTTTCCCTCTCTATCTCCCCCTCTCTCTCTCTTGATTCCTTTTATCCTCTTTCTGTCTGCATCTCCCTTTTCTTCCTCTTTAGCCCCCCTCTCTCTTGTCTTCTTTCTGTCTCTTTTTGATCTCTTTTCTTTCTCCCTCAGCCCCTTTTCTATCTCACTTTTTGGTTCCATTTCTGTTTTTCATTCTCCTCTTCTCTCAAATTTTATGTCCTCTCTCACTCACTCACTCACTCACTCACTCACTCTCTCTCTCTCTCTCTCTCTCTCTTTCTCTCTCTCTCTCTCTCTCTCTCTCTCTCTCTCTCTCTCTTGTCTCTTTTCTTGTCTGACATTTATTCACCCGGGGAAAGCTGGTCTCTTCGGTGCTGAACCAGTAAAAATAAACTAGATCTATAATATCATTCTGCTTCAGAGTAAGAAGAAAAAAAAAGGTATGAAAGAAAGTCAGGTAATTTAATAAGAGGATAGGAAAAAAATGGTGGTTTATTGTAGGAAGATTTTTGCGTATGAAACTAATGCATGTTTGTATAATGTTTAGATGAAAAAATGGAAGCGTTCGAAGATTCGAAGGGATAAGGGAGAGAATAAGAAAATACAGACTTAGGATGTGTTAATGGGTGCACTCAGATTCAATACTCGAAGATTTTCTATCTTGTGAATAAGTATAATAAAAAGCCCCATTTGACTAGTTTTTTAAGGGACATCTTTTCTTTTTTGGAAAATCCATCTATTTTCCTGGTGAAAAATCGCTAGGATAGTCGTTCCTGAATCACAAAAAGGGAATCGATAAAAGCAGTGAATAAGTAAAACGAAAGAAATCCTTGCCTGATCAATTCTATGGTGCGATATTCTTGAATCCTTATAAGGTGCAGAGTTACCAAGCAATTTAACAGCACGGGAAATAGTCTCGTTGAGCAAAGAGCATCTTTAGTTGAGACAATTCACTCTAATCCCCTTTGGGAAAGGTATGATTCTGTTTTTTCTATCCGCCCCTATTGATAAATAGCTGAGAAGATTAGGCTAACAAGTCAGGGTTGGTGACCAGTAAAGGAGACGGACGAGACTGATTCCAAACCAGCCTGGTGAGGGATAGGTTCCGTTGAGCTATTTCGCCCTTGACACACCCATCTTTGATGCACTAACTACCTTGCACTGGGTTGCAAGAAAGCGTTAAAAACGTAGAGAAACAAAACTAACCAAGAAAGAAATTTTGACATTGGCGGCGAACGAAACAAGATATTTCAATAATGGAGAATTCGGTTGCGCCTGCGAGATTTGTTCTGTTTTTAAAGGACATTCTTCCCTTCGGAATATTCACATCTTTACTAGTCTCTTCGTTGCTGAAAAGGAAAAATAGAATTACTAAGTATTGTCCGTCACAAAATGGAAACCGTCATGCAACCAATGGTTTCTGGCATCATGTTAAGGGTGAGCAATTGAAAAATTAGAAAATGGTGTAATGAATGAATAAATTACTCCCCCTCCTTAGTTTGAGGCTGATTACTCCAAAAAAATCGAATTTTCAAAATCAAGCCCATAAAACTGCTAGACACAAAGTAAGAAACCAATTTTGCATGAACTTACATTGTAAATTGGATCTCCCACAAAAAACGCACGTAGGGGGAGGGTAAAACAAAAGTAACAAAATTTTTTCCAAACATGATAGGAAGTAAATGTTTAGATATTCAACCTTCCAGTTGCATCGGTGCGACCAACACGCATGACACATACGTACCCAGTCAGCCAGCCAGAACCACTTAAAAACTGACATTTTTGTTGACAGGTTGACAGGTTGGTCGGTTTCCAACAAAGTTTTGCTTCAATTTGCAATATTCTTAGAGAAAGTAAATTAATACCTGACTTTTTATTTGTCCCTTCCAATCTTTTTCTTCCAAACTTTTCTTGGTTCATGCCTTCTTCCTGTAGATTCTTTTTCACCGTTCTTTACTTTGCCCTTATACTTAACATTCTTTCCATTTCTTACATTGATGAGCCAAAATATCATGACCACTTGCCTAATAAGATGTTGGTTCTCCATGTCCCAACAAAACATCTCTCACCAAACATCAAAGGATTTCTTCTGAGATCTGGTTCCCATGATCTTAACAACAGGTACTTTGATCGCTGCAAGTCATGTAGCAGAGGTTCTGTAGGGCAAACCTATTAGTCTAACAATGACATTCAAATCTTGGGAGTTTCGTGGCCAGGGGCACCGCAGCGAAGTTTTCTTCGGGTTTCTGAAACCATCCCCTCTCAGAAGGCAGTTGCCATGATGGAATGCACTTGTTCTTCAATGATGCTGAAGTAGGTGGTAGCTGACAAAATACCTCCCACATGAATGATAAAAATCAGTGTTCATCAGCAGAGCATTGCCCAAACCACCACACTGCCTCCATTGGCTTGCTGTTTTCCCGGAGTGTATTCTGGTGCCACCGCTTCCCTGGAATCACAACGCACAAGTGCATGTGCTGCATTCCTTCCTTCACCTTGATTAACGCTATGTGCAATTTGATCCTCAGTAGTCCTGTTGGCAAGTGCTTGTCAGAACCTGTTCTCTCCCCGGGTTGTTAAGTCTTGGCCGATCACTGCCGATAGCAACTCGCCACAACTGAATAGGCTATTCAGGAAATGACCTTGACATCCTTTGGGCCGTAACAATTTAGTTATCAAAATGAAGTACTCAAGGCTGGCTAACTCACTCATAACCCTTTGACTATTAGATGCATAGTTGTTACGAGACAGTAGCTATCATTTTTACCATGGGCATGTATCATCATTATCCGCCTATACCCCTAATGAAGATGTCGTTGGGCTAGGTGCACCCGGGCAATTGTTGATAAGACCCACTTTCGGCTTGCTGCGCCTGTCGAAACTTTGTCCTGCTTACAGGCTCCCCAGTGGTCACTCATTTAGACACTGGCCAGGTTTGACTTTGCTTGACTTCTGTAATCTTACGAGGACCTGTGTATTCAATGTAATTTGGCTACAGGAGAGGTTCATTAATAATAGTCTTTGCTCTGAGTGCTTAGCGGAGAGTTATCGAGTACGATTTTAAAAGTCTTTAGTATGACTCAACCGAAAAAACAACAAACTAAACCAAAGGTGAAAACTCTTCCCCTGGGTCACGGTGATCAGCGTTGCCACATGATGATGTTCATGATATTTTGGCTCATCAGTTTATTTTGGTTCATTCCATCAGCGATATGCCATTATTCAATTTTTGGTGCGTGTCAGAGTTATTTAGAAAGTATAGTAACAGGCTTCGTCTTTCATGGATAATAACTCTGTACAATACGATTTTTTCCTGGCTTGTAAGTGCTCTTTTCAAACTGCTTGTGTGTAAAAAGTAGAGAAAATGGCCATTATTCCCTTCAGACTTTACTCTTGGGGCCAGGACAGTGACTCATATTATATGCGATTATTTTTCTTAATCGCTATGAATGAAAATGTGCGATATAACCCGTTGTGCAATTTGAAATAGACAGATTTCGAATTATCATTGTCCTGTTCAAGAAAGCATAGTTTGGAGGGAAACATTGACATTTTTTATACCTTTGCATATAATCAATAAGATGATAACTTTTTATTACTAGGAACAAAATAAGGTAAAAATACGTTGCACTGTATAATCTTTACCTACCAAATGAAATACAGGCCTTTTCTTGGATAAGGAAACGTCCTTTTCTCAGAAATGACAATGAATTCTAAAGTTACTTGAAGGCAGAAGATGTGAATGATATCATTTACTTTCAGTGTTATACAAATATTTTATCATATCATAATAAGTGTCCTCAAATTTTAGCTTGGCTCGAATTAATTGGCAATTGTCTCTGATCAGGACGTAATTTTTTAGTAATGAAAATTTAAATAATCATAACACAACCACTCATCTAAATAATACTAAAAGTCAGATGTGGCTTCCAAGCTGCCAAAACGGAGCATCATAGTCTGGGGTATTGATTTAAAGTACGCTTAAATACCTTAACTTGAAAAATACAAAATATATACTGGATAATAATGGTGTTGGGTCTATGTTCGCGTTCACTCCTACCAATATAATAATGACTAATTTGTCAATGCAGATAACTATTAGGCACTAATCATTATCATCATGATGATCATCATGATGATCATCATGATCATCAGTCTTTTATCGTAGGACATAGACCTTCCCCAGGATCCGCCACATTTCTCTATCATGGGCGTCGCTGAGCCAATACTTTCTGAATTTGTCTAGTTCATTTCTCCATCTTATATTCTGCCAGTCTAGGTTTCACATGTGATCTCTGGGGATCCATGTTGTGAGTCATGATGTCTAGCAGTCGTCTGCCATTCTTGCAACATGACCAGCCCATTACCATTTGAGTTTTCTAGAAGTTCTATGATGTCTCAAATTCTTGTTTTCTCCCTTCATATGCTGTTCTGTCTTGTTATCTCACCACGTGAGGTTGTGCATGATTCTTTCATGTCTTCGTCGCATGGTTTTCAGTTAGAGGGTTGGTCTCTTGGTTAGGGTTCCACATTTCAGCTCCATAGGTGACTATCGGAAGAATACATTGGTTGTGTACTCTTCTTTTTAGGGTTAATGAGATCGTCTTGTTTTTGAAGGTTGAACTTGCTCTGCCGAAGTCTGGCCATCCAAGAGTGATTATCCGCATTCAAATTCGTACCTATTTAATTTTGAATTAGTAGGAATCAAACAAATATAATCTTATCACATACATACATGCACGTACTCACACACATATATATATACATACGTGCAAATATAAATCCATGCATAATATCACATATTGATTCTTATAATTTTAAACATGGAATTTTCACAATCCTCTATATAAAAAATAACGTGAGTAAACAATGATAAGCAATATCTAACAAATGATACATTCATAATTTTGCGTATATCCTCAGTGTTCTTTTACCGAAAACGCAAAATTATGAATGTATCATATATATATATATATATATATATATATATATATATATATATATATATATATATATTTATATTTATACATATATATATATATATATATATATATATATATATATCCTAGAAATCCTTAGAACTTTAAACACTAAATACATCAAAACCCTTTTTTCACTACACACACACACACACACATATATATATATATGTATATATATATATATATATATATATGGTGGAATTATTGATTAGCTACACAAAGCTCTATTCTGACTAAATGTTTGGGAATGAAGCACTTTATCAAATAAGCCCATCACACTTTGTACTTTGGTATATATATCCATGTGTGATTATAGATTGCGTTATATCATATAGAAACTCATTTGCAGCAGCCTCATTTTCTACTGCAACAATCCCATTTTCTGTATTTGTTCTATTTACGATGTTCAGTTCGAGCGATACATTAACTTTGTAACAACGGGAGATCATTTCAAATAGGCTTCTATATGATATAATACAATTTATTATCATTCTGTCAGATCATATACATCCATTTCTTAATACGCTCACACCCACGCACACGCACATATATTTATATATTAATTTGATAGAAAGAACTTCATAGCTTTTTTCGCTTATATTTACGCAGTCCAGAAGTAATTATTGTTGGCAAAAAATCTACAACGGAATTAGTTTCATTTTTTGTCTATGATAATAAAAGTAGTATTATAGAATTCTAGCAATACATTTGTATTATATTTAGACACACAGACACACACCGAGACGGACAGACAGACAGACACACACACATATATATGTAAAAATTTTTATTCTCAAATAATATATTTTTTTCATTTATCCGTTGATAACCGATAAGATATCCTAGTTGGTAATCAAATCGGTTTTTATTCACTTCGAATAATTTCATTACCTGTGAAAATACCATTAATCCGAGAAAGTTCTATTCAATTTAATAAATTAGAACAAAAAGGAAAAAAATATTAATTTTACTCTCCAAAGTAAGATGATACCGTTTCAAATGAATGCACACACACACACACACACACACACACACACACACACATATATATATACATATATATATATATATATATATATATATATATATGTATATATGTATATATATATATATATATATATATATATATATATATATATATATATATATATATATATGCTACCGGCATCCGGGTCGGAAGCGAAAGTTCAAATCCTGCCTCGTGGTACTGGATGGGATAACTGATTGTCTATAGCCACACTGAAGAGTTGTAATATAACGAAACAGCAGTCAGTGGATGACACAATAATTATATATATATATATATATATATATATATATATATATATATATATATATATATATATATATATATATATATATATATATATGACAGAATGATTATAGATAGCATTACATTTTAATGAAATAATCACCTGCTATTACACAGCGTATCAACGTAAAACAAATGCAGCTGTCCCATTTTGATCGTTTATTCTATTTACGTTGTCCAAGCCAAATTATACATTCATCGTGTAGTAACGGGAGATCATTTCAAATGAGAGTTTCAATATAATATACTGTAATTTATTACTATATATATATATATATATATATATATATATATATATATATATATATATATATATATATATATATATATATATATAATATGAATTTACACATATCAAGTCTTCTTTGTCCACTCCATGTTGTGCAAAACAAGCCAGAGGCAAGCTGTGATTAGTTTAGGTGTACTGGTGTCACCTTGTATCATCACTATTATTATTATTATTATTATTATTATTATTATTATTATTATTATTATTATTATTTAAAGAAATTTTCTTTCAGATGAAACGGCTTCAAATCTTGTGCTGTGAGATGAAAGAAGCGTTGCATTCGTGGCTACATATTGCTACATATACGGCGCCTACACCTTGAAGTTTGATTACTTCGATGACTTTTGGTCACTTCCACTGAATCAAAGGCCTTTGGAAGTCGATATATTATGTGGCTATTTGCTATTCATTTTCTGCTTCTCTCTCTTTGAGTTGGTTCATCAAATACAAATTCATTTTATCATTCCTTGTCGTGCACAGCCAGCCCAGCCAGAGGGTCCAGGGGGTTGTAAGGGGGGTGAACCATTGGCTTGTGTTATTGAGCGTAGTGTGAAGAAAGGTTTACCCCGTTGGAAGACTAGCAGTATCGCCATGAGAGGCTCTCTACGTGACGTACTGTTGCTTACCACACCTGGTATTCTCATACGGTCACCCATCCAGGTACTGATCAGAATCGACATTGCTTAACTTCACTGATCGTACGAGATCCGCTGTGTTCAATGCAAGTTGTCCGTAACATCGAATGGAAATGATACGCAGTTTAGCTCTGCTATCAGTAAGTGTTTTCAGGTCCAGGGAAAACGTATTTCCTAATACCAAATTTCATTTGGGTTTTATCTTTCCAACCTACTGAAAATTATTCATCGATTTTAGCTTCTTTTCCTCGCGATTTTTTTTAAAGGCTTCTTACATTCTGTTCTTCCTAGATTACTTGTGGCATTCCACCTATCTAAGATGTAGCACCCAAAGGAAATTTCGTACTGAAAGAAAGCAATCTTTACACGTCTGAAACGCACAATTGGGAATTTGAACCGATCGTATCAGCCACCTTGTAGGTGTACGTATGGTCGGTTCATTACTGTGGCCACTGCAAAAGCGGGTCAATATTACAATTGTGATAGACTGGCGTAGGAAATGATTCATTATAAAGACTGATCTAATCTATACTAGTCTGTATTCCTACCTGCATAATAGTACTTTCTGGAGTAACATAAGGGAAATGTTAGGATATCTAATAATTGGTTGAGAAATGGAGACAAAAGAAAATATTGTTTGGGAGGTTACTGAAGGTGGGAGTAGAATGATTTTATGCATATGAAACTAATCAATGTTTGTATAATCCGGACGCGCAACAAAGATTGGAAGCGATAAGAGAAAGAATAAAAGATACAAGTGAAGGACAAAAAGAGAGCCTAATATTGGTATAATGGATAATCTTGGTTGTCAACACGCATGGAATTTCCACGGATTCACCTATTCTGTAATGAGGCACCCAGCACAAGAGGAAATAATATCCTGTGTGGAAGCGATCGTTACCCGTCTGACAAACACTATAAAGGATACTGATCGTATTTGTCTTCTCGCTGGCTCAAACAAAGTCAGCTTTATAACTTTGGCCTTTGCGAAAACATCTCACAGATTGGGTCAATATCACAAAAGTTACAATGCAGGAATGGGAGAGAAATCACCATAAAGCCTGGCATAATGCCAATGACGAAAGTGAAGTTTTGTCTTCCATAAGTTTAAATGTTTCGATAAACTATGAACGATGCACATCTTTGGTATCTATGTGCCACTGTATGAGGTCAAAAGTGGGTCGGGTTCGATATGAAGCCCAACACATGTACATGCGGGTCGAGGAAAACATTTCGCCAGTCATCGGGTATTTTAATCGATCGTATCTGTCTTCGTGCTTGTTTGAGTAAAGTTGGCTGATTGTTGTTACCTTTGTGAAAAACATTTCAATATCACAAGAACGGCAGACATTCGAAAGAAATGATTCGCCATGGAGCACAGCGTAATATAATTCTATTTCTTCCTACCAGCATTCAGATGTTACGTTCTCCATAAAAACAAAAGAGAAATTACATCTGCTGGGTAGCCATACGGGTGATACCATACACAGCCTCCCACGTAACGCAGGGGATTACCTGACATCTCGACCGACTTTCTCTTGACAGGGGAATAAATAAATAAATTCAGAGAGAGAGAGAGAGAGAGAGAGAGAGAGAGAGAGAAAGAGAGAGAGAGAGAGAGAGCACAGGCCTCTGAAAACGCTATCGTCATCACAATGCAGAGGAGGTAACTGTGCACGGATTGGAATTCATCGAGATTATTTGGAGATATTGAGTAGTGCAGATAGATAGCAAAGATGTAGGCGAGGTAACTGTGCATAGATGATCTGTTAAGTAGCCAATGGCCCACTCTTTCCGGAAAATTCCGTTGAAACTCGTTGAGAACTTTCGGAGTTACCAAGTAGACCGATAGACGGAATACATATATATATACATACATATATATATATATATATATATATATATATATATATATATATATATAACTTTTTTTTAACACAATGAAACAATTTGACTTGTTTTTACCTTCATCATAACTTTCATTATTATCAGTCTCTTAACGTCTGTCGTTGGACATAGACCTTCCCCTGTATTCGCCACACTTGTCTACTTTCTGAATTTGACTAGCTCGTCTCTCCATCTAGTACTCCGCCAGCCACGGTTTCGAATATGATCTCTGGGGATTTATATCGTGAGTCCTGATATCCATCGATTGTCAGCCATTCTTGCAACATGGCCAGCCCATTGCCATTTGAGTTTTTCTCTAACAGATTGAATGATGTCTCTGATTCCTGCTTTATCCTGGATGTATTGAGCTGTCCAGTGTGTTTTTGAATTAGGGTGATTAGAAAGCAATTTCGTTTTTGCAAAGTAATTACGTATTTCACTGCTATATATTATCAGCCAATCAACAAGATCAGGGTCAAACGGTATGAAATAACGTCTGAATTTAGTTCATCATCTCTTCTATCCGACAGTTTGTAGTTGATTGAGTTTCGTAAAATTTAACCCCATGGAGGATAGAGGCTTTAAAGAGAAACATACCTGCCATTACTTACTGTGAATTTACTTATGAATTTTGAAAGGGCAGTATTCTTATGCAGACGATGAGAGACATTTCTGAAGTGTATCCTGGTGCAGCGAAGTTTCGTGAATACTTGCTGTGGTTTAAAGGGTTTAAAAATGGCGAATGTGATTTGAAAATACGTAATTCATTTCCGAACACGATTTTACGTAAGTACTTTCCGAACACCCTAAAACAGCCTCGAAAGCGAGCCATTGTTTCAATAGCAATGAATAATGTGTTACAATACTTAATCCAATGATAAGAGCATATCTTGCTAATGACGCAATGTTAAGAAGATCCTCATATATGTGCATCAGTAATAAGAAAACTTATAAAGCCTGGCCTGATACCAATGCATGGTAGTTTAGACTATTACTCTGTTAGATATACACACGAGGTTTAATTGAAATTTTGTAGATTCACTTCGAAGGCCAAACAATATAAAACAGTTAATACATAAATGCACATTATATTCTTAGTGTCAGAAAGTGATCAGTTATGTGTGGACAGAGTAATATTCCTTATCAAGAACTGCCAACTGAAAATAGTCACAAAACTGTCAGCATAGGTTTCTTCAGTTTTCAAATTGGTGTGGGTGGCTGGCTGGCTGGCTATGTTTATATATATCACGTGTACAGGCTCCACAGGGCAAGCTGCCAAAACATGTTGGTCGTATGACAATTTTGTATTGAATGACCAATCAGACTTGTTCCGTATATTTGTTTTTTACCGATTGATAATTGCCGAGAGGTTATCAATCATTAGTGTAAGACGAAATATTGAATTTAAGATGAGATTGTTTTGCCTCATGAGACTTGTTTCTTTCAAAATGTCGACACCCTGATCTCAGCGACTTTTTTCTCCAGTTTGGAAATTCGTTCTGATAGTCGTTTTGTGGGAGGGTGTGCAGACGTTTCTCTATCTCTTCTATAGCCAGACATCGACGACTGTTCAGGATGGAATTCAGCTTTAGGACCAAAAGAAAATACAACAGGAGCCAAATCCTGATGATCAGGAAACAAGAGCTGCCTCATACTTCGCCAAAACCTTTGTTCTTCTGTCGCAACACAAATTTTGCAACAAAACGGTGGTAAGATGATATTGGAATAAAACGGAATAGAAGTAACCCTCCCTGGGAACTAAAAACGAGAGAACGGGCCAAAGATCATCAACAACGTCATGCCACGATATCATGGCAGGAGAAACGTTGCAATTTCCTATGACAACGAGTAACACAACCCAATTTAAGATCAGTACATCCTCGTATGAAAAAAGACGATAAACATCGAAACACGTCCTGAAAAAAAATTTAGAAAAAGGAAGCATAATAATTTTTCTAGTATTGTCTTTAAATTATATCTAGTCGGGAAACACTTTTTTCTCTATCACACACACACACACACATACACACACACACACAAAGACACACACACACACACACACACACACACACGCGTGTGCACATATGTATCATTAAGCAATGGATTTATCACCCGACGGAATGTTTTTGAGTGCCTTATATCAAGCATTGTGAGGTTGTTTAGCTCAATGGTTAGGAGTGACGTTATGCTGACGCGTCAATCCTATCAAACGTGTGTTCGATTTCTGCAGTAGTCTTATTTTCCTATAATTGTTTACATCTATTTACCGTCTAGGCCGAGTGACACCGAGTGTTGATAAAGTTTCTACAACAAATTTGTTCCAAGTCTCCGATCGTCAGTTTGACCGTATTTTTTAAAACTAATTATTATCAGTTCCCGCATCTAGTTTCAATATCTTTCACTTTCACTTTTACTTGCATTATAAGTTTTGGTATTTGCTGTTTTGAATTTACTTTTGTTAGTTCTCATTTAGTCTTTTTTTGTTTATTGAAATTTGAGTCATTCTAATTTTGTATTAATATTTTTTTGATATGTACTGTCTTATCTATTTCGAATTTTGGATTTAAAATCTTATTTTTGATTGTGGTTCTTCTCATATTTTTTGATTTTGATTTTTGTTTGATTGTTCATAATCAAATCTGTTATGATATTGTTAGTTGCGTAGTAGAATCTTTGTTCCATTTTTCTGATATTTTCTATCAATTCTAATTAGGGTTTATCTATTCCCGTATTCTCTATTCGCTTGAAAAATCTTGTTGATGTTGATGTTGTCACTAGAATCTTTGTCGTTTTTCTTGAAGTTTTTTTTTTCAGTAGGAATCCCATCTACAATTTCTTATTACTTATTTTTTTTTGTTTAACAGTATTTCTCTTCTCCAAATCCTATTATGAGCAGTTTCTCTTCGTGGCATAATAGGTGTTTTGGGCGTTATTTTTTGCATGTTGTTGTTGATTTTAGAAATCCCCATTTTATTATGGGTGTTTTATTCTGATTTTCAGATTCCTGACATACTTGGGAATGATGTGTCGTTTTGATATCTTTCATTGTTAAATGATTTTTTTTTTCATAGATGTTGTACCTAATCTTGAAATTAGTGTTTGATGCTCCTACATAATATTATCTATTGTTTGGTTCTCCCCTGGAATTTACGGTTACTTTGTAAATTACGTTTATGTGGGTGCAATTGTTTTGCTTTCTGAGACATAGATCAGAATTTTCACAGTTGCAATTTAATTTGTCATTGACTTTGTCCCATTTATTCAGTATTATTTTGATATTGTGTTCTTTATTATTTTGATTGTGTTTTCGTGCTGCAAATAAGACGACACAGGAAGCAGCCCAAAACGCTCCTAGGAAGTAGGTTGTCTTATAGGCTACCTACAAAGACATTGACTAAACAGTGTTACAAAACGATGAAATTCAGACTAAAATTGGGATCTCTTTTTATCTGGAAATCACCTCATCTGCTGAAATATATGATACATATATTTGTGTTTGCACGCATACATGCACGTGTGTGTGTGTGTGTTTCTGTGTGTGTGTGTGTGTGTGTGTGTGTGTGTGTGTGTGTGTGTGTGTTTCTGTGTGTACATAAATATGTACAGGGATATATGAATCTATATTCGATGCCATATACCAAACAATTTGTGCGCCGGGGGCAATGAAAAGTAGATCCTTCAGAACAATGCTGAATTCAATAAATCTTGGGTCAAGCGAAATGAACCACCGCTGTCCGTAACAAAGGCCGGTCTTCATCCAAAGAAGATGATGCTGTGTATAGGGGGGGGGATTGGAGTTCTCTACAATTGAACTCCCTTCGGATTCAAACAAGTACAGCTTCCAATTAGACCAATTGAAGGAAAGGCAGTAATCGATGAAAGGCATCCGCTAGTTAATAGAATGGATGCAATATCCCCTCAGGACGGCATGTTACTTTAGTGACCAGGCAAAAACTGTTACAGCTAAGCAGGCAAGTATTCATTCATCCAGTCTTTACTGGATTCTCTTAATGAAAAGAATTCACTTTCTTGGAAGACAGCAAAATGGGAGTTCAGCATTTTTCTTGGGTGGGGGATGATGAAGTTAACATAGATTGAGATCATCATCATCATCATCATCATCATCATCATCATCATCATCCTTTTGACGTCCAACATTTAATATGGACCTTCCTTATCGTGGGCGTCGCGATGTCTGTGTCTCCTGAACTCGTCCAAATCGTCCGGCAATATTATTATCTTTTTTTTACCTGCCACAAATTTGCATCTGATCTCAGGGGATCCACGTTGTGAGTTGTGATGTCCAGCGGCGGTTTGAAATTCTTGCAACGTGACTTGCAGAGATACAGAATTGGTTCACAAGCATTAACTACTGAATAATATATTCACAAAAATAGATAATTAGAAACTAGAATCAGCTCGCTCATTGTCACCAATAGTAGTTCATGTAGTATCAAAGTTGGAGCTCCATTCTTTTGTACATGATAGCATATTTTCATGAACACCGGTGGGATAATTTCAGTTATTGCTTTATTGAAGTAGCACATTCTGTTCTCCAATGAGTAACTACGATTGCCGGCAAAGCCTTCATGGTGTCAAATGTTTCGACCATCCAGAGTTTCGTAGCAGTCCTCATAACGCTCTGGTACACTTTGTACAATATCACTTAATGAGTTTTACTTGGAAATTTTTCGAAGTTTTTTAAATGAAGTTCAACTTTTTTGATTTGTAGTTCAACATTCCTTAAATTGTCTTTTTTAAATGCTTTTTTTGGATTGAAGTTCAACTTTTTTGATTTGTTGTTCAACTTTTCTAAACTGAAGTTGAACTTGTGAAAGTTGGAGCTATAACGGTGTATTATTATACAAAAGTTATGGTGTAAAAATGTACATTCGAACTTAATAATGGTATTGACCAAGTCATTGATTCTCAACAGTCAATACTGTGCTGTGACATTCTCCCAAGTGTGACACGTAAATTTTTCCAAATACGCAAAAATGTATTTTGAGCCTCGAACATTTCCTTCACGGCTAATATGTCTGTCCCGCTCCCTCAACAGATTCAGTAGATTTTGCGAGATCCCAATCTTTTTGGTAACAGATGAAATGAGAAAAGGGTGATGGATTCGTATATCAATAGGCTGATATAAAAGTTTAGTTGATTGTCTACTGGGAATTTTCGTCTGATTAATTCCATTTTAACAATTAGTGTGCCATATAAGAAAAGTGGGTAGAGTAACGCTTTTGTGCTGGCTACGGCTTCAACCGTCCTTGATTAAGCACCACATGTCCCACTACTTTTTTGTGATAAGTGGAATAGTCTTAGAGGCGACAAGCACCCGGACTGGCGTTACACTTTTTAAGCAGTGCTATTTTATTCATAGCACGAAGGAGATACGGATCCATTCCTTTCCCAAGGGCATAGTGCGGAATGAACAGAAATTGCGTCTGTTGGAATTCGAAAGTTAAATATATTTCTTAATGTGTCGTCATGCAATAAGGTTTGAGAACCCCCTGAGCTGAATGATTGCCATCGTCTATTGCAGGAATACACGTACATTTTTTTCTGATGTATCGCTTAATGAATGAATAAACAAGTGAGAGATTGTCCGCATTTGCCGAGGGCCATAGACAGAAAATTACCTTCAGAGACAATCCGAACCAATCCAGTTACCGGCACTTTCTTGAAACTAGTCAGATACATGACAATACAATAGCTTTTTATTGCCTCTTGTTATATCTGATATATATATATATATATATATATATATATATATATATATATATATATATATATATATATATATATATATATATATGCATAATGGAAACGCAAACACACACATATATATGTATATAAGCACACACTCACAGTCACTCATACGTTCACATATATACGCCCTTATATATACTCAATGGAAATACGTGAGTCCTTTACTCGACAAAATATAGGTCTGGTTAGTCACTCAATAAGAACCGCTACGTGACCAACTTCTTCAGGCAATGTGTCGTGTTCTGGGAGATCAATTGGAAAATTACAAAAAGGGGTGATCAATAATGATACTTCTCTCGAAGTATGCAGCAGTGATCACTAAAAAATTCTGAATTTAATAAAAAACCGAAACAAGCGTGAATGCTACTGGACACAAAAATGTAGTCAATTTTAGATAAACTCATCTTGCAAATCAAAACCCCATTAAAAACCTATTTAAAGGGGAATTCGAATTTTCAGGAAACATGAAAAACAGTCTTTTTAAAAATAACAAGGAGTAAATGTTTAAATTTTCAGCCTTTTTGCTATATCAGTGAGGCCTGTACGTTTGATACATAGGCAGCCAGCCAGCCAGATCACCTTGAAACCTCTATACATACATAGTCAACCAGTCAGACCTACTCGAAAACGGAAAAAACCTAACTTGACAGTTTTGTTGACAGTTTTAGTTGACAGTTTCTAATAAAGCAGTAGAAAAAAATGACCAGACAGCCGTAAAAGGAGAAATGAATGAAAAGATCTTCGATAAGGTAGATAGGTTGAGGAGATATCGACACACGATTTTGCAGTATCGACAAAAAAGAATGTTCCTGAATAATGAAGACGAATTTTACAGACTGGTAAAAATGAAAACACAATTGGGGGAAAACCGAAGCCACTGGTTGGAGCGGAAAGGAATTTTTGGAGCATGTTATAAGGATGCATGAGTGGACACAAAAAACAAAAACAGAACGAAATGGTTGATCAAGCAGAAAAGCAATTTACGTGCATTCGAAGACAGGAGATTGAAATAATTATATTCACACAAGGTATCTCTATAAGTGTATATATATATATATAAATATATATATATATATATATATATATATATATATATATATATATATATATATATATATATATATTTGTTTTTCTTTTTGGAGAACGTACTTCGTATTATTTATTGGTGATATTCCGAACTCGCTGGTCAACACCGTTTTCAAATTGAATTAGAAACGTTACGAAATTTCTTCTAAATTTGTTCCTATCTTTTGTCACTAATATTAATCATAAAAAAAATAAAATAGTAGGTTAGCCGAAAAGAGAAAAGCAAATATCTATACTTACTAATACTGCGCTTTAAAAATGTCACTGAAACAGTCGAGATATCTCTTCAGAAAATAAGGAAGTTAACGGAATCCGTGCGTTCTGGTTCAAGAGATTCACGACCACACAATAAACTCACCAAAGAAATGAATAAATGGTTGATAAAAGTTAAAATACCTGATTAGATGACAAAGGAAAATATGCCCCCAAAGAAGAATTGTGATATCTACAGACCCATAATGTGCTTGCTTATGATGTGGAAGATTCTTGCAGAAAATCTTATTGAAAAAAAAAATGTAATAGAAGGTCGAAAGATGACCTGAGGAAGAAAAACGATGCCAAAAAAAGAACCAGGGGAACAAATGGTCTATTGGTCATAAACAAAAAAAAAATCTTTAAAAAATGAAGAATGAAGAAAACCCAAACTGGATAAACAAAAAACAAGAACTAAGAGTTCAATGAGATGTCCACTATGAAGTTCAAATGCCGTTACTGCAAGACCACGTGACCCCGAGTGGAAGATAGTTCAGGTAAGAAGTATTTTATCTTGAAACAGTTTTCTATCAAGTTTCAAGTAAATCTGACTCAAAGCAGCTGAGAAAATCGATTGTAAAACAAAATTTAAACATCATTATTGCCAGATCATATGTCTCTGAGTGGAATATTTTACAAGAAAAAGAATCTTACCAAGGAACACTTTTCTACCTAATTTTAAGTAAATCTGACCTAAAACAGCTGAGAAACAGTTTGAGGACCCACCAACTGACCGACCGACAGAGCCTCATAGAGAAGCGAAGGCGCTTCTGAAACTTCTAGAAAATGATCTCAGAGCCTTTAATATTACAATGTCTGAATATGTTGGAAACTTGAATCACGGTTGGGAAGTTCATGACAATTAATGGAATTGTAATCTATTAATATGACGCCTGTTATTGATTGCTTGGTGGTATATGTTTTATAGTTGGACCCAGAAGACTGAGATTTAGTCTATAGGAGTAAATTGACTCAAGGATGAACCTTGGAAAGGTAGCACTCGTCTTCGAGATCAATAGAGGTCACCACATTAATTCAAAGACAAAACTGCTGTTTACGGCCAAGCTGCTAAAGGGGAAATCTTTTCACGCAACACCGCATAGACTGGAAGTGCCCTGATTATAAGTATCTATGTATTGTAGGTAAACATTTATTTCTGAAAAATACCAGTGGAGCTATTTATGGCAAAGCGGCAAGCTGCACAGAAATTGATTACTTATGTCGGAGTCCTTGCAATTTTTTGTAAAAGGTAAGATAGAACACTGGTCTTAATTGCTTGGAGGCAACAATTATGATTTAAACAATATTCCTAGACTAAGTGAATATTGTCAACATCTTATAGCAATTGAAACAAAGTATAGTGAACTTCATTTTGATATTTAGAAACCTGGATAAGATCATGCACTTCATAGGTAAAAAGTCAACCTCCTGATGTATATGGAAACACTAATCTCATCAAAAGAATCAGTTTAGCGACATCAGATAATTCAATATAGCATCCATAGCTTACCAATCAATCTTTTTCTCTTTCCTTCCCTTCCTCTCTTTTATCTTTCTTTCTTTCGTTCATTTTCTTTCCCCCTTTCATTATTTCTTTCTTTCTTGCATTAGTTGATGACGTAGGAATATAATCTACCAGTCTCTCTCACCCCCTCTCTCTCTTTCTTTCCCCCACTCTATACATGATTTTAAGCTTTTCTCTTCGAAGTCTTAATCGGAAGTCTGAACATGACATTGTTGTTAGGTTCGGAAAATAAAGTCCAACGACGTAGTTACACTGTTGATACCAATGTTGATGATTGAGCAGCGGCACAAAGGTTGAGAACCACCGATCTAGGGGTACCAGGAGCAAATCTGAACGAACTGAATGGAATGAAGGAAAAAGTCAATCAAGAATACTCAAGAGGGACAAAGGGAAATATCGGAAACAAGACCCAATAGATGGAATCTAATCAAACGAATTAATACTTAGACGGAATTGGCAGTTAGATATTCGGGGTCAAACTGGACTGGGGAGGGCAATGCGGGGGCAGAAAGAGATTCGGATCAAACAACAAGGAAGTTGATGACAGTGCATCTAAAGGATCATGTCGATAGATTATCAGTGCAAAAGGAAATGGGAAGGAAGACGACTTGTCAGCTTTGAGGATTACGTCAACTCTCCCGTCAAGGGACTAGGAGACTGCACGAGGCAGGGTGATATTATTAACTTAGAGGTCTGGTTGGTCACTGGATAGAAACCGTCACGTGACCAATGTATTTTGGCAGTATACCGAGTTGGGGGTGATCAATTCAAAAAATATGAAAAAGAGGTGATCAATGAATATATTGCTTCTCTCGCCTTTCGTTGGGTGGTGATTACTAAAAAAATTATATACAAAATAAAAAGTAAACGCAGCCAGACAAAAACTGAGGGACCGATTCAGCATAAATATACATTGTAAATCGAGCCTCTCAGGAGAAAAAAACTTATTTGGGGGAGAATTTTCAGAAAACATAAAAACTGTTTCTTTTCTAGTCATAATGATCAAATATTTAAAATTTCAACCCTCTCGCTCCATTGGGACAGCCTGTACGCGCAACGCACACATACATAGATTTTTTGGTATCTTTGTGTTTATAATATCCCTTTCCGCATCTCCCAAATCTTATATCACTGACTGACACATTGCAAATTATAACTACGATCATCAGTTCTCCTAAATCAAACCGGCGTAAAGGCAGAACAAAAACTTGAAGACATGATTTAAGTAACAAAGGCTATACCGGGGAAGGAAATAACGTAAAGAAAGTTATATAGCGGAAGGAAAAGAATTGATTCCCGGGTATATAATGAACTGTTAACAGTGATTTACAATTATGACCAGTCGCCAAAAAGAAAAAAAAAATGACAGCAATAATTTAGTAATTTGTCAATTCGATGGTACTTATAAAATATTGAAAACCTTATGTTGCGTAGTATTTCCTAATTTATGATCAATGGGAATAGTTAACAATGGATAACAGTATTCCGAAGAAGGAAATTTGTGAAAAAAAATTATGACGATATTCATTTTTCTTTCTGGGCTGGTCATCTCTTCATAATCCGAACGAAACCCGAGACTTCTTTCACTTCTTTGATATTTCCTGTATATTAAACAAACCTAAAAGAAAAATATCTAAAAAACCTGTAGCATTAAATTTTTTGAGTCATGTAAAAAAAAGTCAAATAATGAATATGGTCAGAATAAATTCTATTTATGACATCGCTGGAGCTTCCCAGTGGAAAATGTCCCAAATAGAGTAAAAGACATCTAGGAATATCTAGATTCTAAAGAATTTAGATATTATCAACAAGCCCGACAAAATAAGGTCCCCAAAGGTGAAAAAAAAACCCCAAAAAAACTTTAGAAAGGACCTAGTTGAGTACAAGCCAATTTTCAAGTCTGTAGATAAAGCAGTATGGCCATGAACACTGGAATATAGTAACAAACACATACACAAACACACGCACATATAAAAGAAGGATAGAACAGTTTGCCATCCTTGATGGCTACGGTTTTTCAAATACAATTTAGCAAGCATAACATACCATACGATTTCTACTAGATTGCATCACATGACGTAACAGATGGCTTGGGCGTGACAGATGACAATTGCACATTGCTAAATGCGTGGATTATTTGTTGTTTCTTATAAAATGTAGTTTTGTCAATATCTGACGACATACATTCCTAAAAACGCCAAATAATTCCAAAGAGAACGAAAGAAAAAAAAACAAAAAACATGGTTCTCTTCGCTTTCGATGTGATAAAATAATAAAACGGTAAATAAATTGTAAAAACCGGAAGAAAAATTAATTGACTAAATTCTTCAAAGAATTTAGACTTCAACTGTCAAATACACAGCTAGTACGTATCATTTGAGACTGCACTTATGATCCACCTCTTCCTACATCATCATCATCATCATCATCATCATTCCATTGTTGAACAAAGGCCTCTCCCAGCACCTCCCATGACGACTGTGACTATGTTAACCTCTGTCATGTCTTACCTGCAAACTCTTCTATATTATCTCTCCATATCATGTCTGGTCTGCTACAACTGTGTTTGTTATCTTTGGGGCACCATCTATCATCCTTCCTTCTTGTTACGTGTCCATTCCATCACCATTTTTACAATTTGATTACTTCTCTGATATCTTTTACTTTGGACTGCTCTCTGATTTCTGTTGATTTTTTTCTATCTGTTAGTGTTATTCCTGACATTGCTCTTTCCGATGCTCTTTGTGTAATTCTGCGTATGTGTTCATACATAACATATGAGGACTGTCGGGAAAGTATCGTCTGATATTCACGGAAATTAGCCTATCTAAGGCAATGGCACTCTCGTCCCCTCCAAGGTATTCCCATTGAGATCACTTTCGCCTATCTCAGCGTCCATTCCACTTTTCAAAACCCTCTGCAAAGTCTTCCAAGGGGATCGTCATCAGTTGCTCAGTCACGTTCTCCATGATCTCGTCCACGGTCTGAAACCTTTTTGAGAAAAGCCAGGACCTGCAGGGAGCCAGATCTAGATTAGGCCAGGGCTGACAGGCTTGGGTGATGCGATGTTCTACCAAAAGCCCTGCCCGAGACGTGAAGGGTGATTCGCTCAGTCATTGTAAATAGTGACAGCCACACAGTACAAAAGTTCACCCAATGACGTCTCTCTACGTTCTGTTGATGCATGTATAGTGAAGTCCAGATTAGTTGCCTGGTTGCAGAAAGACTGCACAGTCGGTCATCGAGATTTTAAAGATAACTGTATTCATCTCGGACAGGCTTAGTACATGCATATACGAGTGTATGTACGTGTGAGCACATACACACATTTCACCTACAAATACACACATATGCACTCACTCGTATATAATTTATCAAAATGCTTTTATCAACTTTGCACATTTGAAAATGTCAGATCTTAACTCAGAGGATGTGGTCGAGAATCTATTTTCCCCTTGTTATCTGTTTCAATCTGTTTTTTACCGATCTACTTAAGTCTGTTAATTAGAAACCATCAAGCAAAACTGTCAACAAATCTTTCCATAATGGTTTCTTCAGTTTTCAAGTGGGTTGGGCTGAAATACTGAGATGGATAAAAAGATAGATAGATAGATAGATAGATAGATAGATATGGACATACTTACATAGATAGATAGATATTGACATACTGAGATGAATAGATAAATATGAACACAGATAGACAGACAGATAGATAGATAGATATGGATATACTGAAATGATTAGATAGATAGATAGATAGATAGATAGATGTAGACATACTGAGATTAATAGATGAATATGAACACAGATAGACAGACAGATAGATAGATAGATATGGATATACTGAAATGATTAGATAGATAGATAGATAGATAGATAGATGTAGACATACTGAGATTAATAGATGAATATGAACACAGATAGACAGACAGATAGATAGATAGATATGGATATACTGAAATGATTAGATAGATAGATAGATAGATAGATAGATAGATGTAGACATACTGAGATTAATAGATGAATATGAACACAGATAGACAGACAGATAGATAGATAGATATGGATATACTGAAATGATTAGATAGATAGATAGATAGATAGATAGATGTAGACATACTGAGATTAATAGATGAATATGAACACAGATAGACAGACAGATAGATAGATAGATATGGATATACTGAAATGATTAGATAGATAGATAGATAGATAGATAGATGTAGACATACTGAGATTAATAGATGAATATGAACACAGATAGACAGACAGATAGATAGATAGAAATGGATATACTGAAATGATTAGATAGATAGATAGATAGATAGATAGATAGATAGATAGATGTAGACATACTGAGATGAATAGATAAATATGAACACAGATAGACAGACAGATAGATAGATAGATATGGATATACTGAAATGATTAGATAGATAGATAGATAGATAGATAGATGTAGACATACTGAGATTAATAGATGAATATGAACACAGATAGACAGACAGATAGATAGATAGATATGGATATACTGAAATGATTAGATAGATAGATAGATAGATAGATAGATGTAGACATACTGAGATGAATAGATAAATATGAACACAGATAGACAGATAGATAGATAGATATGGATATACTGAAATGATTAGATAGATAGATAGATAGATAGATAGATAGATAGATAGATAGATAGATAGATGTAGACATACTGAGATTAATAGATGAATATGAACACAGATAGACAGACAGATAGATAGATAGATATGGATATACTGAAATGATTAGATAGATAGATAGATAGATAGATAGATGTAGACATACTGAGATTAATAGATGAATATGAACACAGATAGACAGACAGATAGATAGATAGATATGGATATACTGAAATGATTAGATAGATAGATAGATAGATAGATAGATGTAGACATACTGAGATTAATAGATGAATATGAACACAGATAGACAGACAGATAGATAGATAGAAATGGATATACTGAAATGATTAGATAGATAGATAGATAGATAGATAGATAGATAGATAGATAGATGTAGACATACTGAGATGAATAGATAAATATGAACACAGATAGACAGACAGATAGATAGATAGATATGGATATACTGAAATGATTAGATAGATAGATAGATAAATAGATAGATGTAGACATACTGAGATGAATAGATAAATATGAACACAGATAGACAGACAGATAGATAGATAGATATGGATATACTGAAATGATTAGATAGATAGATAGATAGATAGATAGATGTAGACATACTGAGATGAATAGATAAATATGAACACAGATAGACAGACAGATAGATAGATAGATATGGATATACTGAAATGATTAGATAGATAGATAGATAGATAGATAGATGTAGACATACTGAGATTAATAGATGAATATGAACACAGATAGACAGACAGATAGATAGATAGATATGGATATACTGAAATGATTAGATAGATAGATAGATAGATAGATAGATGTAGACATACTGAGATGAATAGATAAATATGAACACAGATAGACAGACAGATAGATAGATAGATATGGATATACTGAAATGATTAGATAGATAGATAGATAGATAGATAGATAGATAGATAGATAGATAGATAGATGTAGACATACTGAGATTAATAGATGAATATGAACACAGATAGACAGACAGATAGATAGATAGATATGGATATACTGAAATGATTAGATAGATAGATAGATAGATAGATAGATGTAGACATACTGAGATTAATAGATGAATATGAACACAGATAGACAGACAGATAGATAGATAGATATGGATATACTGAAATGATTAGATAGATAGATAGATAGATAGATAGATGTAGACATACTGAGATTAATAGATGAATATGAACACAGATAGACAGACAGATAGATAGATAGAAATGGATATACTGAAATGATTAGATAGATAGATAGATAGATAGATAGATAGATAGATAGATAGATAGATGTAGACATACTGAGATGAATAGATAAATATGAACACAGATAGACAGACAGATAGATAGATAGATATGGATATACTGAAATGATTAGATAGATAGATAGATAGATAGATAGATGTAGACATACTGAGATGAATAGATAAATATGAACACAGATAGACAGACAGATAGATAGATAGATATGGATATACTGAAATGATTAGATAGATAGATAGATAGATAGATAGATGTAGACATACTGAGATGAATAGATAAATATGAACACAGATAGACCGACAGATAGATAGATAGATATGGATGTACTGAAATGATTAGATAGATAGATAGATAGATAGATAGATAGATGTAGACATACTGAGATTAATAGATGAATATGAACACAGATAGACAGACAGATAGATAGATAGATATGGATATACTGAAATGATTAGATAGATAGATAGATAGATAGATAGATGTAGACATACTGAGATGAATAGATAAATATGAACACAGATAGACAGACAGATAGATAGATAGATATGGATATACTGAAATGATTAGATAGATAGATAGATAGATAGATAGATAGATAGATAGATAGATAGATAGATAGATGTAGACATACTGAGATTAATAGATGAATATGAACACAGATAGACGGACAGATAGATAGATAGATATGGATATACTGAAATGATTAGATAGATAGATAGATAGATAGATAGATGTAGACATACTGAGATTAATAGATGAATATGAACACAGATAGACAGACAGATAGATAGATAGATATGGATATACTGAAATGATTAGATAGATAGATAGATAGATAGATAGATGTAGACATACTGAGATTAATAGATGAATATGAACACAGATAGACAGACAGATAGATAGATAGAAATGGATATACTGAAATGATTAGATAGATAGATAGATAGATAGATAGATAGATAGATAGATAGATGTAGACATACTGAGATGAATGGATATGAACACAGATAGACAGACAGATAGATAGATAGATATGGATATACTGAAATGATTAGATAGATAGATAGATAGATAGATAGATGTAGACATACTGAGATGAATAGATAAATATGAACACAGATAGACAGACAGATAGATAGATAGATATGGATATACTGAAATGATTAGATAGATAGATAGATAGATAGATAGATGTAGACATACTGAGATGAATAGATAAATATGAACACAGATAGACAGACAGATAGATAGATAGATAGATATGGATATACTGAAATGATTAGATAGATAGATAGATAGATAGATAGATGTAGACATACTGAGATTAATAGATGAATATGAACACAGATAGACAGACAGATAGATAGATAGATATGGATATACTGAAATGATTAGATAGATAGATAGATAGATAGATAGATGTAGACATACTGAGATTAATAGATGAATATGAACACAGATAGACAGACAGATAGATAGATAGATATGGATATACTGAAATGATTAGATAGATAGATAGATAGATAGATAGATGTAGACATACTGAGATGAATAGATAAATATGAACACAGATAGACAGACAGATAGATAGATAGATATGGATATACTGAAATGATTAGATAGATAGATAGATAGATAGATAGATAGATAGATAGATAGATAGATAGATGTAGACATACTGAGATTAATAGATGAATATGAACACAGATAGACAGACAGATAGATAGATAGAAATGGATATACTGAAATGATTAGATAGATAGATAGATAGATAGATAGATAGATAGATAGATAGATAGATGTAGACATACTGAGATGAATAGATAAATATGAACACAGATAGACAGACAGATAGATAGATAGATATGGATATACTGAAATGATTAGATAGATAGATAGATAGATAGATAGATAGATAGATAGATAGATAGATAGATGTAGACATACTGAGATTAATAGATGAATATGAACACAGATAGACAGACAGATAGATAGATAGAAATGGATATACTGAAATGATTAGATAGATAGATAGATAGATAGATAGATAGATATTGACATACTGAGATGAATAGATAAATATGAACACAGATAGACAGACAGATAGATAGATAGATATGGATATACTGAAATGATTAGATAGATAGATAGATAGATAGATAGATGTAGACATACTGAGATTAATAGATGAATATGAACACAGATAGACAGACAGATAGATAGATAGATATGGATATACTGAAATGATTAGATAGATAGATAGATAGATAGATAGATGTAGACATACTGAGATTAATAGATGAATATGAACACAGATAGACAGACAGATAGATAGATAGAAATGGATATACTGAAATGATTAGATAGATAGATAGATAGATAGATAGATAGATAGATGTAGACATACTGAGATTAATAGATGAATATGAACACAGATAGACAGACAGATAGATAGATAGAAATGGATATACTGAAATGATTAGATAGATAGATAGATAGATAGATAGATAGATAGATAGATAGATAGATGTAGACATACTGAGATTAATAGATGAATATGAACACAGATAGACAGACAGATAGATAGATAGATATGGATATACTGAAATGATTAGATAGATAGATAGATAGATAGATAGATAGATAGATAGATAGATAGATGTAGACATACTGAGATTAATAGATGAATATGAACACAGATAGACAGACAGATAGATAGATAGATATGGATATACTGAAATGATTAGATAGATAGATAGATAGATAGATAGATGTAGACATACTGAGATGAATAGATAAATATGAACACAGATAGACAGACAGATAGATAGATAGATATGGATATACTGAAATGATTAGATAGATAGATAGATAGATAGATAGATAGATGTAGACATACTGAGATTAATAGATGAATATGAACACAGATAGACAGACAGATAGATAGATAGATATGGATATACTGAAATGATTAGATAGATAGATAGATAGATAGATAGATGTAGACATACTGAGATGAATAGATAAATATGAACACAGATAGACAGACAGATAGATAGATAGATATGGATATACTGAAATGATTAGATAGATAGATAGATAGATAGATAGATGTAGACATACTGAGATGAATAGATAAATATGAACACAGATAGACAGACAGATAGATAGATAGATATGGATATACTGAAATGATTAGATAGATAGATAGATAGATAGATAGATGTAGACATACTGAGATTAATAGATGAATATGAACACAGATAGACAGACAGATAGATAGATAGAAATGGATATACTGAAATGATTAGATAGATAGATAGATAGATAGATAGATAGATAGATAGATGTAGACATACTGAGATTAATACATGAATATGAACACAGATAGACAGACAGATAGATAGATATGAGTATACTGAAATAGACAGATAGATAGACAGATGGATATGGACATACTGAGATTGATAGATAAATATGAACACCAACAGATAGATAGATATGAATATACTGAGACAGATAGATAGATAGATAGATAGATAGATATGAACTGATCCAGAAAGATAGATAGATCGATCGATATTTAGTAACATAGATAGATAGATGTCAATTTTGCACCTGCAATTTCAGATCCTAGGCTGGGTTAAAAAGTCACATACGTTCTCGGCATAGTTGATTCTTTGAAGTGTCATCATGTGATGATTAGACACAAAATCGAGATGAATGTATACCAATATGTGTCTATCTGTATACAATAACTCCACAGACATCACAAATATATTCATGAACACATAATCAGATATTAAAACTCCAATGATGCCATAATTGATAAGAATTAACCTTCAGTAAAGCGAAGCATGATAATTATTTCATGTCTCTTGTGTAAGCGCGTGAAAATGTCTGTCTTTTGCGCATCTAGATAACAGTTGGACACCTCTTGGCAAACGTTTGTCCGAATAAAGTAAATTCTCGTTGCAACGGCAGTTTTTCCTAAAGGCACCATTTAATGACGTGCGCATTTTAACAACGTGTTTTTTTTTATATTCTCGTAAAAACTATTTCCGTTGGTTAGTTTGCAGCAAGCGCACATGTGCATTTCAGTACATTATCGTAAGGAACTGACATCAGTAAACCCATAAAATATGGCCGCCTGTGATAACCTGGGGTATTAGACTGTGAAAGGTCAATAAAAAGTCATTATTGCTTGTACTTTTCGATTTTTCTTTATTAATACACTACGTATAAAATATATTCGTTTTAACGGCAAATCTGTTATCATGGTGGTCTAATTCTCAGAGGGTATCGTAATAATGGGAGTTGAAGAATTGTGAACACCAGAAATGGCGAAGGGTTTTATCATTTTTTTTTCAGATGTGCGTGTGTTTGTGTGGTTGTTTGTGTGTTTGTGTGTTCCAGCGCTTCTGGCCATACCATTTTATCTATAGACTTGAACATTAACATCATTAACCGACCCTTTCTGAAAATGCTTTTATTCTTATTTTTGGACAAAAAAGAAGCATTTTTTTTCAAACCTTTAGGGGACCTTAATTTGATGGGTTTATTGATAACATCTAGACTTTCCTGAAGCTACGTGTTTAAAAAAAAATCTATTTTAGATGTTTTCCAGTGGAGAACGTCAGTGATGTCAAAGAAAGGATTCATTTCAAACATATTTCTTCGATAGAAATTTTTTCTTACGCGACTTTAAACTTTGACGCTACGGTTGTCCATATATTGACTGTGATAGACTCGCTATCAATGCTTCATTAATTGAACGATTAAATAAATATTAAGAGTTGAGATCGTCTTGCTTCATGTATTTGTGACATAGTGTAAGTACTTCTCTTAGCCTATCATAAATAACTCCTTGGTCTACCAGACACGTTAATATAAGTATAAAGGAATTAAGCAGCAATGTTTTAGATATACAGATATTACAAATGCATACATACAGACTCTCTTATTGAATATACAAATGATAATCTGATGCATATATATATATATATATATATATATATATATATATATATATATTTATATTTATATATATATATGTATATGTGTGTGTATGTGTGTGCGTGTGTGTGTATGTGTATGTTACGAACTTGGCTTATTGCATAAATCAATAGATAAGCATGGGCTCTTGCATAAAAGGTGCAATAGACGTATGTAAACATGGTTCTGCACTTATAAAGATTTTACCTATACACTTGCATGTACATATGAACGTTTATCAACCAAGAACCCTATGCATGCACTCACACATGTATGTATGTATGTATGTATGTATGTGTTGATGTATTTATGCTTATATGAAAATGTAAATGGAACTTGCCATCACAGTGAATAATTGAACGACCATTGCGTCAAAAATTAAGGATGAAAAGAAATCCCATTGGAGGATAAATATGGTCAGAATGAATTCTATTCAGGACATCACTGGCGTTTTCCAACATCTGAAATGGAGTAAAAGAGACATCTAGATTCATCTGCATTAATAATAAACTTATACAAAATGCCCACTAAAGGTAAAAAAAAATCCCCCATCGAAAAAAATAAAACTGTTTTAGAAGGGGTATAGTAAAATCCTAATGCCAGTTTTCAAATCTGTAGACAAAACGCTATGGCCAAAAGCGCTGGAAGATGCAAACATATAAACAGACGCATTAGCCATACACAAACACATGTACATACAAAAATAGATAGAGCCCTTCGCCCCCTTTGATGGCTATGGTTGTTCAACGTTTCCTGATAAGTACTGTAAACATCATTCATGCCCAAATATATATATATATATATATATATATATATATATATATATATATATATATATATATATATATATATACTAACATGCGTCCGTAAAAAATGACAGTTATTTATGTGTAGATCAACACGAAGGAACATAAAACAATTTTATTAGGTAATTTGTATTTGGTAATCCAATTCTAGTTTTTTGTAATGTCTCAACTCCGCATTAAACAATTCTGTCAGTCACTTACACACACTTTTTTCCTTTATTTTAGTTCCAAAAGTCCTGCAATTCTATTTTACAACCCCCCAATTGTTTTCTTGAGTTGTGGTAATCTATTTCACATAGATCCACCCATTACAACTTCTAGGTTATAATAGAAATAGGACAAAGGAGACAAACAACCATGAAATTAAAAAATTGATAAGTCGCATATATGGCTGTAATGTGGATATTTGTATATACATAAATGTTTTTCTGTAGTTCATGTGAGGAGCAACTTCTTTGATTTTTTCGTTCAGTTCGTCCAGCATTAGTAGGAGGTTGTGAAGGTTCACAATAGAAGAGATGATGTCGTCTGCTATTCTGAGTTTGTTTAGGAATTCACCGACTATTCTGAATCCTTCATTTTCCTAATTGAGGTTTCAAAAGATCATCTCAAGGCATCTTTATTCGAGCTGAAAGGGCTACGAGTCTTTATGTAGCTTGATAAAGGAGCTGCCGTGATGGTATATATATATATATATATATATATATATATATATATATATATATATATATATATATATTGCAATGCTCTTACATGTACGGGTCTACATCTTGTAAAGTGGTAGCATCGATGACCTTGGGAATAATAAATGTAATGTACAACAAATATGGTGGAGACAAACTCACAATGATCAGAATCGTAAATGCAAAGTTGGAGAAAGTAAACTACAATGTCTACTTTGGACAACGAATCTCCATGGAATCTTTAAAAGAATAAATCAAGCGAAGGATCTCTCTGGGATGGCAAGCTTTCGGTCGAGCAAGCCCAACCCTCAAGAACAAAAAAATCCCATTAGTCTTAAAAAGAGGGGTATACATCCAATGCATCCTCTTGATAGTCACCGATGGAGCTGAAACATGGAACCTAACAGAGAGACTGATC
>OY735230.1:10643571-10676071 GCA_963457665.1 Thysanoteuthis rhombus | reverse complement strand
ACACACACACACACACACACACACACACATATATATGATACATAATATAGTATAATATAATATAGAGCAATGTCTGATCAGATGGATTTATTTCATAGAGTGCTCGAAACATTCAACTTTATGCCCCGAGAGTCAAATTGTTTCAAAGTTGAGCTGGGAATATATAAAAGAAAGTGGATTCGCTACACAAACAAGTTTATGTTTCTGCCCTCTCTGGACCGTATAAGGCGAAACATAGAGAACAGAAACATAAACTTGTTTGTGCAGCGAATCCACTTTCTATAACATACATATATATATATATATATATATATATTATATATATATATATATATATATATATATATATATATAAATATGTGTGTGTGTGCATGTGCGCGTGTATCTTCCTCATAATATTCTATAAAATAAAAGTATGGTCTCTTTGCTAGACTGGTGAAAGTGGAAGTACTTTGAGGATCAGTTTTGGGTTTGAACCACAGTACTGCTAACACTTGTTTAGAGCCTCTGTCTGTCTGTCTGTTTGCCTGTCTCTCTCTGTCCCTCTCTCGCACTGCCTTTGCACATTGTAGTCGTGTGGTTCGAGGTGTCATAACTCATTGATACTGAATTGAAATTTCTCAAAGTGGATCTTCATTTACCGATCCTATCGTAGAATAAACTATTTGTCTTCATTTTCTTCCAGTGATGTCCAGTTTGAGACGAGATCTATTCATTAGTTTGATTTGACAGAAAGATATTGGTGTGAAGGCACATGTCCACACAGATCATTTTACTGTCACAAAATTATATAAACCTTGATATAATTTGCGAGCTTCCAGTCTGGTTTGAACAATGGACAGGAAGAGAGGAAGGGGGCATTGTAAACATAACAATACAAGATGCTGTTACGGTGTGTGTGTTGGGATTAGATAAAAAAATCATGTGGTTTATGTTTCCACGATACATTATCTGGAAAATCAATCAATCTATCTATCTATCTATCTATCTATCTATTTTGATCAATTGTTCATTGTAATATAGAAAGAGGCGAATGTAAACGCAAATACTGCACTATTATTATTCTGTTACCTCCCAATTTCTCTTTTGCATTCTTTCAGTTGGTACCTTAGTTCAATACCTGTGGCTACAATGTATCCTTTTCGTCACTTAGAAGAAATGAATAAATAAATAAATAAATATATATATATATATATATATATATATATATATATATATATATATATATATATATATATATATATATATATATATGTCCTGACTTTATCCTGCAACTAATGCAGATAAGCCTGTATCGCTTGCATTGGTCTGACAGGTCATCTGAGGTCTTCAACAGACGTAGGAAATACTCCTAAATCTTCGTTTGCAAAGCCAAGCCATTCTCTCACACACACACACACACTCTCTCTCTCTCTCTCCCTCTCTCTCTCTCTCTCTCTCTCTATATATATATATATATATATATATGTAAAGAGGATTTACATAAGTACTATAATAAAGTATATGTTAAACATTGAAAACCACCAAAAAAAATTACATGGGTTACATTAGCAGATTTTGAGAAATAAATGTTTAGTACTTGAATCTGTAAAACTTTCTTGACTATTTCTCTCTCTCTCTCTCTCTCTCTCTCTCTCTCTATATATATATATATATATATATATATATATGTTTCAAGATATAGTTGAAATTTATTCGATAATGGTTCATTCTTTTTCAGATAAGATAAGCATTTCATTATTCACTGTTTCATGGTCATCTTAATACTACAGCGGTCAGTACTTTCTGTGAAATATCACTTTTCTATATGATATAAATATCTTTTTTTGCACAAATCGATCAATGCACCTACTTTTATAAATAAAGATATAACCTTACTGCATCGCTTAATATATCCTCGTAGCGTTGATCTTCTCTAGGTATTTTCACGGGAGTATAATTAGAAAGATTTGGACTAAACTGTTACTGATACTGTCAACATTGTTTTGCCTAGTTTATAAGTTGGTCTCACTGGCTGGTTATGTATGTATCGTGCGAACAGGCTGCACGAATGGAGCTACAAGGCCGAAAATTTAAAGATTTATGTTTTGGTTATTCAAAAAATTCCGCCAAAATAGCTGTTTTTGGTTGGGGGTTAATCAAAAATGAAACCTAATGCTAAATTAGTCCTTTAGTTTGTGCCCGGCAGCATTTGCTTGTTTTTTTCTTTTTTGAAAAATCACAGCTTAACAAGAGGTGAACAAAGTAAGTTATTCATTGATCATTTTTTTTTTTTTGATTGACCTTCCCAAGATCGCATGTAGCCAGAAGACATTGGTCCTGCGACGGTTTCAGTTGAGTAAAAAACCAGACCTGTTATCATAATTGAATGATTTTTATTTGTTGTTCTTGTGCACTGGCGCAAAGCTACTAAAGCGTGTACTGTGAACAGATACTACACTTTCCTATTCATTTGCTTCCTCATAAGAGCAAAATGTGACACATAGTTGTTTTTAACGTGGGTTTCCGTGAACGGGAATACTAAAAACATTGCTCCAATCCCCACACCTAGAGTTGCGAAAACGCTTGGGCAAGTCCGACCCACCCCTTTTATTGCGATGGGACGGTAGTGCCCCGGGACGTACTGCTTCCCCGAGACTGGGCCGAGTAATTGTTTGAGGCCATAGGACGAATCCTAGGCCTCTTGCATTTAGCAATACCGAGCCTCGGTAAGTCATCCACGACTACGTCATTGCACCAGTAAAGCTCCTATTTACCTTTACCCCCATGAGGAGACGACGTGACTCAATGTCGGTTTTCAACGTGGGGATAACACATATGCAAGTGTGTGTGGTAGGGACTACTAAAAAATTCTCGTTGTCTAGTGAGCCCTCAGGTCTTGACTTCACAGGGTAGTACCATGCCTATTGGGGTAAGTATTATGGCAAATTCGTTATGTTGTACTTGTTTGCCACATTAATCAGACTTCGTTTGGTAAATAAGAAGAAAGTTTGTTATAGTCCACGTGATAATTAAAGCCCAAGTCCATTATATTGAGGTTCCGTATAGCGAGGGTTTACTGTATACCGAACAGTGTGTGTTTTTTTTAAAAAGTTCTTTTGTTTTCAGTTTTTCTCGCTCTTACTCTTTTTTCTCGTTTTTTCTCGTTTGGCTGCGAGCAGTAGCTTATTCTGTTTGCCTTTAGACTTGTGCCTTATTTCTTAAGCGATAGAAATCAATGAGTTCCTTTCATGGATATGGAACAGAAAACCAACAAGTGATAAAACAATGAACTTCCTTGAAAATTGTTGTCTTCGTTTGTCCAGCTTTCGAAAGATCGATTTGTTTGATCACAGGTTATATCTCAGAAATGCCCTTTACTATATTCGCTATGCAGATACTTTTTTATGATCTACTCTGATAATGATTTTCTTGGTCCACTGGTCGTAACACTGGACTCTTCCGCGGGGCTGGAAGTAAATTGATGAAAAAAAAAAAAAAAACAAACACTTCCTGGGCACCATTTCAAACAATGCAATCTTCCTGGAAGACGAATCTTCTCAATAAATTTCTGAAAAAAAAAAATCAATTTATGCTAAATCACTACACCTATGAAATGAACAGTGTAATTTTCGAGGTTCTCTACCTGTAACACTTGACTCTATTACCCACCGATAAAAATTTTTTTGATAAAAGTACTTCCCACCTTTTGAAACTATGGACTCTGTTGCTATTTTTTTTCTTAAAAAATAGTTTCATAGAAATTCAAATATATCCGTTCATATTATCTTAGTAAACAATACTTTTGACGGATTGAGATACATAAGAAAAGCGGGTAAATATTTTTATTGTTATATTGGACAAAATGCCGAGAAGTGTATTCGTGGATGCGTACGCGTATGCATGTATGTATGATTATGTGACACCATGAGTCGTATATATCCGCAAATATGGTTCTTGCAGTCTCTTGGATTAGATCAAAGTATCAGTATCTGTTCGTTGACGTCCTAGGGCTGAGAAGTTGATCATTATCAGGCATTGTCCCCCATACCGGAATCAGTGACCAGCCTGCTCAGGCTCGTCCTGAGAGCATCAACAAGATCTGTCCTGTGAACCAAATTGAGCCTGCCCTAATGACTCCGCGAAATCACACGTCGAGACTTGGGGACTCTTGCACTACAGGATTCGTCTTATAAACAAAGTCAAGCTTGTCCCGACGTCCTTGCGAAATCATACGCAAGAACTCAGGTTCATTGCACCCTGTGCCCACACGTTTTCGAACGTGTGGGACCCCACCTCAATCTGACTTCGGGTCACATTTGTAGTCGCGGGGATGCAAATAAACAAACTCAGTCTTTTGAATGAAATCGGAAAGAGCAGCGTGTGCTTTGTTAAGAGGCCTCTTGGGTCGAGAAGCTAGAGAAACTTAAAGTCTACGGGTTCGTCCTCCAGGCTGTATCTTTCCGTTGCACTTAAAGAGGTGAGATCAGTTTCATTGCCTGGAAAAATGAAGTGCTGATAAAACTCAACTATTTCGGGAATCGCCCACACATGTGCGTGAGGGATCTCTCTCTAAGCCGACCTTGCGTCACATTCTACCCTCGAAGGAAAGTGGATAAATATAATCCACTAACAAGATTATATAAATCAATAAGCACATTAGCACCCACATGCAAACATGACTTCAACTTGAGCCAATAAAATACGCACTTTAAAGAGACAAACACACATACACACACACACTCATACATGTGTATATACACACTCATATATGTTCATGTCCAGGGGCAAAAGCAACATACACACTTGCACGAATATTTAGTTAGGAGCTTAACTTTTAATTAACAGGTTGGTCATATAACTGTTTCTTGATGCACTTCATACTAAACAAGATTCACAAAATGTCACGTT
Source organism: Thysanoteuthis rhombus (assembly GCA_963457665.1). Lineage (NCBI taxonomy): Eukaryota > Metazoa > Mollusca > Cephalopoda > Oegopsida > Thysanoteuthidae > Thysanoteuthis > Thysanoteuthis major. Next base: position 10,671,181 of record OY735230.1, on the reverse strand, counting down.
TGCAAATTTCACCTCGGCCAATGAAGATGTATGCATTTGGCCATGTCTGCCTTTCTACCTGTCTGTCTGTCTCCTGCTCGGTCTGTCTGTCCGAAGCTATCCTATGAAATTTGTTGGATACGTGGGAAACAGTGAAAGGAAGAGTTGATTCAATGTCGAGGCTGGTCCAGGGATTCGTTTGATTGATAGATAGTTTCCCGTTTTGTTTTTTGTTTTTTTTTGCACATTTATGTTTACACCTGTAACTATCCACACCATACCTCCGAAAGTTCTCAATGAATTTTATGAAATTATGTATAACAGATTAAATCCTGGGTGAATCCATGCACAATTACCTCTCCTACGTCGTAGTACACACCAAATTATATCACCAAAGATGCATGTCTATCTGCACGATATCCCCCAAATTTCTCAATGGATTTCGATGAAATTTTGTGTAAGGTCAGTGATAGGCTGCGAATTTTTTAGTTGATCCATGTAAAATTACTCCCTCTGACGATAGCGTTGGCAAAGGTATGTGTTATCTGATTGCTTCCTTGTTTGTATTTTGTTGGATAGTTGAACTCAATACTTCATTCTTCGGACTTATGAAAGGTATTTGAACAATACAAGTAAATACCCATTGCTTTGCTAACGGCATGCCTACAGGAAAACTTAAGGTATTGTTAACTGAAAAGTTTTGGTAAAAGTTTCATTTGGAATAACCCCTCCCCCAAAATTAACACATCAGCAACAGTAGCAGCAGTTGTTGTAGTCGTAGTAGTAGTTACGCAAACAGCTTCACATTCTTTCTTTCTGTCTCTGTTTGTTGACACAGATACACTTACAGGTTGCAAATTATAATTCGGCTAAATCTTTGAAAAGTGTTTTAAAAATTTGTCCAAACGCTGTACGATTTCTGCTTAATGACGTTGTAGACATTTTTAAAGTTCAAAATCACATTTTTCCCCCGATTGTGAAAAGAAGAGACTGTTGCACGATTTATTTGATTGCACTTCGTTTTGGTTGAGGTCTGCCGACAGACTGGAGTTTTCAGAACGGTAATAAATCAGTCATATGTTTGCAGACATTATAACGTTGTCTTTCCCGAATAATCCGTATGCAGGTACATACGTGGTGGTTGTAATTTGGCAATTGGAACGCCAAAAGAATTCTAGAGATAAGAAAGTGTCACATCTCATTTTTTTTTATTATCACGACGACGGGCTTTATTCATTTCGTTGGTTCCACCGACCTTTTCAAAAGCTCATGTGGCTGTGTAGAAAACTGTATGCTATATATTTGAAAGTCAGGAATGAAATGAGGACAAGGATATTTTGTAGGGTGTTTTGTAGTTGTCTAGTTTAGGATGAAAGGGGTTTGTATTAGTGTCAGTGGGAATAGGGTGGTCAAATAAGGAGGGTCAGTCAGAAGAACTCTCCCCTTTCCTCACATACTGGACAACTACAAAAAAACACAACAAAAATATCCTTGTCCCTATTTCATTCTTCACACTCTTATTATTAGATAGCAAAAGTTTTTCTGTATCACTGCATGTGCTTTTGAAAAAGTTGGTGAAATCAACGAAATGCATAAAGCCTGTGCCCGTGAGAATTAAAAAACTGAGATGTAACGCTTGTTTTACTTTTAATTTGATTCACCTTCCAATTGTTGAATTACCTCCATCATTTTGTCTGATTACCTTACATCCACCACACAACAAACACACACACACACACACACACACGTATATATATATATATGTATATATATATATATATACTTGGTCAAACATTGATCTGCCTGCTGGTTCTGCAAATTGTTGATAGTGAGTTGATAAATGTGACTTGGAACAAAAAACACATACAAATATACATGGACCTTTTACGAAAAGAGATCACCATCTATCATTTCAGGTTGGCTGCAGGTCAAAAGCTTCTCCCATTTGTGTGTGAAGGTAGTGACATCACGACTCCCAACGTGTATCCTTGGAGATCATTTGCCGATATAAAATGAGATGGCATGTCGTTTTAGACAGGTTCAGGAGATATTGGTGTCACAACGCCCATGATAGATCAGGCGAATATTGGGGAAGTTCTATGTCCAAAGATGGATGTTAAAAGGCTGCTGCTGCTGCTGCTGATGATGATGATGATGATAATGATGACAATGAATGACTAATTGAGCTCATCTGTTGCCACAATAGTGTGCTGGTTTTGAACTTCTCCTAGACTGATTGTCTTTCTATTTTACTCTGAAGTGTGAAGTGAAGGACTGGATTCATGCTTCTGCCAAAGGATGCCGTCAATAAACACGTTAGCCATGAAAAGAGAAATGAAAATGGATATATAGATGGATATTGATAGAGTGATGTATCTACATATATTGAATAAAAAAATAGTAGCTATGAAGTGTCGGCACCGCCCAAAATTTCTATTAAGAAACATGGTTTAACACCCAACATACAGGTATACAAAAATCAACCACCATTGTTATATTATTCCTCTCGGTATCATTAATAGTAGCAGCAGCAATACTACTTCCATTATTATTATTATCATCATTATTATTTGCAATCTCACACCAGTTGCCTGGTGGTAACCGCTGGAGTTTGAGTGACAGAAAGTCTCCTCAAATCTCCAGCCCTTCTCTCCTAGTTCTCATAGGACGCAGTAATACTGCGATTTACAGTTTCACACCGGTTGCCCAGTGGTCATCGCTGAAGGCTGAGTGACAATAAGTCTCCTCAGGTCTTCAGCCAACGTCTCCTCTCTCTTTCGTCTATCATGTCCGTGCTACAATTTGAGTTTTCACTTTCATTTCCCTTCCTCTGTTGGGTCACTATTGACAGTTAGCGTTGCAGTTCTTATATTTCTAGCACTTTCCTCAGTATCCATGCAGTTACCAGAAGTGCTGTGGTCTGTACAGTCTCAATCCTTCCCCTAATCCCGATCTCCCCCAGTCTCACTCTCAACATTTTTGGGACTGTTCCTAGTGCGCCCACTAAGACCATTATTATTATTATTATTATTATTATTATTATTATTATTATTATTATTATTATTATTATTATTATTATTATTATTATACCCCCAGTCACTTAAAGAACGATCAAATCACCTTCCCATAACAATCTTAGATATATAGAAGCAAACTCAACCTAGAAAATAAAAAGAATTAAACATAAACAATCAAGATCATATAAAGTGAACTCCAAAACTTGGGGCAGACAAAAGAAAGAATAAAATACTTCTTGAGAGGAAGCATACAACAAAGAGCTGATGGATTAATGACATACTGATAAAGAAAGTGCCTGCAACATCCCTAGTTAATTTATAACAACAAGACAGAAATCTATTTCCCCTATGTAAAATAATACGAGCAAAACAGGGGAAAGAAAAAAAGAGAAGATATATAAATAGAATAAAAAAGTTCTCCAACCAGAAAAATAGAACCCCTCAATAGGGTCCTAAATAGGGATACAAATAAATCAAATCATTCGCCTGAAGAACCCCAAACAGGACAGAAACACAAACTTATTTGTGTAGCAAATCCTTTATTTCGTCAAATTCTAAGCTATTCTCTAACTTGAAGTTTAATGATGAATGTATCGTGCACTTTATGAAATAAACCCATCACACATCGGATGTATTACTGATTTGTACTTTGGTATGTATAGCGGTACTGGAAGGGACATACATTGCAAACTGAAACCCCTAGAAACCTATCGGAGAGTACATACAGCCAAAAAAATTCTAGGCATAATAAGGAGCGAATGTTTAAATTCGCAGACCTCTGGCTCCATTGGTATCTCTGTACCAGAGATAGATACACATATACGTGCGTGGCCAGGCAGATCAACTCAAGAACTGAAGAAACCTATGTTGGTAGTTTTGGTTGACTGTTTCTAATTCCAGCCTATCGATCTATCAATGAGTCTATATATATGTTCGCGTGTGTGTCTGTGTAATCTGCATATATTTATCTACATTTACGTAATATAGATTTATGTAAACAAAGATAAGTAGGTACTGTCAAACTCAGAGAGACACGAATAAAAATAGATGGCTTCACCTACCGCACTAGTGATGCTCACTGCCACTCAATCACACGACTATGGCAGCTGCTGGAAGAGCGCCCCGTCCTCCGTGGAATAGCGAGTGCGTGAGAAAGGGACCGAATGCTCAGTCCGATTCATTTTGGCTAAGAGCTCCGTTGATCGACAGCCGACATGGGCTAAGACGACCGAGGAACAACATTATTGCCGCGTACGTTACCTGTTGTTCCCAGACGGCCACCCATCTGGATAATGACCAGGCTCGACGTCACTTAACTTCGATGACCGGTTTACCCTACGCGATATGAGTCGATATATAGTGAAGTGCTCTCATGAACGCGCATACAAAAAAAGAGCCGATACACAGATACACTAATGCTTAAAAAATTTATACATACATACACTTCATGAGATAACAACACCACGTGGATCTTTAACACACAGGCGCATACGTACTCAATGGACTTCCAAAATACGAAAGATTTCACTTTTACAATGGTAACCACTAAATGCTGAAAAACGCACGCACATACATCCTGTAAACTGACGGTAGACAGAGGTCCGGATAACACCCTCAACTTATTCCTTCCCTTTTTCCGTTCGGTGGTCGGTTTTGTTTACGTGTTCTTGAAATCTCGGAAATTATTTTTATGTCCCCCCGAGATCACATGCAAAACCGAGGCTGACAGAATATTAGATGGAGAGACGAGCTAGACAAATTCAGAGAGTACTGGCTCAGCGACGCCCATGATAGAGAAGTGTGGCGAACCCTGGGGAAGGTCTATGACCAACGACGGACGTTAAAAAACTGATGATGATGATGATGATGATGAGTAATAGACTTTAGTATCTTTCAGGGCTTAATCGGTTAGCGTAGACCTAAGCTATATAGGTGCTCCCATGGATAAAGGTTCGCATCCCATCCCATCTCGGGCTCATTTCTTTATTTTCCGATCATCGCCGTTGTTTCACTCACTACCATAAATAATTAGGTCTGAACAGAATTTAGTTCCTAAACTATCTCTTCCTTATGCACATAGTCAGATACTAATATCCATGACTCAGCATGCTGTCAACATAAGGACATTATCATACGTAGAAATACGTAAAAATACAAGATGTTCTGGGTCTTAACAGAATACAAAAACAAAACCGGCTTGCAAATGGTGGTGGGAACGATTCCGTCAGGATTCCGGTGATTCAATCGGTTAGCGCCGACCTAATCTACATAAGTAATCCAATAAAAGAAGGTGAGGGTTCGAATCCCATCCGTGACGCATGTGTTTATTTTCCGATCATCACCGTCATTTTACTCACTACTGTAAATAATTCAGTCCGAGCAAGATTCAGTTCCTAAACTATCTTTTCCTTATTTACATGCACACGCACACACACACACACACACACACGCGAAAGTTTCAATCCTGTTTCGTGCTACTGGATCGGATAACGGATTGTCTGTAGCCACCCTGAAGAGTTGTAATACAACGGAACAGCTGTCTGTGGATGACACAATAATATATATATATATGTATATATATATATATATATATATATATATTTGTATATATATGTATATTTGTGTGTTTGTGTGTATATATATATATATATATATGTGTGTGTGTGTGTGTGTGTATATATGGTGTATGTGTATGAATAATGAAAAAGACAAGTAATGCATTCAGAATTCGAGTTTTTTTTCCACATAATCTAAATTTAAAACTCAACATATCACTACTTCAAGGCTAATAATGGTGTAAGTAGATATTTACGTCTTATCAATTTCATCTGCAGTGTTATTAAAATGACTGGTCTTGTGTAAGTGGAAGGGTCCATGTTACAAATGGTAGGGAAGGCCACATTCTTATTAGCAAAATTGATACCTCCAAGTGAAGATGTCCATTGTTACGGTCGGAGAAAGAAAATGAAAAGGTCAGACATTTCATCATAAAAATGGATTCTGCTTTGCTGTTAGCATATTTTAAAAGTAAATCAATATACTGTCACTTTGACATATAAAATCCAAATCGTTCAAGAAGTGGAGAGCCTGTCAGCTTTGTTACTCAGAAGCTCCCAAAATTCCACTGTTGGACACATATATATTCCCCAGGAGAGAGTAAGACATATAACGCTAGCCTATGTGGAAGTGAGGAACAGATGGATTCGCGCCTTTCCCAAGGGTATTAGTGCGTGCAAAGTGAACGTATAGAGCCTCCCCGATCCCATTCTCCGTGCTGTTAACTGACCATTCACATTTCCTTAGAAGCACGCTATTCATGCTGTTGACAATAGACGCATAACCAGTCGCCCCCACCCACCCACACATACGTGCAAGGATTTATACTTTTATACACACACATATATATATATATATATATATATATATATATATATATATATATATATATATATATATATATATATATATATAGATAGATAGATAGATAGATAGATAGATAGATATATACGATGGTGCAAATGTCTAGACCCGTAAGCCGTTTATAATGGGAAAAAGTTCAACATGAAATAAAATGTAATTACCTATACACCAGTGGCTAAATTATTTTTAAATCTATGTTCAACTCAAATATTCCAAAAAGTGTTCGAACTAATTTCCATTCACGTCTAAACGCTTTTATGATCGGTTTACAGCATAGCTTTTCCTCTGCTGAACAAGAGAGAGAGAGAGAGAGAGAGAGAGAGAGAGAGAGAGAGAGAGAGAGAGAGAGAGAGAGAGAGAGAGAGAGAACAAAAACAAATTTTCGAACGTTAGTGTAGGACCCATTTCCCATGTTTTTGTCGGCTTAACTGACCCCCCACCCTCAGCAACGACGTCGGATATAATTCCCAAATTAAACCATCTGTGGGTACAGGCTTCTGTGCAACCCCGTATACGGATGCAGCCTAACTCACACGAACGCGTACATACATTAGTATACCTATGTATAGTTTAGCGCACACGGGAATAACAAATCTGAAGCATATGGCGATTGTGCGCGCACATGCATACATACATACATTCGCACCCATATATACACACACATGTTTGTACACATAGATCAGGTATAGATAAATGTATATAAATCTTTGATAAGTACACGAATGTACGAAGCACTAGATGGAAGAGAGATTGAGTACCTCTGGTTTCCTTTCGAGTTGGAACTAATAAATCCAATACAACCATATAAACATATGTGCGGACACACACACATACTGAGAGAGAGAGAGAGAGAGAGAGAGAGAGAGAGAGAGAGAGAGAGAGAGAGAGAGAGAGAGAGAGAGAGAGAGAGGGGGGAGTCCGCACGACATGTAGTACTGCTGCATCCGTTCAGCCGTGGAACAGATGGCTGACTCTTATTCCGATTCATCAATGGGAGATTGTGTAGCTCCAGCATCCTTCGGAGTGAGGATTGTCGGTCCGGACGCAACCGCATGAACATACTGCCGACCAAGCGCCCGCTTACACACAAACGTACACTCACACACACACATACACACACGCGCTGACACACGCACACAGGCACATGTGCGCATGCAGAGAGAGAGAGAGAGAGAGAGAGAGAAGAGAGAGGGGGCTCGAACACAGCGTGAAATACTGCCGTAGCTAATAAGCCGTAGAACGAATAGCTTACTATCGTACTATTATATAACGCATAGCCAACCACGTGTACGTGTGCACACGCACACACACACACACACTCACACATGCGAGAGCAAACATACACACAAGCACACACCGACACTCTAACAAACACGCGCGCACACTGGGACGCGTGCGTGCGCACACACACACACACTGAGAACTAATGAATTGACGGCAACCACACACGCACACACGTACACACGGAGCGGAACGCGTGTACAACGTTAAATACTTAGAAGCCGTAGAACAGATAGGTTACTATTCCGATACATGGAAGGAAGATTGTATAGCTTCAGTACTTTTTTGTTTTGAGATGGGACGAATGAAGTGAGTAAACATACAGCCACCTACGTACACGCCCTCACATGAAGTCACACATACATACTCCCACATACGCACACGCCCCCTCAGATGAGCGTGCGTACGGTGTGAAATACTAGCTTAACTAATAAGCCGTACAGAAGATATAGCTTACTATTAAAGTTATACATCATCCTACGGGCATACACTGGCACGAAAAAAAAAAACCAACAAAAAAACAAACAGAAAAATAACAACAGAAAACAAAACGCGTGCAGACACACGCACGCATACGTACACATTGTTGCACGCAGACACACACACGCACATCGAGGAGCGTGTGTACAGCGTGAAATACTAGCTTAACTAACAACTAGAAGAGATAGCTTACTATTCCCGATCGAATTGAACACGTTTGCCACGACCGCAGCAACACAAGGATTTTAACAGCGTTCACTAAAACACCAGTCGCTCTTTAAACAGAGAGAATCTGACACGCGACTTTCCTTTACATCTTCTCGACGCCTTCATCAAGATATTCTCCCTCGCTTTCTCACCCTCTTTTCATATATATATATATACATACATATATATATTTTTTTTGTTTCAATTTAACGCGCACTTGAATCACGTCTGGACAAAGTCTACACGTCACCCACATACAGCCTTGACGACCAACATCAAACATCTATCTATTCGGCTTTACCTCGGAGGAGACGATGCGGTTGAATAAGATGAGGGAAAACCTCTTCTTTGCATGCTGTGATCAGCAACATGCCGCGCAATACACGGCTGTCATGGCATTTTGATTCTCACAAATCATATTCACGGAATTGTATACACACATACGTATAATTGCTTATGTACTCATAAACACATACGCAACGTTCAATTGTATACACGCGTACATAGAATTGCTTATTAGTCAAAAACACGCATGCAATAATATATACACATGTATAGAATCGCTTATTCGTCAAAAACACATATGATTGTATACACATATATGAAAAAACTTATTTGTCAATTATTTGTTGATACTATTGTATACACACATGTGTAAAATTGCTGAGGTATTCACAAAGACAAATACACAAGCACTACCATGAATTCATTTTTGTATATGTTCAAGTGATCTCTCTCTATATGAATATAATTGTACTTTAAAGGAAATTCAATGTTTTATTTTTTCCACATACATACATATAATTGCTTATATACACACATATAGAATTGTTCTTGTACCCAAGAACATACACTCAGACATACAATTGTATACACATATGCAAAGAATTGCCAATTAGTCAAAAATGCACACATACAATTGTATACACACATACATCGGATTTCTTTTGTACTCGTGAACACACACACACATACACAACGCACAATTGTATGCATGCATAAATAGAATTGCTTAGTGGTCAACACACACTCATATAATTATATACACACATGCAGAGAATTGATTATTAGTCAATAGCATAAAATGCATAAATACATTTTTGCATATGTTGAACTGGGCTCTCTCTAAATAGATATGATTGTACTTCCTTGAATCTTTTAATTTAATTTTTCCCAGTCTTGATTACTTTCAGACTTGTTTTTAATTTTTCATTCTTCCTTCTTTCTCCAAAGTTTTCTACTTAATTTTTTTTTTCACTTATATTTCATTTAATCGTTTGTTCTGTCATTCATTGTTTTAATTCTTCATTTCTGCAAAAAAAAATTCTTTTCATGTCATTTCATCTGGTTCGGAGAGTCTCGTTAGCAAATTTCTTGTATGAAGTTTACACTTGTTGAAATAATTTTTGTTGCTCATTGTCTCGATGTTTTGATTTGAATCTATCTATTTATTCATCTATCTACACAGCCTCAAGTATTAGATAAACTAGTTATCACTAAATATTATTTCTTTCGTTACTTCGAACGACTTTACCTACGAGAAACTAATATATATTCCTTTCTAAAGTCAAGTATATACACACACACACACGTACGTTTACACAGAGACATTGAGCATAAACATGTGTAGAACAGGAACTTGTTGATGTTTGAAACTCAACCGTTTCCGTGAATAAGATTTTAAATTTAGGTAACTTACCTTGGAGAAAAAGGTAGAGCCGTGCTCATCTTCTGGATAAAAATATTCTAATTTATTTATTCATATATAGTGAAGTATCTATCTATCTATCTCTCTATCTATCTATCTATCTATCTATCTATCTATCTATCCACACACACACGCACACACACACAGATTCATACCTGGCTGTTGATCTCCATACGTACGTAATTAAAATTTTTTTTTACATTCGACACACGCACAATACATCATCACGAGACAAAAACTATAAGAAAAAAGAAGAGCATCTTCAAATCCCCGTCTACGACTACCACAAGGTTCAGTTGAACAGGCACTTGCTAAATTTGCGTTATGTAAACAAACCCCTGTGTGACATATTCAAAATGACTGCATTCTCTCACAGATCTACACCAAGATGAAATGCGCTTGCGTATGGGTATACCATTGGATGAATTCTGATTGTACGTGTGTGTGAGTGTGTGTGTGTGTGTATATGAGAGAAAGAGAGAGAGAGAGAGAGAGAGAGAGAGAGAGAGAGAGAGAGAGCGTGTGTTTGTTTATAAGTGTTTGTGTGTGTGTGTGTGCGCAACTGTGTGTACTCAAAGCATATTGAATACTCTGTGTGATTACAACCGTGTGGGTGCGTGTATGTATTTGTACATGTGTATGTTGATAGTTGTATGAATTTGTTTTCTTGCTACAGTAAGCATATTTTGGAAGTATAAGAGATTCTAGATCAGTTGCCATAAAATTGGCCGTACACACACACACACACACACACACACACACACACACACACACACACACACATATATATGTATATATATATATATATATATATATATATATATATATATATATATATATATATGTATATATTGTCTATGTTTTATCAACGGGACCTTAATCCTAAATTGTGTTACTGCTCTGAAGCCCCTATGCCCAAGTGAGACATAGTTTCGTAAAACCAGACAGTTTGGAGTTTTCCGTCTCCTTATGCAGAATTCACATTCGTTGTAAATTTTCATACGCTGCACATACTGTCACAGTTAACTGATTTAATCTTTCTCCGCTTCGGCGGCCGCTTTTACGATTCGAACCCTTGTCAGCAACTCCACAGCTTTTCACAGCATCCCTCTCTGACCGACAAGGGGTTTGGGAGAAGCAATTATCAGATCTGTCATTGGGGTTACTGATAGAAATCTAATTTCATTACATACATACATACATACATACATACATACATACATACATACATACATCTACTTATTATTATAAAACAAGGTATTCATTTGCATCTATCTATTTATCTATCTGTCGCTCTCTCTCTCTATATATATGTCACATTCTGTATCTATCTATCTATCTATCTATATCACATTCTCTATCTATCTATCAATCTATCTATCTATTTATCTCTGTTTATATCTACCTATCTATCTATTTATCTTTCTATCTCTGTTCATATCTATCTATCTATCTATCTATCTATCTATCTATCTATCTATCTATCCCTGTTCATATCTATCTATCTATCTATCTATCTATCTATCTATCTATCTATCTATCTATCTATCTATCTATCCATCCCAGTCTATTCATATCCCTCCCAGCCTTTTTATATCTATCTATGTTCGTCGCCCTTCCTAACATTCTAAAACACCCAGTTCTTACTATTCGATCCACCCACATCTTTCTTGTTTTCTATCCGGCCGATAAATTCTCCGACCCAAGTCTCCACTCGGAAGTATCCTCAAACGTCTCACGTGACACATCACTTTTCGTTTCAAACATTTATGGCCCTTATTTTCCAAAAGCCGGCTTCGAGTTTCTAATCCAGTGTTACTTGAACTGTTCCAGTATCATTCACCCTCGAGTGTTCGTTACAAAATTTCATTCAACCTCGACAGAAATGTCTCGTTTGTGACCCCTCGTGTCTCGTTCTCCCTTGTCTCTCATTATATACAAAATCTATTCTGTATCGTGAACAGGAAACATGAATTAACTTATGGGTGTTTTTTTTTGTATTCAAATTTGTGAACATTCTAAAAATATGGTAAGAAAATAATTAGTGAGAAAAAGAAAAGCCTAGAAAAATTATCATAATTTTTTTTTAGTTTACATAAGGTAAGATTAGTAAGCCAACATCTCGGAATTAGATTCTCAGTGATAATGTTTTTTTCTATCGTGTGTGTTTACTACAGAAGTTGATTGAAAAAAAAAATATATACATATCTGAGAAAATTGAATCACTCGCTCTTCGTTCATCGTCGAAATGAGTTCATTCACCTTTGGATGAACCATTCGACGCTTGAAGAATCGCTGTTCTTATACACTCACGCAGCAGTATTGTACGTCTGAGTTAGGGTGAGAACATCTCTCTCGATACCTCTCTGTTCACGGACGCGAATGATATGGTGTGCATGCGATCGTGAAAACCCACGGAGATGTCAGTGAACGTGATCTCATCCCAGGTAACCCCTCTGTGCAATTTAATGACTTTTATGCCTCTCGATTCGACATTTGACGATTTCGTTTTATTTGGTACGTTTGCTGACAAAGAAAACGGAAGATAATGCTCTTTGTACGTGGTTTAGTCGGACTATTTTCCTCGTCTGTTTTGCTAATTTTTTTCACAACGTTCCGGCTGTGTGCTCTCCAGTCTTCTTCAGGTATTCTTTGTTCTGAAATGTTCTTCGTAATTTTGTTTAATAACCTTTCCTTATGTTTTACAGTAAAATAATTTATATTGTTTATACCTCTATCTTCGATCTTTTTTGTTCTTTTTCTCTTGAAGAAAAAATCAAACTTTTAGTCCCTTCTATGAACTTTACTTTTTTCCCCTACGCCGTTTAATACTTTATCCTTAAACTTATTTATGGATCCTACAGAAATATTCATATTCTGCATATACAAAGCATTATAGCATGGTAAAGACAACACTTACAAGCGGAAAGCCTGCATCTGATAACGGACCATAAAAAGCCGATAAGAAACAACACCAAATAGACATCTTCCTAAGGCAAGTTTTTCTTCCCCCGATACACACAACTTTTTAAAAAGTAAACCTGGATTATTACACTTGCAAGCATTACATGGAGTAAAAAGTTTTGAAAATAAGGAGAAAAAATCCCTTAAAAAATTGATCTTTGAAAATAAGAAAATAAAAAAAGGTCAAATATATAATACCTCGAGGGAAAAATACAAAAACAGACCTTGAAATATAAAAAGGTATAATGAAAAAATCAAATTTGAAAATGTCACTGGAAGAAAAAAATCGATGAAACTTAAAAAAAAAAGTAATTGGAATGAAACAAAGTTAATTGAATTTCGATTTCAGAAACTTTGAGGTTTCTGATTTAAATAAAAAAAAAGAAGGTATATATATATATGTATATATATATATCTGGGGAGGAAAATAAGAAGAAGACTAACGTTGAAAAATACAACAGTTTTAATGGAAAGAATAAAATCTTATAATAATAATAATGATATAAAAATAATAATAGTAATACCTCGAGGGAAAATAACAGATTTTGGAAATCCAGATGAAATGACGAAAAAAATAAAATAAAATCTCTGATAATTTTAAAAAAAAAGTCATCGGAATGAAAAAAAAAATTAATTGAATTTTGATTTCAGAAACTTAAAGGTTTCTGGTTGGAATTTTGAAAAAAAAAAGCAGCGAGTGTGTGTGAGAGAGATAGATAGTGTATGTTTGTGTGTGTATGTGTGAGAGAGTGAGCGAGAGAAAGAGTGAGCAAGGGAGAAAGTGAGAGAGAAAATATATGTATAAAACAATCACGCGACAACATCAAAAGCATGCCCCGTCCAGGTAATCATGGCTGTCTGTCGTTCCTCCATCTCCAGGAGGATAATGCCCGTTTTCTCTTACTCTTCATCGTCATGATCGGATACATGCTGGTAGGGGCCGGAGTTTTTATGGCGCTGGAGGCCCCCAACGAAGAATCGGAACGAAGCCGTATCAATGCCTCGGTGGAAGCCTTTTTGGACCGATACCCTGAAGCTAACCGTTCGGAATTGGAATTATTATTACAGGAGTACGCTGATGCCAGCGCTGCGGGCTTTGTAGAAGGAAAGGCCACTCGCTGGGACTATGTTGGATCTTTTTACTTTGTTGGAACCGTCGTGTCCACTATAGGTAAGTACTTCTTCCCTCCGGCCCTTATCTTTTTTTTTGATCACAATAGTTTGTCTGTGTTTTATTTCATACAGGGTTTATTAACCCGTCTTTTCGTATCCCTTCTTCTAGTAACTTTTTGGCACGATGTAAAATTAAAAAGAAACAAGCGAATTATACAAAGAAAGAGAGGTATGAATACCTACATTATATTGTTATTGCTTTGAATAAATTAAATTGCTGAGTTGTTTTATTTGTGCACCACTTTTAGCATCGAGCGTATGAATGTGTGAAATTTTATAATCGGGACCACCTTTCCTACATCGTGCCACTGTTTCTCACAGTAACCATTATCCCCGCCAAAGTCTTAAAGAAACTAAGATTATTTTTCTTACACTGCTTTTTCAATGTGACCTTTGACCTTGATGCTTTGCAGCTAGATGCTCAGTATTTGGATTGATATCCGTGAGTTTTAGTCATATATCTCCTCACGTGCATAAATCAGTTCTATTCATTTCCTTTGTCAATACATAGATCGTACTAAAGCCATATTCACCCTTACATAAAGTTCGGAAGCACGACAGTGTTTGAAAATAAAAGTTCAGCTGTATTTGACTGTCACGATTCAGTCTTTCCAGTTATTCCAAGTATGTTTTCCCATTGGTCATTGTATTTTAGTTCAATAAGTTCCTCTTGGATGTTTGCATTGACCGATTCTATATCACAGTTGAGAAATTGTATGAGACAATCTACCGCCCCCTTAAGGATGACATTGGCCTCGTTGTGAATGGCTATTTCCACGAGTTCGATGCAAATATCTAAGAAAGATAGCGGAATACATTTTGGCTATAAGTAACATTGTCAGGAAAATTAGATTTTAACACACGCACACACACACACACACGTGCGTGGACGTGCGATATCTACACACAGGCAGACATACATAAATACATAGATTTTTTTTTCGCTTAAAAAGTCGATTTTATTATAGCTCTGTAGTCGAATATTCATTCAGGTTGAATTGAGAGATGTCCAAGAACTTTTTCAACATCTGTCAACGGAGTCCGAAGAGGTCAATATATATTCACTTGTTTCTTTCAGTCTGTCCGTCCACACAATATCTCCAAATGTTCTCAATGAATTTCAATTAAATTTTCTGAAAGAGTAAGTTATTGGGAGAGGATGAATTGATTGAATTTAGGAGCGGATCCAGGAATATGTTTTTCGATTCAGAGATTTTTTTTCATCCATTTAGGGAATTCACTCATTTCTGTCAACATAATATTTTCAAAAGTTTTCACTGATTTCAAGTTACATTTTGTGGAAAGGTGGGCCATGGGCATTGGAAGAATCGATTGAAATTTGGGTTGATTAGAGGCATTTCCCACTGCTACCTCTTCTGCACCATAGCTATACATGGACTGATTTCCATTCAGTTTTTACTTACAATGGCGTTGGCATAGCTAAACGCTCTCCGAGTGCTTTTTAGTCAATATGCCTTCATCTATTCATCTCTGCATCAAATGGGGCTCGAATCACCAGCAAACTTATTTTGAAATATCTTTTTACCACCGGAAAAAAAACTGTTACAAACTGTAAAGTTGGGTTTCTTCAGTTTTCAAGTTGGTCTGACTATGTATATAGGTATTCATCACGCGTACGGGCCGTACTAACGGAGCTAGAGGGCTGAAAATTATACAATTAGTCCTTATTATGTCTAGAAAAAACTGTTTTTTTTTGTTTTTGAAAACTCTTTTCGGTGATCACTGCTTAACAAAAGGCTAGAGAAGCAAGTTATTCATTGATCACCTCATTTTTCTATTTCTTTTAACTGGTCACCCCAACTCCCAACACGACCTGACGCTTAAAAAAGTTGGCCACGTGACAGTTTCTATTGAGTGACTAACCAGACCCATTCTTTCGGTCTTTTTTCCTTCCTTTTTTTTCTGTCTTTTTTTTTTTTTTTAAAATTTATGAGTCTTCTCTTCTGACTTATTTCGGATTGAATGAATTCCGGTAAATTTCATTATGAAGAAAATGAAAAAGAAAAAAAAAACATGAAAGAAAACATTTTTTTTTTCAAAAGAATAACAGACAAGAATAAAAAAAGATATTTTTTCCAAAGATTAAGAATAATTTTTTCTACAACAACCACTCGCACACATTCACACACACACACACACACACACACACACACACACACCCAGAATAGTTATGTATGAGTATGCATGTATATACATGCGTGTATGCATGCATGTGCTCATTTAAACGTACGTGCATATTCAGTTTTCCTGAAGATTTTTTTCTATTCAGAATTTCCAAGATTATTATATTATATATAATACACCGACTGGTGTACTAATCTCTCAGTTGTTATAGTTACATTGTTTAAATCGATCAGAGTATATGATTTCTCTGCACTAACCGACCCAGAGATTGAACTTCTGACTATCAATCCCTGGTCAGGTAGTGCAGAAAAAAATCATCTACCGTGGTTCAGAAAAATGAGCGACATTGCAAGGACCATTCAACTAGAAAGAATCAACTGATGCGACTTATCCCCTAAAATGTGTCCAGTGAAATGAGAACAATCCATCTCCGCGGGTTAGATAAAGGGCCCGATTCGAAATTCCCAGAAGGTGACCAAGTACAACGGACATTATAAGAATGCCGGAGGGTACAACGGCCGAAACATTGTAACTATAATTAGCTAGATGGGGGCACTAGTAAAAGTAAATCAGTGTATAAATTCCTGAAGATAATCGTTGCATTCGGAGTCCAGTAGATTTTACTACGAGGTTAGATTAGTAGAATTAAGCTGATATTTTCAGAGGTGCATTAACTTATGTCTGCCTGTTTGTTTGTCTGTCCACACAAAGTATCCAAGAGTTCTCAATGAATTTCAATGAAATCTTCTTGGAACTTAGGCCATGAGATTAGGGATAATTGGTTAAATTTTGGATTTTTGGATCCATAAATCTTTCAGGTTGAAAAATATTTCAATTACTCATACATTTATGTACACATGGTTGTCAACACAATATCTCCAAAAGTTCTCCATGAATTTCACTTTGTTGAAAGGTAGGCCATGGACCAAGGGAGGCTTGATTGAAATCTCGTGTGGATCCAGGAATTTCTTTTACGGTTACTTACCATGCATCGTAGCTAAATATGAACTGATATTTGTTCAGATTTCAGTGACAATAGCGCTCGCAGAGGTATGCGCTCTTTGAGTGCTTTCTTGTTCTATTTTGGAGGGAAGCCATTCAAGTTTGAGTTCTTCCCATCTTTGTCAACACAAAGTTTTGGCCGATTCATTTTCCAGCTTTCGTCAAGTGTAAAATTCAAGAAAAATTGGCAAGCTTTTTTTTTCGCGCGGATGAATTGGACGAACTTTTTTTTTCTGGCAAAGAAAATCGTGGTAATTAATATACCAATCAGAAGAATCCATTTTCCGGCAACGCTTGGTGCAACTACGTAAGCATACCGCCAACCAAGCATAAATCCCAAATTATGGACAAAGGAAATTTTTGATTAACGTTCTTATTGGCTAAGATCTTTCTGCTTCCTGTATCACTTGAAGAAAAAGACATCGTCTTTCTTTTTATATCAATCGATCTTCATCTGTTATAAGTTCTGTGTATATATTACTAAGTGTTTGTGTGTGTGTGTGTGTGTGTGTGTGTGTGTGTGTGTGTCTGTGTGTGTGTGTCTGTGTCCTTGTCCGAAGCACATGACTTGAATGCTTGACCAATAATGAGTGAGAACTCATTATTAGAAACAGTCAACTAAGACTATCAACATATCACGCATACTCCTTATCATATCTAAGAAAACAAAACAAGACAACAACAACAACAACAACAACAACAACAGCAACAACAACAACAGCAACAACAACAACAACAACAAAAAACAAAACAGAAAAACGGTGATTTTGTTTTAGAATCCCTCCCACCGCCCAAGAAATAATTCTCTAGTGGGGTTTAGTTTACAATGTAAATTGGTCGTTTAATTCATGTCGCACGTTATTTTTTTTCAGTTTTTAATTTGGACTTTTTAGTAATCCAACATAAGGGGGGAAAGGAACGTTCATTGACCACCCCTTTTCTCAATTCTCTAATTGATCACCCCTCAACACGGTATGCTGCCAAGAAAAATCGATCACATGACAGTTTCTATTGAGTGACTGACCAGATCTGACGGATATAAAATCAGAATAAATCCTTCCACAGCTGAACTAGAGAAAAGAAGTCCGGGTTTGTTTGCTTGGGTCATCATGGGCCCCTAAGAATGAAACTTACGAACCGTCGCTTTTCAGAAACGCCCCAACCAATGGGTCTCATTTTGTGGATTGTAGAGCTGTGAGTATTGATTAATTCCACTTATTGACAATGACCTCATCTCGTTAGAAATCTTTATCCTAAATTGCGACCTGTCAGTCGGTCTGTGAACACGTCAAACACAAAAAGAGGAGAGGGGGGGGCAATGTGAACACTTGAACGCACAATCGATGCTAAACGCGTTCTCCGTGTGTGTACGTGTGTTCATCAGGCTGCTGGCACATCAATAAAAGAAGCCTATCGGGAAAATGAAATGAGGTAAAATCGATGTCGTTAGACGGAGAAAGTGCGAGAGAAGTAAGGCAGGGGTGCGCAAAAAGATAAGTGATGAAAAAAGATGTTTGCTAAAGGAAAACGGCCGCGTACTACTACTACTACTACTACTACTACTACTACTATTTCATCATGCGCCCAAAATGGAGACAATACTCTGGATTCGTATTATTAACTGTGAAATAAATAATAGTATTATTCTAAATTTATAAATATGGCTTTGTTATGCTTCATAACTCCCAAAGTTTTTCCGGATACCACTACAGAGTTTTAGATTTCCACCCCAAGGTATAGTGTTTGCAAAGTAACGGGTATTTTACTGATACAAAAGATACCCAACTAAAAGAAATCAATGAATTTCCTTCACATAAAAGGTAATAAATTTCTCCAATTCTTTTGCTTGATTTACCCAGGAGTTTTTTTTTGTCTGTTCATCCTTTGTATATTTCTACTCAATCCAAATATACAATAGACTCGCCATCGCAGTCAATAACTGAAAAACCGTAGCGTCAAAATAGACGAATGAATGTATTCTATTTATGACATGACTGGAGTTTTTTCCCACTGGAAAACATCTGATATATAGTTTTTAAAAAAATCTATAAGCATCTACATCCTGAAGAATGTAGATGTTATTAATTAACTCGTCAGAATAAAGCCCCCAAAAGGTAAAACATAGCCTACCACACAAAAAAAAAATTTTAGAATGGGTCTAGTAGAGTACTGATGCCAATTTTCACGTCTATAGACAAAACAGTATGGCCAGGAACACAAGCATATAAACAATCACATGAACACACGCACATTAAATAAACCCTCTTTGATGGCTACGATGTTTTAGCCCCTGTTACTACGGCACTGTCAGAATTGCCATTACAGCAGATGTGCTGTTAGAACGGGCGTTCTAATAAAAAATATCACATGCAAATCAAGAATATCAAATTAGAAAATACGGCAAGTAAATTATTTACTTTTCAGTTTTCTCTATAAAGGCATTCTTTCTGACAATTGTCTTACGAGAATATAAAAACAAATGAACCGTTAGAACGTGTGTATCATTAAATAGTGCCGTTAGAATGAGTGCCGTTACAACGAAAGTTCACTGTATTAAGTGTGACACATCAGAAATCCATATAATAAACTGAGTATCATCCTCAACTTGTACAGGGTTTGTGAGAATGAAGTCCAAGTTAAAAATCATAAGCATTTAGTTAATATTGTTAATATTTTCATGTAAATGTTTTTTGAGGGATTTTTAACGCATTACCATTTGAGTTTTCTAATGGATTCTATGCTGTATCGGACTCCTGTTTCCCCCCTGGTATATTGTGCTGTCTTGCAATCTCTCTATGTGAGGTTGAGTATGATTCTTTCATGTGCACACTGAATGCTTCTCAGTTTGAATGTCAGTCTCTTGGTTAAGTACCATGTTTCTGCTCCATAGGTGACTATCAGGAAAATGCATTGGTTTTATACTTTTCTCTGTAGGACTAATGGGATTCTTGAGCCATCTACAATTTGTCAAACAGCCTCCATATCTACTTACTGCAAGCTGTGTTAAATGCCAGTTTTACTGTTTTCGCTCAGCTGTAGACCTCGATACGTATTATTCCAGATACTTCTACCAACGAAGTTGGAAGAGGTACATGTTTGGTTAGTCACTCAATAGAAACGATCACATGACCAACATCTCTTGGCAGCATACCATGTTGGGGATAATCAATTCAGAATTTGATAAAAGTTGTGATTAGTGAATAAGTTACTCCTCTAGCCTTTTGTTGGGCGGTGATCAGTAAGATGTGCCTGAATTGAAAAAAAAAGTAGCAGAAATGCTGCCAGACATAAACTAAGCGACCAATCTAGCATAAACCTATTTTGTAAATCGACCTGCCACCGAAAGCCTATTTCGGTGGGGATCTCCACACCCCTAAAAAAACAAACCTTTTTCTTGACATAATAAGGAGTGAATGTTTACATCCAGTCTTTTAGGTCAATTGATGCAGTCTGTACGCATGATATGTACATAGCCAGCAAGCCAGAACACCTTAAACATATTGATAGTTTTAGTTGATATATATATATATATATATATATATATATATATATATATACTCGTGTCTGTCCAAACTCATCTATTGTGATTATTATGGTGGCCTAGAGATCAAGTGATCTCTTCTCAATACTACAAGATTCTTCTCAGTAGTGCTGTCGTCTGAATGGTAGCGGTCCTTCCCCGATTCCTAGTTTCTCTTTTTCCCCCTTTTTTCTAGATTCTTGGGGATTGTCTCAAGGGCTCCAACCTCAATTGGCTCTACCGCAATCTTCATATTCAACAGCTTCTTAGGCTCCCAGGCAAAGTCCAGATACTTATTTAGCTTTTTACTTTCTCCCAGCTTCACACTTTGGTTTGCAAGCACAGCAAAACCTGCTATCTGACACGCCCTTCTGTTCTGTTCTTTACTACCACTAATTCTGGTCGTCTGGTCTAGATTAGGCAAACCGGTTTAAGAATTTCGTTCGTTTTTTACACAGATTCTGGTCTGTGCATTTACCACCGGTTTGTATGGTCGAAATCCAGTCACTTGCAC
This sequence comes from Thysanoteuthis rhombus, assembly GCA_963457665.1. Classification (NCBI taxonomy): domain Eukaryota; kingdom Metazoa; phylum Mollusca; class Cephalopoda; order Oegopsida; family Thysanoteuthidae; genus Thysanoteuthis; species Thysanoteuthis major. The sequence goes on along the minus strand of OY735230.1, from coordinate 10,649,771 downwards.
AGTTACCAGTGGAACACCCTGCCCACCCAGTCATGCTTGTTTTTGTATTCCTTCTGGGTTAGTTTCCAAGTCTGGCAAGATTGTCAACCATGTAGTGAGTGTAGCACACTATAAACTATCGCAATAAACTATCGCTATCAAAATTTGCCCTTTCCCTATGTCAGGTCTATCTTAGCCTTTATAGTTAGTTCAGGGTTGCTATTAGATCAATCCAGTTTCTCTCTTGAGGTTTCCTTTGCACTGTCATGTCCATAACAATGGATCTGCAATGTTTTAGTTTGTCTTATGAGATAAGTGTGAAGTTGTTCTCCCAATTTTTAGATTCTTGTTTTTGCAAGTTCTCTAGCGTCCCCATTAGATCTATTGCTGTCCCTAGCTGCTGTAAAAATTATTCCCTCTCTTATTTTTGAATAATCTTCTAGTCCCGTGATTACTGTGTCAATGTAATCATCGATACTACTAAGTCCCTTTCCGTCTTTTTTTACATACAATCTGTCGACATCGTTTTTCGGGTGAAATGCTTTATGCAGCGTCATCAGCTTTCTCGTTCTGCAGTCTAGGTTTCTAGGTTCTTCTCTTGTTCAGTTTAAGAAGGGTTCAGAATATCACACGAATGAAACTTCCCAGTTAATTATTTCTCTGATCAGGTTTCTGCTGAAGAGTTTGGTTTCCAATCGTCTTTCTTGTTCTTCTTAGGTATTATTATTCCCCTTTCCCCTCCTTGTTCTATTTGATTGTGCTTGTTTCCAAGACGCCTTAGTACTTGTAGTTTTCACTTTCTTAGAGCCCTCTGAGTTTTCCTGGTTCGGTAATTCGATTTCTTCAATTGTTACTTTTTCTTTTTTTTTTGTACATTGTCAGTAATGTGCATTTCTTAATTTCATTCCAATATCTTGACGGTTGGCATTTGGGTCTCCAGTTCCAGCGAACATTTCCAGATCGTCACTATACATTAGGTGATTCACATTTTCCTTCGACTCAGTGAATCTGTATCATCCGTTACGTTGATGCAATACACGGTTCAGTGGTATAATTCTTATGACGTATAGTAAAGGGGACAGCGAGTCTCGTTGGAAGACACTTCTTCTTTCGGTCTTGGCTTAGGTGATTCCCTCCTGCGGCTAGTTTCACTTTCCAGTTTTCTATTGCACTCAGGATGGATATCTCAACTTGTTTATATATTTTCAACATCTTCAGGCATTCTGTTATCCAGGTTTGTAGGATCATGTCGTGAGCTTGCTTGTTTCTCTTCATATTATAAGTAGATTATTCTTCCTTGCTTTCACTTCTTTTTGTATTGTTCAATCAATAGATAGCAGAACACACGGGCCTTTACTTCTCGTTTGGCATCCTTTCTATTCCCCGGGGAACAGTCCTCGGCTTTCAAACGAGTAGCATTATAAGTTTTCACACCACTGGAGATTAAGTGGCAGCAAGTATCCCCGATAACCCAAGACTGTTCTCAGTATTCTAGTCGACTTGTGCTTTTATCTGGGTTTGTCTCACTCCTTCCTTAGATTTATAGTTCTTACAGCCTCTTGGCTAAGTTTTACGGGACTGCTTCTTGGGCTCCGATCACGATTGACATTACTGACATATCTAAAATCCATAACTCCTTAAGCTCACTGACTAGGATCAAGTACTTATCCAGATTTTCGCTTTCGTTTAATTTCACCCTGCAGTCTTTTGGGATACCTTCTTTTCGCCCTGTTCAACCCCAAAATATCAGCTATTCTGGCTTGAATTGGCTGATCCATTTGAATTGAATTGAGATTTTTATTTTTTTCGTTCTTTTGGGCAGATATGGGCCTGTACATATACCATGGATTACCTTCCCTAACACAGTCGCATCAACTCCAGGCTAATTTACTTCATCATCAGTCTGTTAGCGTCCATCTTACTTTCCGTCGTCCAAAGCCTTGCTCCTGATCCCTAGGGACCCACATTGTGAACCATGATGTCGAGCGGTGGTCTGATATTTTTGCAAAACGTCCAGCCCATTGCAATTTGAGTTTTTTAATGGTTTCTTTGATATCTTGGACCCCTGTCTTCTCTCTGATATATTGAGCTTTCCTGTTATCTTTCCATGTTCTGTTGGTCATGAATCTCATATGTGCACGTTGTATGATTCTCAGAAGGATATATTGGTTGTGTACCCTTCTTTTCAAGACTAGTGAGGTTTTCTTGTTTCTGAAAGTCGAACTGGCTCTACCAAAAGTTTTCCAACCTAATGTGATTCTCCGATTTATTTCTTCTTCTTTTGATGACTTCATGGAGACTCGCTGTCCTCGGTTGATGTAACAATCTACTTACTCTAGGTCTTAATTTTCGATTTTGCTTGTTGTGTCTTTATCCCCAATATGTTTGTTGACCATAACATCTGTTGAAAGTTCATGTGACGGCCGACTTTCTTGCTTGCTTTCTCTTTGCTAAAAACCTCAACAATCTCCAAATTTGCTTCACTAGCTTAATCTTTGATTGATAAACTCATTGTTATCTCCACACAATCTACATTCATCGTTTTTTTTTGTCTTATGTATCTTGGCCTTCATGTGATTTATTCTTATGACCTTGTTCTGGGCCGCTATTTGGTGCAACCCCGTTTCTCTCTTTAAAAAGCCTTCTGACTAGTCATGCCCTTGTAGATTCATCTGCAATTCCTGGAATTTTCGCCTCCTGAATTATCCATGTAGTTGTTTTTCTTCCCATTTTTAGATTCTCGTTTTTGTGTTTCCAAATCTTCCCTTTAATTCTGGTGCTATGACAGTGTTTTTCAATCGATTCAAACGTTCTTCCAAAAGAGCTACATGATTCACTTTCGAATGTCACTTGGTTTTCTGCATGGCCGGTTTCCATTAGAGTTGATGTGAAGACCACAAACACAAAAGTGTGGGGATCACCTGTATTTAACACACCTTTTAAGGGTGATATGAGTTCATATTGAGAATGTGCAAGAGTTCCTGGCGAAAAAGCCATTTCTCAATCGTGTATTCAATCTCTAATCTTCGAAAAGGAGCGCTAAGAAGTTTTGCACAAACCTGATATATATATATATATATATATATATATATATATATATATATATATATATATATATATATATATATATATATATATATATATATATATATATACTAGTGTACCAGTTGGGTAAAGAAATGACGGCGCAGATAAAATCAAAACATTAAAACAGTGGTTTCCAAACTTTTTTGTATAACGGTACACTGATAGATATTAAATCACGCGCACACCAACTATGAAAATAGAACGGATTAGACGGAAACATTTCCGTACACAGTGAACGAAGTACAGGTAATCCCTTTTTTCCTTTCATCTATCGCCAAAATGCAAGTCTTCCCCTCAGTGTCATGGATACTGTAAATGTCTCGATATTCCATTATTCAATTGCGTTGGAGTGTTACAGACAAAAAATAAAAAATGAAAATGAGAAAAGTTGCAACACTTTGCTGAAAGAAGCTCAGAGATTAATGGCAACATTTCTTTTATCATAACTAGACAAAATTTCAACACACACGCACGCATACACGCACGCACATACACTCATCATCATTATCAGCAACCTTTTAGCTTTTGTCATTGGGCATAAACCGTCCCAGAGATTCACCAGAATTTCTGTATCATGGGCATCACGGAGCCAGTACTTTCTGAACCTATCCAGTTTGTCACGCCATCTCATATTTTGCCGGACTCGCTATCAGATATGATCTTTATGGATGTCAAGCGGTAGACTGGCATTTTTGCCACCATCAGTTCATTGCCGATAGAGTTTCCTAATGGTTCCTATGATAACTCGTGCGTCTACCTGTGCGTGTGCATATGAACGTGCGTGTGTGTGCACGTTTGCGTTCAGGTTACTGTATGACAATCCTTTAGCTTGAACCCCGTCCCCCGTATAGTTGAGCCATTGGGGGGAGGCCACTCTTTCTTAATCGCCTCGTGGTGGCATTTAAAGGTTGGTCACACGATTATATATTCAAATTGGTTAATAATTGAGGTTGTCATCGGATGATATACAGCATCTTTTAATCCACACCACGAATTAGCGGCAACGCTGATCAGAATTAATGTTGACGCAACAATATGACTTTCGATGCATACAGAATTAGATGTCATGATTGATAAAAAAATGTGAATAGAAAATAAAAAGGGCTACAATTCGTTATTTATAACTCTTCTTAATCATCTATTGGCCAATAAGAATCCAACCTTTCAAATGATTATTGAGAGTTACAGCACTGTGCTATTATAACGAATTGGCCATTATAACGGATGCATTAAAGAGTAAGGCATACCAATTAAAAAAAATGCTTGTTCAGTCCCGGGGATTTTGACTACACAATAAGAACCAAATCGTATTAAAGGAGAATCAAATGGACATTTCTGACGCATGCGCGTCACTGGTCATTGGCACTGGTTAGTGTTTGCCATTGTCCACGCGCGTCCCTGTGGGCCGCCACAGTAGGTGTAGACATTGTATATGTCAGAGTACTGCAACATATCTACCATCACAGAATTTCGTTCCCCAGGCTTCACAAAGACTGAATCTTTTCAACTAGAGAAAAGAGTGAGACAAGATGATACCAGCTAACCCAAACTCTTGAAAGCCCGCCTTGAAACCTAGACTGGGAACACAGAAGAATCAGAATAGACAGTGAATATCTAAGTAACCTTAGATTTGCAGATAACATCATCCCCTTGGGCTGGAAAGCTTTCGTTAAAGCAAGCATAACTTTCAAGTATAAGAAAATCTCATTAGTCCAAAAAAAAGAGGTGTAAAACCAATGTATCCTCCGGGTAGTCACTTATGGAGCAGACACATGGAACCTAACCAAAATACTGACCCTCAAACTGAGAACCATGCAACTTACACATGAGAAAATCATGCTTAATATAACATGAAGAGATCATAAGACAGCTGAGTATATTAGAGAATAACAGGAGTTCGAGATATCAAAGAAACTATTAGAAAACTCAAATGGCAATGGGCTGGATATGTTACCATAACATCAGACAACCGCTGGACATCACGACTCGCAATATGGATCCCCAGGGACCATATGCAAAATTGTGTCCCACAGAAAGTAAGACGGTTCGACGAGCTACACAACTCTAAAAAGTACAGGCTCTGCGACACCCATTATAGAGAGGTCGGGCGGATTACAAGGGGCAAATGCTAGGAAAATTTCTCCCCTCCTGCATTTCCCCCCTTTCTTCCTCCCCTTCGTTCCCCTGTGCGTCTTCTATAAATCCATGCTGCTGCTCGTCATATACAACTAGTAAACATCCCTTTCGTTGCTAACAGTATATATAAAGCCGTGCTCTGTGTAAGCATCTTTACTTTGTAATGTGGAAGATTAACGAAAGGTATTGTTAACTGAAATTCTTGTGATACTTTTGAGCAAGAAACGAAATATATATACATATCAACAACAGTGTCAGCACTAGTAGTGATCGGAGTCATATTATCCATATTCAGGAGCCTAGCGAACACACATACATGCACGCAGCAGAACATCATTTTGTATTCGCTGTTTGCAATACCCCCTTTCTCTCTTTTTGTTCGTTGTTATAGACCAGTGGTTTTCAAGCTTTTCAAGATCAATAAGATGACTATCCCGCCCCCTTTTCTTAGCATTTCATATAGACACGTCTCTTTTTACCAGATGTCTGTGGTAGTCGCTTCTAATTATCTTAAAATGAAACTACCTCCAAATCAATTCTGGGAAGCGAGTTTCGCAGTCGTTCACGAACATTGAAAAAAACATTGAAGTTGATTAAACCAAATAAATACAGAAAGCTAATGCTAAAACTGAATTTAAAACATTTCTCAATCAATAGCTCTGGAAAGAAAAATTCAGATCTTTAGTTGCAATGTTATACTCCATTTTGCATTACACATCACCACTACCCTTAAGCCAAAAACATTCAAAAAGACTTTCATTTCCATTTAACAGCTTTATTTCTCCCTTAGACTACCTATTCTGTAACATAGCCACTGGTACCAAAAAAGATCCAAAGCGTATTATGCTCCATTCTTCATTTGATGAAAGTCCATGGTGTGATGTGCTATGCCGTCCTTTCATTTGTGGCGTTCGTTGATATGATAAGCAACAAGCTGAACAATTAACTGGTCCATCATATCAAGAGGAAAACGAGACGGCATCGAAAAGTAGTGGATA
>OY735230.1:10609085-10643371 GCA_963457665.1 Thysanoteuthis rhombus | reverse complement strand
GTGAATAAACAGTTGGTTATTCATTTTTGCTTTACTTTTTTCTTCCAAGTTCGAATTTTTCTGCTTTCTCTGTCTCAGCTGCCCATGGCATCCACCTACGCCCAGGTTCTGACCACAACTGATTAGCACAGTCGAAAATCCCCCCTCTGAGTATTACTACCAAGATTCGAAGATTTCTTCGTTCTAAAATGACTTATCATAAAGAAGCTTATAAGCCTTCATCCCTGTCGTTACAACTGCACTGGTAACATTTGTACATTCTCCTTTTCCTTTGGTTAATCTTAAAAGTCTCAATACTACCCCCTCTCTCTCTGTTCTGTTGCTTGGTCAGTCTGAAGAGTTTCTAACACACTTAAACACACAGAGGCACACGCAAACACACACCCAGACATGCACGCACACATTTGCACTGGAGCAACTTCACAACGATTTCCCCACTCCTTGTCAGGAACCACTGTCACAGAAAGACTGACAGGTAGTAAATTAGATTAAGGATTACCGCTCAGAAAAATTTTCACTTTCCAGCAAAAAATGTTGGTAGCTGCCAGGAAGTGTTACAAAACATTGTCTCATTTTGATGAAGAAGCGGCAATCTCCGGACTATACATACAGAGATTCCAATATAATAGTTTTTGCCTCACGGTCAATTAGACTCTTTACAGAAACTTTACAGGTGGTCTGTGTGTGTGTGTGTGTCTCTCTCTCTCCGTCTGTCTCTGTCTGTCTGTCTCTCTCTCATGATGTTATTGATGAGGTCAAACACTTATTTTCTTGCCTCGATGCACACACCAGTGTTTGTCTAGGTTTTCCGCTGTTCAGAGCTGATTTGGCAAAAGGGTTTACATAAGGTTACTGACGCATGTGCAAACGAATGGTTATACCATGTTTGCTCTTGAACTGCTGAGTTCGAAAACAACTTGCATTCACGAAAAGGTGCTCATTGTGAATCATACTTACAATGGCGTTCACACATATAGGTCGACCTGGTTCAGACATTGGCAGATTAACTATTGAGCTGAGTGGGTTTAAGCGTAAAAGCCTTGGAGTAAGGAGATCGGAGAACTAAAAACGTTCCTAGTTTTATATTATACATGAAGTACATTATGCATATAACGATATAAGTTATTTAACATGACTTCACCATCATCATCGTCGGTCATTCGACTTACCCAAGATTCGCAGGACCTCTCTATCATGGGGATTGTGGCGTCAATACTATCTGAACTTGTCTAGTTCATTACGCTGTCTTATTTTTGGCGGCGACAGTTTCGCATATAGTCTGTGGGAATTTATGTAGTGGGTCGTGATGTCTAGTAGCAACAATACCAGTACATTGCTATTTAAATTTTCAGATGAATTCTGGGATATCCTAATCTCTTTTCTTCTCCAAACTAAACTGTGCTGTCTTGTGATCAGTCCATGTGGTGTTGAGTATGATCTTCTCATGTGTACGTTGTATGGTTCTCATTTTGCGTGTCAATCATTTGGTTCGGTTCCATATTTCAGATTCAGAAGTGTCTGTCGAGAAAATACATTGGTTGTGTACATTTAGTTTTGGGACTAATGGCTTTTCCACTGCTTGAAAGTCCAACTGGCTCTACTAAAAGCTTGCCAACATATCGTGATTCTTTGCCTGACTTCTTCTTTTGAGGACATCGTGGATTCATTGTCCTGGGTAGATGTAGTAATCTACTTTCTTCAGCTCTGCGTTTTCGATTTTGATCGTTGCCTTTGTCCTCAGCGTATTTGTTTTACATGACCTTTGTTCCACTGAAGTTCGTGTGGAGACCCACTCTCTGACTTTTTTTTCATTCAGTTAGTTTTGCATCATTTAGATATGATGAAGCCTCACTAAAATTCAACCTGAGGGTCTGGGTTGTACATAATCCCTCAGTGGACGTTCATATATTCGTTGACCAGTGAATTTCTCTTGAAGGCCAGATTCGAAGAAGATTCAGCGAAGGAAGAGATTACAAGCAATTGCTTCCAAGTTCGGCTGGTCTCACTTCGTATGTCAGTTGACCAAATAGTCTCATTTTTACAGAGAATACGGACGTTTTATATTGAAGTGGAAGCGCAATTAGCGTAACAGTAACGGTGTGGACAATGAAATCGTCAACTCGAGTTCGATCCCCAGTCGGATTTGTCTATGTTTAATTTGCACAAATACACCGGGATGAGTCACGAATCAATCTCTTCTCCCCCATCCCAGCTATGGGTAAAATAACTGGGCAGATAAGGCTCTCTATCTTTAGGAAGGCAACCAGTCTAGGTTAATGATAAATCTAATTATAAATCAGAGAGTGGAGCCCCCCTAAAGCGGTTTGGCGCTAGATTTGACGTCTGGTAGCTCCTGCAAGCAAGTTCATGCCAGACGTTCCTTCCTTCGAAACTACGTCAGATCGAGAGGTGGAAGGGATTCAGATGACTACACACGCATGCATTTTTCACACGCTTTGCCCGACAGAGGACAATCCAGTGTCGTTGTATTGTCTGTAGAGACAGAACAGAGGCCATTTGTACCGAGACAAACGTAAGCTAAATGGTATTCTATTTTAAGTCTATTGCAAATTCGTCAAAACTTGGGGGTTAATGTAAAAACTTATAAAGTTACTCGCGTGTAAATTTGTAATGATGGGTCACTTCCTGTGCGTCACTTCCGGTTGGCCAATTGATTGTGTATAAAAATAAACATGGCCGACTGTAAACACCGGGGAAATCATGAGAAACGTTCGATAAAGATTTGACTTCCACGTTATAGTCCGACTCCCCGTCTGGATAGGTCATGTTACACTCTCAACCAATGAGATATGTTTACTCATGCTCACACTCTAATACGCTCAAACACTCAAATACACACACTCACACAAGCATATATTTAAAATATGACTGTTCAAGTCACAGTGTAGACATTTTATATACTTTCACAATAGACTGGCTTGTACTCTAGCTCTCCTTCCTTTCCCAATCTTCCTTTCTCTATGCGTGTCTCTCTCTGTCTCTTTAAACATAAATGTATATTTAAGGATCTAGATACATATGTCTCTGTCTTTCTGTTCTTGTATCTCACTATCTCTGTCCCCCCTCGCTCTCTCTCTCTCTCTCTCTCTCTCTCTCTCTCTATATATATATATATATATATATATATATATATATTGCGTATGTAGGCAGCATCTCTTCTTTTAAACACGTATCAGTGAAAAGTATACACATATATTGACTCACTGGAACAGACAAAAAACATACTTTCCAATAATACACACACACACACGTAAGAGCACAAAGACCAATGTTAAGAATGAATCTTACCGATAGAAAACAATTAACATAGATCTTAACGAGTGACTAAACAACAAAAATAGAGATGGGCATGACACATACCGAGAAGAAAGGACAAAAGACGGAGCTAAAGGCTACCTGATCGGTGTCCATGCAACAATAAACGCAGTAGGGTGAAAACAGACAGAAGATGGAGAGTTGAAATAGAAAATCTTGCTGATCAGACATGACAGAGATATAGCGTATTATCACTGGCCAAGGAAATCGGAAAGACCTCTGTCCAGCAGTGAATTTGAAAGGTTAATGATGATGATGATGATGATATATATATATATATATATATATATATATATATATATATATATATATATATATATATATATATATATATATATATAGTAAAGTAGACAACTCGTCCCCACGTCCATCATCCCCCAAACTTCCCATTACCAGCTTTTACCTTCAAACATACCCAAGCACATTATAAATTAAACATCAAGATTAATACTATCCACTAGAGCTGCAAAAGGCACCAACAGGGGCAATAAAACCCAATGCCAAGATACCCTAGTCAAAATAGAAATTACTCCCGGACCACTACTAAGCATCCTTGCAGGAATGACCCCTATATGGAGTTCAAACCCCTTTGACAAAATGAATATCCCCACACCACCTGCTACCACACTCACCACATTCTCACCAAATTCCCAATAAATAGACCCCCCAAAACATATACAATCATTCGCCTGAAGAGGCCCAGAGAGGGTCGAAACACGAGCTAGTTTGTGTAGCGAATCCCAAACCTACTATCTATTTCCAGCTCTACTCTTAAAACAACTTAACTCCATGAGTAAAATGTTGTATGTATCGAGCACTCTATGAAATAGATCCATTACATTTCAGAAGTGGCTTTATATTATTGATATATTATTATATCATATTATACTGCTAGCCTGATTTGTACCACATATACTGTCTGTATAATATATATATATATATATATATATATATATATATATATATATATATATATATATATATATATATATATATGTATATAAAAACATCGATCGACTCACCATCACAGCTCAGGTTCGGGTCTGAACAAAAGCCAATTAAGAATTAGCGAATTTCTTTATCCCTCCTAAAGTAATGGCACTCAAAATTCCTTGGAAAATAATGCATAATGTATGCACTTTTATTCGACCCAGTTAAACTGTGTTTAGAAGAGATAAACATTCCATCAAGGAGATTCTAAAAGATCAATTTTTCATTCGGTGTTTATGACGCCCAGCATGAAATTCAATTTTCTAAACTTTTATCTTGGTTCGGGCGCTGAACGAAAAAGGCCAGAGTCAGATTTTTCTATTCATAAGTTCACTGAAGCTCGTATGGGAATATTAGAAGATTTGTTGAAGGATGATGAACGCAATGCTGGCGTAAAGGTTCACGGTGGTGTGAACAATGAAATCGGCAGACCAAGTTCAAACTCTGACCAAGGCCAAGTTCATTCCGTACTGCTTACTTTGGGGATTTAACCATCAGTGTATGGGAACTCATGGGTTCTGCAAAATATTGTTTTTATGTATTTTCAAAACTTGAAAATTTAGGATTTAACGTAAATTGAAAAACCACTGTATTTGGATTATTCCACAACCTAATGCAGAGATGTACAGAAACAAAAAAACACCCCCCCCAAAACAAAAACGAAACAGAAGTTCGTCGGTAAAATGTTTAAACAGAATCATTACACCCTTCCCTTAACCATCAAATCTGCACCGTTAAAGGCTTATACTGACGGCCAGAGAATTCTTAAAATTTGGATGGGGGATAGATCGGTCATGTTTATTTCTTGTTGATTCAACGATGTAATTTATGTAGAAATAGTTTTTTTTTGATACGAAAATACGATCATTTCCCCCTCTATTGATAATTTTTTTTTTCGGATGAGCTAAAATATCCTTCATTGTTAGTATCGTTAAAGACATTTTGTGTATCAATAATCGCCAAAGTGAAAAATATCGCGATACATCGATGCATTGGTAAATTGTTGCAACCCATATATATATATATATATATATATATATATATATATATATATAAAATATAAGAAATTATTTGTGTAATGGTTGAAAGATTATATGGAAATACTGGTTGTATCTGATTCTGATAATAGTCAAGTTCGTTTTTGAAGTTAGATATTCATTAATATTTATTATGTGTAGAATTTAAAATTTCAAGTGTACGTAACTTAGAACCCAATATGCAGTGTTGTTCATTTTTTTGTGGTTGAAAATTGAATATTAATACCTAATATCTACATATTTTAATAAAATATTCCTTTCAGGTCTACATTCAGCTACTAATTCGTTTTGTTCAGAAGCTGGATTTTTCCAGGAGAATCAATTACGTTTCATTTCTCCTCAAGATATAGATAGCTCTTATTTAGCATTTTTCTATAGCACGTAGAAAAGTAGACATAAGAATGTATATAGAACTCCATTTTGATATTCTTCACTTCTCACTCTTATGCAAACTAAGACTACTTTATCTCACAATTACATTTGTTCATTTGCACAAAACAAAATTTATACATGGCTGCAAATTTTTCTAAACACGTACCAGACTGACATGAATGAATATTCATTCTAATCCTTTACGTTGGTGGTCCAGAACCTCCGGGCCGTGAAGAAATGTTATAATTTGGCATTGTGGAAGGATATGGAGAAAGCAAACATCCTCCCCCAAATTTCCTTGTAACTTAGCATTAAATTTTTTAGATGACCTCTCTTAAAAATTGTCTGTATTAGCCTTTTATAAGTGACTTATAAGAAGTTAATTCATCGCGTATATTCAGGTCGTGATTGACACACTCAGTCGAACAGCCGGTCCACAAGAATATTTTCAATATCAAATCGGTTCGCAGGGTAAAACAAGTTTGGGAACCCCATCTCGATATTACACAGAAACAAAACTGGGTTTTGCCCGGATACGGATACAAACGTTCCCTTGTGTGAGTGTCACACACCATTTATCAGTGCAATCAATTACAAACTCATATATGCCTACATGGATACATTCGTACATTACAATTTTTCATCACGAGTACATTCAATTACTAACTTATACACAATTCTGCTTACTGTCAAATCTGGATGAAAAAACGCTTCTCGTCAGACCACCGAAACTGAGCAGCGTCGAGCCTGACCATTATCTATGGGGATGACCAGTTGGCAAGACCGGGCACTGTAAGTTGCTTAAGGATTTGTGCCATAAACATGGAAAGTTGACCCTCACACTGAGGACCATGTAACGTACACTGGAAAGAATCGAGCAAAAGGACAACACGGTATATAAGAGAGTAAATAGGAGTCAGATATCGTAGCATCTATAAGAAAATCTAAATGGCAGTTGGATGGTTATGTTGTATGAATTTCAGACCGCGGATGGACCTAACAACTCACATTGTAGACTCCCAGAGATTATTTGAAGATTCTATAGAGATTCCTTGTCGATGCAGTGGTCCACTTTCTCTTTCTCTGTGTTTCCAATTCTGACTACAGCGTCTTTATCTTTGGCGTATGACGCTCATTGCATTGGTTTTTGTCGAAGTTCATCTGAGGACCTGTGCACTACAAACTTTTCTTCATACTTGTGCAATCAATTACAAATCTTGAGAGAGCACTTCGTTTCTGTCAGAATTCCATTTATAGTTAATAATGATTTATGGCGTTAATCTAGTAACCTTTCTGCTCGCCGATAATAAATCATTTTATTAGCTGGGCACAGACTCTGTTGATCCGTCGTATCGAGAAACACCTGCGTTTTTGGTTTTTTGTGCCCCAACCAACCCTGTATCTTGACACAAAGGGTGCTCAGGTACTTGGTCTGAGTTGAGGGGGAAAAGAGCTTAGAGAGCGTTTACAGCTGACTCATCGACCCATCATCGAGAAAAAGTAAAAAAAAAAATGTCTACCTTGCATAGAGCCAGAGGCAGCTCCTGGGAACAGCAAATTCTGCAACTGAGCCGGATGGGAGTGAAGCTCTGGGGGTGTGCGATATATATATATATATATATATATATATATATATATATATATATATATATATATATATACACACACATACACCTATATATATATACATATAAAGAACCCTGAAGAATCTAAAAGTAAATGTAAAAAAAAAAAACTTTGATGAATAATCTTGACGAAATCTTCAACAGGGAGTCTCAGTCAGAGCAAACGCCATTACTGATATAACTATCGAGTTTCAGTTAAGAAACAATGATTTTAAACACATCTGGCTATCAAAATGTATGGCACTTATTCTAATTTTTTGAAATGTTATCGAATGAAGTATTGTAAAACATTATCATTAATTTCATCAAAATCCTACTCAGTTGACTTATTTTTTCTGACCTAAAAGCAATATGAAGTTCAGACTCCCGGTTAAGATTAACAAGTGAAAAGTTTGAAATGATGGGTACGGTGAGGGAGAGGAAAAGAAAGAGACATATTCTATACCTGAGTCATTAATCAATGAAAGAAATGAATAAAGAAAGAAAAATGGAAAAAGATGAAGAGAGAGGGGACGGAAGAGAGAAAGAAAGTTATAGACGCGAGATTGAATTATCTGGTATCGCAAAACAGATTCTTTTTGATTAGAATTTATATCTTTTTCGGTCCAAATCGTCCTGTGTAGTGACTGGAAATTCCGCTCACACATTCCCCTCAATGAGTACGGAAAATATCTTTTTTTTATATTCGGCCAAATAGCTGAAGTAGTTGTGTTCATTGTGGAGTTTGACCCTGAATTAGCAAGTCACGTTTTGTTTCTATTTACCTCATTCCTAAATATCAGCTAAACAAACTAAGAATCGAACTTGTGAGACTTCACGCCGGAGGATGGTTTGCTTAATGCCCAATCCAATATATGGATAAATATGAATATGCTGCCGTCCAAAAATGAGTGCATCTGTACAAAAACTTCTTTGACAGTGCTGTATAGTTTAGTAATAAAATAATGTCCGTTTTGATGGTATGATTTTCTATCAGAAATAATAAAATCATGCTATGTTTAGATTTGAAAAAAATATCATTCTACTAAAAGAAGAGTTAGGAGTGTACTCCTTTATGAGCGACACTGTATACATAAAAAGCAAATGCTTTTATCATATATATATGTATATATATATATATATATATATATATATATATATACGATAAAAATCACAAGGAGAGTGGGTTCGATTGACTGAAACACTCTTTGAATCTTAATGCCTGTTCTCAAAATTATAGACAAAGTCCCAATAAAATTGCCATTAGCAAAAATGGATGGACTATTATAATACTTTTAATCAATTTGATTTGCCTGTATTTTGTAAGTTCAATTACTAAGCGAATTTCAATGGCTGTCTCGCAAACACATTAAATTTGTTATCAATATGTTACTCGTAAATATTTGATCAAAGGATCTTCTGCATATCTATGCATCAATTTTCTTGAAAGAATATGTTATTTATTTGCTTCCATCTTTTGATGTTATTAACAACAAAACAATCTTGTTTTATTTCCTAATAGCGCTGTCGGGAAATGTGATGCTTGTCGAAGATAGATAACTAGTAAAATGCACGTTGCTTTGCAAGCTATGTAATTAGGAGGGGAGATCTTAAGCGCCGTAATATCTGAAAGAATCCCCCTCTCTTTCTCTCTCCTCACCTACTTCCCATAACCGTAACCCTTCAACCTTCTGTGTCTTATGCCATATATATATATATATATATATATATATATATATATATATATATATATATAGAGAGAGAGAGAGAGAGAGAGAGAGACAGACAGACAGACAGACAGACTTGGGAGTAAAGTGTATGGAAGTTAGGCTTATTTATCTGTAAATGTTTTTATTGATGGTCTAGGCATGTTTCGGGAGGTATTCCCATCTTCAGTAGTGTATGCTCAGTGTGTGTGTGTGTGTGTGTGTGTGTGTGTGTGTGTGTGTGTGTACTTTTAGAGGTTATGGGTTTGATGTGGAACATGAGTCCACCATCAGGAGCTTTGCCTCGTGAGCAAAAAATGGTATCCCATCTTCTGGGGGCATCCTGTTGTGTTTGTATATATATATATATACATATATATATATATATATATATGTATATATATATATATATATATATATATATATATATATATATATATATATATATATATATATATATATATATATTATCATCATCAGCTTTTAAGCGATCGTAGTCGGACGCAGACTTTCCCTAAGATTCGCCAGAACTCTTTATCTTCCTGGGGAAGGTCTATGTCCAACGACGAACGATAAAAGACTGATGACGATAATGATGATATATACAAAATATTTTTTTCTTACCAAACCTTTAAAATTTTTTTAGTTCATTTTGCAATGTATGTTTATGCTAAATTCATCTCTAAAATTATGGCCAACTGCATTCACGCTTGTTTTCTGGAAATTTAAACTTTGTAGTGATCTGCATCCCAAAGAAGGGAAGAAAAATAACTTATTCATTGATCACTTCATTTTTCAATTTTTTTATTTGATCACCCCGAGCAAGGCATGTTGCTAAAAAAAACGTTGATCATGTCACTGTTTCTATTGAGTGACTATGTATTTGATTTTTCTAAATTATTATCCAGTTTTTAGTCAATGCACAGCCCGAGCAGAAGATTTTGTATTCTTATAGAGTCGAGCCATAGCTGATCTCTTTATGAATAGAGGTATGTTTTCTTGCAACACTGGTCAAAGGAAACGACCGATGAAAAACCTTTTAGAGTTCTGCAAAAACTTTTTGCTATCATTGAACTCCTAATCTAATCTTACAAAATCTTATTACAGTCACCAAAAAAAAGAATAGTGCAACCATTAAACACCAGAAAATGATTTTGCAAAGTTCAAATCAACTAGTGTCAATAATAGTCGGATAGTAAAGCTTACGATTATGAACCAATCAGAATGCAACTTGGCCTTCACCAGAGAAAAAAAAAAGAAAATCACAGAAGGGTTGCTAAATCAGCCATATTTCTACTAGATTTAGCCGATTATTCTCTAATTTAGCCGATAAAAATTCAAGATTTCCCCAAATCCGGACCAATATTTAGTAAGTTTACAAAATTATTTGCACGATCAATATTTTAATTGAATTTAGCCATTAATAGCTTGTTTTATTTAGCGTGTCGAAGTAGTTCACTAACTTTGAAAAAGACCAACGATGGTTGAAAGTACTCGGGATAAAGATAATACAACAAGGATTTTGGCAAATTATCAAACTCTTTTGAATTGAGAATAAGAAAAAAAAACCCAAAAAAAACAGCAGAAAAACAAAAAATTACACGAAAATAAACATAGAAAAAATGTCTATAATTTCCAACAATCGCAGGCTGAGTCGGCTAGCATAGACCTAGGCTACTACGTGTTCCGATGGTAATGGGTGTAGGTTCAAATCATGCTGGAACTCTTTATTTTTTGGTCATTGTTTAGCTCACTACTATCAATAAGTCGTTCGAGTAAAATTTAGTTCATGGAAACTGTCTTTCTTTATCTACATTTTCGGATACTAATATTCATTACTCATTTTTATTTTATATACATATAAACACAAACACACACACACACACACACATATATATATATATATATATATATATATATATATATATATATATATATATATTGCTTTAATCACTAAACTTTAAACAAACTTTTTCAAAAGTTTTTTCTGCGTCACTTCAGAAACCCAATTCCCAAAATCTGTCAATGAAATTTATGTAATTATGTAATTTTCCTTAGTATTTTCCCCCCGTTTTCCCTATACTTTGTTATTATGGTACAATATATATATGGGGGGTGGGATGCAATAGGCTAAGCTTATTATTCATATTGAATTTTTCATAGATCCACGGCCCTTATTTGCTCCCATACTTCATCTTCCAGGGCGAAACAACTTTCATCTCTTTTTTTTCAATCGAATATGACAGTTGGAAACTTTCCTCTTCACAACAATTAATCGTCTTTTCTTTTGATTTTCGTCTACAATCGATTTTTCATCCTCCGTAGTAAGCGTTCGTCTCAAAATAACAATGGCTGTGGTATTTGCATTTTAGGATATATTTAGTTTTGCAGCAATCAATGGTTGTGTTGGACAGCCAGTTAAGGTGACCGTTCGTCAGAGCTCGAGGCTTGCTTGCAGCTTCCATATTAGTTGCTATATCGGGTTATTGCTTTCCCAGGACGGAAGGCTCATCGCCATCTTTTCCTTCCCGTCGTCCCTTTTTTTTCGATTAAACGATTTTGTTTGATTTTCGGATTTGTCATCGCTTGATTGAAATTTGGCGCGAACAGAAATGATGAGCAGATTTCATGGATATGGCGTCTTGTATTGCATCAACAGGCCCTTTCATAGGCCCAGTCCAGATTGGAAATATAGGCCCCATGTGAAATAAGTATTTTTGTCATCGTCATCATCATCATCATCATCGTCGTCGTCGTCGTCGTCGTCATCAGCAGCAGTAGCAGCAGTAGTAGCAGCAGCTATTACAAGTTCACAGCTCGACAGCGATTGCATCAAACTTCACTATGTCTTGCCGGCGAACCTTTCCATCCCTTCCCTCCATCTTTTATCTGGTCTTTTCCCACTGCGTTCACTGTCACAGGGGCAGCCTTTCGTTTCATCCGTTGTTATCCCTTCTTGCTAGGTGTCTAGCCCGATATATATTTATGTTGCTTCATTATTTGTTTAGTGCTAAATGCATACGATTTCTGTATGGTTATATATAAATGTACATGTAATTTACATGATGTTCTAACAAATAACAGAATAGAATGAAAAAAATTAGAACTATCTATTAAAAAAGAGCAACGATAAGCAATTCTATTAAAATGTATGTAAGAGAAGTAAGTAATGCAAAAACGAACAGAAAATATCATAGTCTTTGCGTTAAAGAGGTGTATTATACCCCCTCTATATTGTAGGCCCATGTTAACTGGCCCAACTTTTCTCTCTGGTACAGCCTGATGAAAAAGGTGTTGGACAATGGTGGAACATTTTACTGTTGAACAATCGTTAACTTGCAGTTTGCACACGTTTTTGAGTTGTATTCATGCGTATAAAAAAGCATCTGAAAAATCGCACGGGTGTTGCCTGAAACGTCCACCCCTGGCACTAAGCTGAATATTCCACTCAAAGACACTCGGAAGCAAGTTCTATTCACCCTATTTACCTCTGTCACCTTTCTTTTTTTTTTTATCTCTCGACGGCTGAGTTCAGAAGTTAGAGAATATCTTTGTTATCCCGTACCGTTTTGCATTACTTTCTTTTTATCTCTCGACAGCCGTTCTCCTTTTGCAAATACCTTTGTTTCATTCCGTAACGTTTTGCGTACCTCTACCTTGATCCTGTCTCCACCACCCCGTCTTATCGGCAATTCCATTTCCAGAACATCTTCCCCTTCAATCCCATTCAACATATATTTTTTTCCCCAAAAGTTACTGACTGACGGTCGGACAGACACGCAGACACGCTGCCTATCATAATGTGAATTATTTGTTGATTTTGCGTCAATTCTACAGAGGGAAACAGAATGATACTTAAAGTAATTGATTTAGTGTACAGAGTTCAAGAAAGTCGTTGAACCAAACTTTTTTGTATCAGAAGTAGAATATGGAAGGAGATTTAGAGCTTTTGTCTGATTCGGGATTTAGCAATAATGGATGCCATTAAAGTTGTATAGTTTAGCTTTTAATTTTCGTCGTAGCGTATAATAAAAAGAAGCTAAAATCTCTAACAAAACTTCAGATTAGTGTTTTTATTTGGGGGGAGTCTCTGAAAGTGGATTAGCGTCACTTTTGAGCTTAGTTGGCCGCTGTTCAAGAGTAAGATCAAAATTCAGACGATTGAACCCCTTCATCTTGTTTGAGTTATTAGCAAGACATTTCAGTCGATCCATTCTGCAGCCTTCTTCGGATGTACTATCGAAATGTGAAAGTGATAAAAAGAATCATTGAACAACAAAAGGGAGTCCAATCGTCTGGAAAACTCTTCGGGTATTAATGACTTTTTATCAACACTATAAACTAGAACCAAAATGTTCGAATGATCCAAAAATACATAACAGTTCTCCAAGGGAGTACGCTGAATGTACTTCTAAAATATGCTAATGTGAGTTGCCACGAGAGAGTTGACAAGGAGAGCATGAAAACTGCAGTTTGATGACAGGCGAAATAAGTGTAAATTGATATTTTCTCGGATCAACTGAACCTAATTCAATTTTGATTCCAACGCCCACTCTTGGTAGTAATGAGAATCTCGTTACTGTTGTCCGTATAAATTAGTAATTGCCGAAGTGGGCGTTACCTCACTCCGTCACGTTTCTAGAGGAGGTGAAAAGATCCAAGAAGGACAACAAGAAGGCACAAGAATCAAAGGAGCTTTTTTTTTTTACAAAATCTATCCGACTATATGAAGGTCGTGAAGATCCCAGTATGCTGTATAAGGAATAAAACTGACAAAGCGTTTTGTATGGAAGCATAGTTTTATTAGAAAACGTCAACGAAAACTGTCAGGAAAACCGTCAGCATATGTTTCTTCAGTTTTTAAGTTAGTCAGTCTGCATGACTGGCTGGCTCGTTATGTGTGTATAAATATATGTAAGTATGTATGTATCATGCCTGCTGACCACACCAATGCAGCTAGAGAGTTTGAAACGTTTCTTTTTCAAGTTTTTTTTAGGGCCCCCAGGTTTTTTTGTGGGGGGTTCAGTTTACAAGGTATGTTCAAGCTAAAAAGGTTTGTGCCCGACAGCGCCTCATCACGCTTTTTTTCTCTTTAAAACTAAGATTTCAGTGATCATCACTCAACGAAGGAAAATAAAAGTAATTTATTAATTGATCATCCCTTTTCCAATTCCTTTTAATTAATCAGCCCCAACATAGCATGCTGCCAAGAGACTTTAGTCACGAGACGGTTTCTATCGAGTGACTAACTAAACCTATCTTATTTTGTGGTCAGAAGTCGGAGTTAAAAATCCAAACGTTTATCTATATCTTGATGATATGAACAGGACTGGAAACTCACTCCTCGCCGGTCAGATCGAACAGAATATGTTGTCATTGACTCGTGATTATCGTATTTTCAAGTCTGCTAGGGCCAGGGAACTGGGTAGGTATGATTGCTGACTATTCACGAAATTGACACCGATTGACAAAGGAACTATTCGATCGCTAATGAAAGTTTCATCAAAGTGTTGGGAGGGCTGCGATAAGGCACCCGGGATGTGATCCGAAAGTCCACAAAGCGGACGTCCGAAAGCAGGTTGGGAACCGTGGGTTTAAATTCTCACTCTTAAAACGAATTCATCTTTTCTTATATTATCTTATGCGATATCTAATTATTGACAGGATTATATCCAGAGTTACATTGTTTGATTATTTTATATCGGTATACTTGTTCCTGTTAGCTCGAAACTAAAAATGTTTTGGTCCAATTACTATCTTAGAGCCCCCGAGCAAAAAAAGGCTTCCAATGGTAACCGATGGGAATGGTGTCTCGAAGCTCAATAATCGAATTTTCCAATTTTATCCCATACCAGACTCTAGGGCAATATCTATCTCCATGGTAGAACTGCTGGATTGTAAGGAGATGAACATTTCTGGTTGAGCGCCACCTTCTGGGCGAATTATTGAAATAATTCGTCATCTTATTCTTCCAGGAACTGGCGTTAATTTAAGAATAAACCCATCTAGACATTTTATTTTGGTTACTTCAGATTCTTTCCCACGTCTTTGTTGTTTTTGTTCCAATCAAGCACCAGAAAAACTACTACAATTTATAAGTATATCAAAGATATCTATCTATCTATCTATCTATCTATCAATCTATCTATCTATCTATCTATATATATATATATATATATATATATATATATATATATATATATATATATATATATATATATATATATATATATATATATATATATATATATGCGTATGTGCGCTTAATAAATTTCACAATTTGGAAAGACGAATGAATTATAAATTTTTTATATATTTCCCCCGAAAATGCACTCTGAAGTCAACGGTATCATCAGATCGCGTAGTTCGGACAAATAATTTTCAAAGATATATGAGGCCGAACGTTTTTATGGGGACAGCGTGATATTTATCAGTGGTGTCAACTGGTTCTCCCTTGGATACTTCATATTCTTCAGCTTTTATTACTGAGAATTTCGGCCTGTGTCCCTCTCCTTGTTTGTCTTTGATAGTATTTAAAAAAAATAATATTATTTCAGCAAATATTGGGGATATGTGCATTTCTACGGAAGGTTATTGAATTGTATTATATTCTGATGTCTTTTAGATTGAACTTGCTGCCCTCTTTGTGTCAATGAAACAAGAGTGCATCTTGTGTGTCATCTATTATTAGAGCACTTTAATGTTCATAAAAAACATAAATAAAAATAACAAAAAATATAACATAGTCCTTTTTCCAAATTTCTACGGAAGGTTATTGAATTGTATTATATTCCAACGTCTTCTAGATTGAACTTGCCGTCCTCTTTGTGTCAATGAAGCAAGAGTGCATTTTGTGTATCATCTATTATTAGAGCACTTTAATGTTCATAAAAAAACATAAATAAAAAAAAAATAAGATAAAACATCATCTTTTTTCCAAATCGCCAAATTAACAAATCATACATTGTTGGAAAAATATTCGCACGTATAAAGAAATTGAATAAATATATATATATATATATATATATATATATATATATATATATATATATATATATATATATATATATATATATATATATATATATATATATATATATAAAACTTCAAAATCTAGAAGCAAATGCTACATCATAAATTCAAAACCTCGAGAATATGAAAGATAAAATATATATGATAAATAATCTGATGTGATTATTTAGATATTCGAAGAAATGTACACTAGATAAAAATCGGGAATCCACTTGTAAAAATACCCTAGGCGTGATTAAGTAATTACATGGTGTGAAAAAATCCGTACAGATATCAACAAAGTGTGAAAAAATCTATTTGAATAATTCCTGGTAATGCATGAAACATCATGTTGTTGGACAGTTGATATAAAAAGATAAAAAATTATTCATTTTCATTCATTATTACGGGAGATCATTTCAAATAAGTTTTTATATAATATAACGCAATTTATAATTCATTTTGCCGGACCACCTACGTCCATTTCTCTCTCTCTCTCTCTCTCTCTCTCTCTCTCTCTCTCTCTATATATATATATATATATATATATATATATATATAACTCTGAAATCGAACACCGGTGGATAAGAAATTGTGTGTAAGTTAATAATCGCTTAAATTCAACCTTACTGACCGAAGGTTTCGATCCTACCCCGTGGTACTGGATAGGATATTGGATAGTCTATAGCCACATTGAAGAGTTGTAATACTACAAAACAGCTGACTGTGGATGACTCCATTATTCAATATATATATATATATATATATATATATATATATATATATATATGATCCTTTACTCTAGTAGAATTATCCATAGCATTTCTCCTCCCACTTCTTTCTGGTTCTCACATCGTTTTATCAATTTCCATTTATCATTGTATACTGTACGCTTTCAAATAAGTAAGCAACAGGGATTGAAATGGGTCTGACACTAAGTAAAAAGATGGGACGTATGATGGAAAAGACTAACAGATTGGTGCCTATCGGACAGTAAACACAGTAGGAAAATGTACACAAGATAGAGTTATGAAAAAATTACTCGTGAGATATTACTGAAATTGGCGCAATCACGCTCGCTATGGAAGAAATAAGGAAAGGCCTTTGTCTAACAGTCGACTTACAACTCATGATGATGATATATAAACAAAGAGTACTTCGACAGTATTTTTTCAATTCATCATCATCATAAGTCTTTTAATGTCCATCGTTGGACATAGACCTTCCTCAGGATTCGCAAGATCTTTCTATTGTGGGCGTTGCGAAGCCAATACTTCCTAGCCTGGCTCATTTTTCTCTCAATCTTGTAATATACCGGCATCAGTTACGCATTTGATCTCTGGGGATCCATGTTGTGAGTCGTGATGTCCATCGGTTGTCTACCATTCTTGCAACATAACTAGTCCATTGCCATTTGAGTTTTCTAATGGATTCTATGATTCTCGGATCCCTTTTTTCCCTAATAAACTGTGCTATCTTATAATATCTCCATGTAAGATTGAGTGTGTTTCTCTCATGTGCACGTTGCATGGTTCTTAGTTTGAGGTACAGTCTCTTGGTTAGGTTTCATGTTTCAGCTCCATAGGTGACTATCGGGGGGATGCATCGGTTGTATACTCTTCTT
This sequence comes from Thysanoteuthis rhombus, assembly GCA_963457665.1. Classification (NCBI taxonomy): domain Eukaryota; kingdom Metazoa; phylum Mollusca; class Cephalopoda; order Oegopsida; family Thysanoteuthidae; genus Thysanoteuthis; species Thysanoteuthis major. The sequence continues at coordinate 10,625,691 of OY735230.1, read as the reverse complement.
CTTAGGACTAATGAGTTTTTCTTTGTTCTTGAGCCATATACAATTTGTCAAACAACCTGCTCGCCTTGGGAAATGCATCTTCCTAGCAGTTGACTAAGACTGGCGTATGATAATATTATATAAACAAATTGTATTTGGGAAGCGTCTTTTCAATCAAATCTGTGTTATTAAATTTGACTGGTAGAAATCGTTATGTCAGAGTTTTAATAAGTTTTTCCTGTCAGCGAATACTGGAAACAATAAAGGACAATATCTATCTCCTTGGCAAATCTATTGTATTGTGAAAAGTTGAACTTTTGCTGTTGAGCGCCATCTTCTTTGTACAATTTATTAGAATAGAGTGTAATCTTATTCAGTGAGGAACCGTCATCAATCTGAGACTAACGGAAATAGCCGACAATGCCCGACGGAAAATAATTTCAAATATAACAACACGGGTAGAAATATGTTCTTTAATATATTTCTTCTTACAAAGCACAACAAATGGAGAAAATAGATTATTCACACTATGTATACATGAAAAAGTATCTGTCACAGAAAAATATTTTGATGCACCTGAGAAAAAATGAAACAGAGGCAGACCCTTAGTTTAGCTGTACTTGCAGGTACACATCTTTGATTCTTCTTTAATTGGGTACTTCTATGAAAGAGTTGTTTTTAAAGAAATATTGTCTGAAAAGGGGTTTCAGATTTGCAAAACCTTTTACAAACAAAACAGAAAAAAGTAGAATTAACTTTGATTCCCTATCGTAACAAGAAGAAGAAGAAGAATCTTCAACAAATTTAGAGGAGTTAACTCTTCACTGTTTTTTGTGCTTTCACAAACTATTAAGTAAAATCAATACCCCTACCAAGACTTGAAAATTAAGTTCAAGTGATTGATAGGTAGTTCTTCTACTGACTGAGCTAAATCAACAAGTTTCACAAGTTTACCAACATTTATGTTTGAAATACGCAAAGGCTTATTCAATTCTTTTGAATATATACATTTATAAAATTCATGATTCTCTACTGCGATTCGGAATCACCATTATGTGAGGAATAGCCGGCTCTCTTACAGATTTAGCCAAAATCTTGCAAATCCACGAATGTATTCATAATATATTCAATGCAAATGTTGCAGTGATCATCTCCAGCTGGAATCAGGAATGGATTTTGACCAGGCAACAGCCAGGCTTGTTAGCTTTTTATGGTTCGTTTGGTTCAAAAGGGCTATCAGAATCCAAGTTCGACTTCTGGTCGATTGTGAGAGTCAGCACCACCTATCCTATCATCTTTTCTGATGTTAACCCAAAGTACCAAATTACTTCTAAAATTATAATGTTAGGATGCAATGCAGGTCAGGGAGGTCACAAACTGATTCTACCTCCAATGACCCCAGTGACCTCAGAGGTTGAATTTGACCTTATCCCTTACGAGTTGTGAGACCAAACAATTTTTTGTATTTCATAGCAAACTAAATATCCCATTCCATGTAGTCAGAAATTGCTTCAATTAACAAAAAACACAATAAAGTGCTTTGGATGACCTATGGTTACATTGCAAAACCTTTTAGGTCAGTTTCACATGGCCTATGTTACGATTGGATAAGGTCACGGCACCCTGATGTTTGGGCGTGACAGTGACACGGATAAACAGGATCCTCCAATATCATAGATATAGTGTAGATCGTAGGATCTACCCAAGGCGTCCACGAAACAAAGCGACTTTTTCGTAATGTATGCATTGAGTCTTAGTTGCATAAACGATTGAATCACAACTTCTACATGTGTTCATTCTATTTCTTCAACATGGGAAGTACATTTCATGAAAGAAAAAATCTAATACCATTTCGCATTTTTAATCAAAAACATCTTGATTATTGACGTGATGGGGACGCTACTTTGTAAGTAGTATCCCTTCGCATATATCTTTTTCCTCAGTGAGCTTCGTTCTTACTTTTCCATTCAAGTGTATATTTTCTATTCGGGTTCATACACTTTCGAATAATTTCATAATCGATGCTAAAAACCAATAATTACATACATATGTAAGTATATATGTTGAAGGGCAAGTTATTTTTGGAGAGATCCCTTAAGAAATTTAATTATTGAAGATGGTTCCTCGAGTAAAGTTTGAAGACCACTGAAATAGATTACTGAAAAATGCAATAATATTATTTGATGCATTCGGCACAAATTCATTTTCGAATTAATATTTGTTTAATATAAACATGATAAAAACATTTTTTTAATATATTAATAACTTCGCAAACCCCAAATTCCCTTTCCTCTGCTTTGCGGTACTCCTTTCCTGTGTCTCTCAATTACTTGACTTTTTACAATTTGCAATGATCTAGCTGTAGCAAAAGCACCAGAAGGTTTTTGGTAGTTGTGTTGGATACTTTTTATCCTTGTCAAGAGTTTGACGTTAAACTGTATTGCATCCTCCCAATAGTCACTTATGGAGCTGAAACATGAAACCTAACCAAGAGACAGACCCGCAAATTGAAAACCATGCAACTTGCACATGAAAGAATAATGCTGGGCCTCACACAGAGAGACCACAAGACAGCACAGTATATCTGAGAAAAGACAAGAGTTAGAGACATCATAGAATCCATTTAAAATCTCAAATGGCGGTGGGCTGGCCATGTTGCAAGAATGGCAGACAATCGATGGACATCACGACTCACGACATGGATCCCCTGAGACCACATGCGCAACCGAGGCCGGCAGAATATTAGATGGAGAGATGAGCTAGACAAGTTCAGGAAGTACTGGCTACGCGACGCCCATGATAGGGAAGTGTGTCAAATCCTGGGGAAGGTCTATGTCCAACGACGGACGTTAAAAGACTGGTGATGATGATGATGATGATGATGATGATGAATGTCGTTGACAGGTTTTCGATACCAACAAAATCATCATGGATCCATAGAGCTAATTGTCAAACTACAGTCCAAACCTGGAGTTGACAAGGTACTTTTACTGTAGCCGGAAGGACAAGAACGACAGGAACAATCGTCACCAAATATAGGGGAGTAAAAGTAATGCATGTGCACAGTGATTCAAAATCACAACCAACTGATTAGTAGTCGTGTGTCTTATCGTCTGAGCTGAATCGTCAAGTGTGTCATATCCACCAAAATTTGCGCTAGAAATACACTTGGATTTTTTCGATTCTTCCCTTATAGATAAAAGCGTTTATGAAATTGATATTTCCCTAACGTTGATTTGAAATCAGGATCAAGTAATTGGTAGCTGTTTCTCCTACCGACTGAACCAAACCGACAAGCCTCATATATCAGCGAAAATTTAACTTACATGTACGTAAGGACTTATTTCATTTTGATAAATAAATCCATTTATACTAAACGCACAAACACACTCACACACACACGCACGCACACACACACACACACATATATATATATATATATATATATATATATATATATATGTAACTATCTATTTATTATTCGTACTAAAGAAAGAAATAGTTTAACTCTACAGCAACCAGTAATTTTGCAATTGCATTATACTCATAAAATATAAAAAAGTTATGTTGCCCTGCATCTCTTGTTTTTGTTCAATATTTTCTGAATACTAAATTAATCTAATGGTAGAAATGAGTAAAGATAGCATGAGTAGACAAAGTTGACCGTCGAAATGAAAATGTCCGAATCAGTTTTGGGAACGTACATTTCATTTAGAAGCGTCATTCTTTCTTTTACTCTCGAGAGATTTATAAATTTGTTTGCTATGAAGTCTTAGATTCTTTCGTTTCCTTGATTTCATCTTCCCTGACAACCATTTTGTTTTATGTTCGGAAATGGCATAGAGTCTATTATCGACTTGACAATTCTTTTCATTGAAAAATCGAGAAAAACATTAATCATTGCCTTCTTGGGGAAACCCGTTTCTATTTATTAAGTTTGACGTAACATTCTATTCCTACAAGTTACGTCACCATTTACGTCACTGATGACATAAGCGTTACAGACGACAAATTTACATCGCTGAGTATTATATTTGTGGATTGTTTTAATAACTTTGCTTTTCTATACTTAGGGAAACAGGTTTTTCTTCTTTCTTGGTTTTCTGTGTTTATTCTAGGAATGACTAATGATTTATTTCTACTTCCCAAGAGACGTGAAGAAATTAAGAAAGAAAGAAGAAAAAGGGAAAAAAGGAAATTGGGAGGGGATACTATGAAGGAGAAAAAATGGAAAACAAATGAATGAATAAATGAATAAATAAAGATCAGTACTAAGATACTAAGAAGATAGGAAAGAAAGAGAGATGAATGAGAGTATAAAGAAAATGTGGAAAGAAATACATAGAGACAGTTGAATACATAAAGACAGTTGAATAAAAAGAAGTGGGAGGAAGGAAGAAAGAAAGGAGAAGAAGGTAAAGAAGGGAGACAAGGAAAAGAAATTTGGGGATATCAAGGAGAACGAAGAAAGAAAAGAAAGACAAAGAAAAAGAGGATGAGGGTATGAAGAGGGAAAAAACGAAAGAAAGAAAGAAAGAAAGTAAAGAAAAGAAAGAGGAGTTAGGATATCAAGAACAAAGAAAGACAGACATACAGAAAAAAAGGGAAGAAGGGTGAGGCTATGAAGAAGAAAGAAAGAAAGATGGGGGCGGGATATGAAGAAAAACAGATTAGAAAGTGTTAGTCTCTAACCATTCGAGTCGACACATCCAAACCTCGAACCAATATGGCGACCAGACACCAAGGAAACTAATCCAAGGTGGAGTTTCCAAATGCCAAATTTCATGACGACCCCACCATTAGCAATATCATGAGAAATCCATACAACAAACCTTGAAAAAAACGTGCCCCCATACGGTGATGAGTTAAATATCGACTGAAAATAAAATAGGTGATCAGTTCATACCAACATCCATTCAATAGCACTTACTTAAATACCATATTTCAAGACAAAAACCCCTTGTGAGATTTGTGCTATTCCGGAAAAAATGAGATAGCATGACACATTTTATTATTTGTGTGTATTGTGATTAAAAGGTGTGACGTCAATAAAAGGTTTGACGTCATTGAGAGAGCATTATTCCTATCAAGTTTTTTTTCTTACCATCAGCTAATGGTATCTTAATAGAATATTTGAGGTCAGTATAATTGTATTTAAAAAAGATAAAAATGTCAAAAAACAAAAACTAGAAGCAAACCCCAAAACGCTAAAAATATCAATTTACAATATTTCTTTGAAAATTTCCATATCACAATATTTCACGAGTCAGAGCGGCCCTACTTACCCGTTTTCATCTGCTTGCTTCTACTACCATGAATGGTGGACGTATCGTTGAACTTATGGTTCTTCTTATCAAAGTATACAGTATCCTGATTTACCTATCGTTTATATTTTTTCATTCAATCAGAAAGTATTTTTCAGCATCCTCTAGGTAATCATCTTGTTGGAAAAGGGGGAGGGGAGAGGCTATGAAGAAGTAAGGCATCTTATGTCAATGGAGAATGAATTAGGAACAAATCAGGAGATAATCAAATATAGATGTTTTGTTGGGAGAATTATTAATAACAGTATGACACCGTTTCAGATTTCAGCTACGGGAAATGATATAACTTATCAATATCAATTAGTTAATAAACAGGTATGTACACAATAGAAACAGTCGTACGACAATTGCCTTTTGATAGCATGCCGTATTAAAAATGGAAGAGGGGTGATCAATGAATAAGTTACTTTTCTCGCCTTTCGGGGGCAGTGATCACTAAAAAAAGTCACGATCGACGTAAAACAAACGTGAATGCTACACAAATGAAAGGAATCAATTTAGCATAAAATTTAGCATAAAATTAACCTACAAATCGAATCTCTCACTAAACACCTATGTAAGGAAGGAATTGAAAAAAAATCAAAAAAAGTTTTTCTTAGATTTGGTAAGGAGTAATTGTTTAAATTTTCGATCCTCTAGCTCCAATGACGCTACCAACATGCGTGAAATGAAGATCCTTACATATATAAATATATACGCAGTCAGCCAGGCAGACCAACTAAAAAATTGGAAAGATCTATGTTGAAAGTTTTTGCGACAGTTTTTTGTTGACGTTTTCTAATTGATAATAACATTCTGACACTGTCTCTGAGTGCAGCAATGAAATATGACATAGCTGATCGATAACAATTTTTGTAAGTGAATAAATTAATAAATGGACTTGCCATCACAGTCAATACTTGAACAATCATAGCGTCAAAATCTGAAATCGCACGAAAATTTCATTCAAGTAAAAAAAAAAATCTATTTTTGACGTCACTGGCATTATTTGCTTCAGTAAGAAAAAATCATCTGAATTAAGGGGAAACTAGATTATATGAATAAACCCGCCACATTTAGGTCCCTAGAGGTCAATAAATCATTTTTTCCGAAGATTGAAAATTTTTATTTTTCCTGAAAGGGTCTATACTGATGCCAATTTTCAAGTCAGTAGCCAAAATGGATGGGCAGGAGTGCTGGAATACACGAACAAATAAAAAAACAATCATAAAAACATCCATGGACATGTGCACATATAAAAAGGGATAGAACCGTTCAACAACTTTGGTGGCTACAATTATTCAACAGTATGACTGTTTCAGATTTCAGATAATCAATATCTATCAATAAATGAACAGGTCTAGTTAGTTGATCATAGAAACAATCACGTTGCCAATGGCTCGCAGCAGCATGCTGTGTGCCGAGCGATCAATTAACAGATTAGGAAGGGGGATGATCAGTAAATATCACGTCTTTTGCATTTTGTTGGATAGTGATCAGTAAAAAAATCTGAATTTTCTAAAAACAGGCAGACACAAACTAAGGGATCGATGTAGCATAAACTTACATCACAAACCATACCCCCCAAGTATTTAGAAAGAAAATTCCGGAAAAAAATCTTATGGAGTAAATATTCAAATTTTCTGGCCTTTAGCACTATTGGTTCGCATGATACATATACACATAGCCATCCAGACCAACATGAAAACTGAAAAAAAAAAAAAAAAAAACTTATGTTGACAGTTTTGGTTGACGGTTTCTAATAAATTAATTGATCCAAAAACCAATCACGGTAGAATATAAATGAACCGGGCAACACCCGTCACCTTTCGCTTCCCTTCTTTCCTTTGAATCAACGAATTGGCTAACGAAGTAAAATGCGTAAAATCTTGCACTCTTGGCCCAATGGCACTTGGCATGTTTATCAGTGTAATTAGATAATCGCAGCCATAATTAAGCAAGTGTTGTTCGGTTGGAGATCATTAGAGATATAGGAAGTCAACCGGGAAGCCATCTCGAGGAACCTGAAGGGGGAAAGAAGATGATGAAGATGAGAGGCGTGTCTCTTTTTGCCTGGACAGAGGTTGGGAATTGTCGGGCATGGGTGTTCTCGGTGTCATTCGGATGTCAGATGTTGCGTAGGGGTAGATGACTGATACATTATTACATACACGCATTCATTCGTTAGTATAGACATATATATATATATATATATATATATATATATATATATATATATATATATATATGTATGTATATATATATATATATATATATATGAAACCTTGCATCTCGATTTTGATCATTTCAGCCATCACCAGTCATTCTCTACCTTCCAGCCCTCTTTGTCTGTCCGACTCTCTATATATGTACGACTGTGTGTATATGTATGAACATACTCACACACACACATGTATTCAATAACACACACACACACACACACACACACACACACACACACATATATATATATATATATATATTTAACTGATAGATTTGAAAAGATCGATGCAGACTGATAGAACGGAACGGCCGTAGACAGCGTAGTGAGGTTGACAAGTACAGAGAGAGAGACAGATTGACATAATGTGAGATAGATAAGAACAACCTTTGAGAATATATATATATATATATATATATATATATATATATATATATATACTTTTATGCTGTTTTCTTTCAAAATCGTCTTATCTAATAGCGATGATACGTAGATCTTAACGGGTCGTTGTTTTACGAACTGCAATAGAAAATACATGGGAAAGCATCAAGAACTTAAAAAAAGAGAATTTACAGCACAAAAAGATCGTAATGATGATACATTGAATGCAACCATGGTTCACCGAAACGTGAGGGACCATAATTTCAAAACTTGAAAAAAGAATAAAAAAATAAAGAAATAAAGAAAATAATAAAAAAAGAATTAGAGCAAAAAGACTGACAGAAGAATCAACACTTATATCAGAATAAAACACGATAAAGCAACGACCGGGTAAGATCTATGTATCATCGCTAAGATGAATAGAATAAGAGGACAGACCAACAAAAGGGAGAGCTGGGATTGAAGAATTTCGATAACGTCACACAACGATATATTAGCAAGAGGAATGTTGCAAAGCTCCTATGACAACGATATATATATACATATATATATATATATATATATATATATACATGTATATATATATATATATATTGAGAGCGAAAGAGAGAGAGAGAGAGAGAGAGGGTGGGAGAGAGGGGGAGAGAGTCAGAAACTGCATGATAGAGAGGAAACTAAAATCAACGAAAAAAAACATTCTTTGATACGTAGTAAGATGTGGGTTTCGAAGGATCATCTTAGACAAGCAACCTTTCAGTATTTAACAGCAAGGAGACCCAAGAAGATCAAAATAATTTCTATCCTGTCTCAGGTGCGGCGGAGAACTGCGAACATGACCTCGTTCTAATCGTGAAGAATTCTTCAGGAAATGATATGGTCAATTCGCATTGGCAAATCGGTTCTCGCACGATCACCGAAGTTAAGCAACGTGGAACCCAGGAAAACCAGGTGTCGTGAGCAGCTGGGGATCACGTGGAGAGCCTTCCGTGGCAATCCTCTTGATCATTCCAAGGAGGAGACCTATGTTTTCCTCCATTGCTAGACAAAGAACCCCCCCCTGCCCAAGGAACACTCTTGGTGGCCTGGTTGCAAGCGACAAGAAACGAATGGACGAACCGAGACGAATGATTCAGGAAATTAAAACACTTTTGATTGAGGCTGTGCGTCTTCAGAGCGAGACTCTTGCCAAACCCACAGATGCTGCATTGTGAATCACACACTCTGGCCGACACCCAAGCACAATTGATTTTTCCCCAAACTTTCCTAATTTACCCACTTTTAATGGATTTCTATATTTGCTGTTGTTAATTAACAGCACAGTGACTCAGTGGTTTCAATACCGGGTACGGATCGAAGAGATTGGAACTTGGGGAAACGTTTGGAATGAGATTAGGTGCATACGGTTCATGGAACGTGAAAAAAGATCTATTGTATTCGTTATTACTTACCTAGAGGTTGCACGTGATATTTTGAATTTTTTCACACACACACACACACACACACACACACACACACACACACACACGCATACAAACAAAACACTCTTTGGTTAAAGGGAACTGAAACATGGAACCTAACCAAGAAACAGACCCGCAAACTGAGAAGCATGCAGCGTGTGCATGATAGAATCATGCTCAACCTCACATGGAGAGATCACAAGATAGCACAATATGTCAGAAAAAACGGGTGGGGGTGTCGAGACATCATAGAATCTATTCTAAAACTCAAATAGCAATGAGCTGGCCATGTTGCTAGAATGATAGACAAACGATGGACATCACGACTCACAACATGGATCCCCAGAGACCACATATGCGAAACCGAGGCCGACAAAATACAAGATGGACGGATTAACTAGACACATTCAGAAAATACTGGCCCTGCCATTCCCACAAATAGAAATGTGGAGACTCCTGGGGAAGGTCTGTGTCCAACGACGGACATTAAAAGACTGATGATGATGATGATGATGATGACGATGATGATGATGATGATGATGATGATGATCAAATAGTTCCTTTGTTAAAGGGTGTCAGTTATACCTACTAGTTCTCTCACAAGTCCCCCTCAATATATTATGTTTGATCTGACCGTCGTGTGGCGAGTATCCTGACAAGTCCACGTCACCGAGATACTGGCAAACGTTCAGACTTCGGGTCACAGGATAAAATAGGTCTTGTTAGTCACCCAATAGAAAGTTTCAAATGACCAACGTCTTTTGGCAGCATGCTGTGTTGGGGGTGATCAGTTAGAAAGCTTGAAAAGGGTCTATCAATGAATAAATCACTTCTCTCGCCTTTTGTTTGGCAGTGATCACTAAAAAAAAAAGAAGCCCGAATTAAAAGAACAATCAAACATGAACGCTACCAGAAGTAAGCACCAGTTCACACAGTTATATACGTGTATGTATGCATGAGTGTGCAGGTCTATTCTCATCTTGATATACATTGATACAATACTTCTCAAACTGTATGTCACGGCACAATAGTGTACTGGAACTATCTCATGACTGTGCCACGTAATTTTTTAGACGTATATTTTGAATGCTTACATCACAGGTATTAAGCCCTCTGGTTCCGCCACTTACTTAGTAATCTAGTGATTTCATTTCATTCCATTCCATCTATCTTTGAGATCTGAACCTTTTAGAGACAGATGAAAGAAAAAAAAGGGTAATGAGTACAAATATCAGTGTGCTGACATAAAAGATTTGTTAATTGAATACGGAAATGTTTTCGTTCATTTCATTTCATTTTACAGTACGTCAATATTCAGAACACTCCTTAATTACTACTTCAAAGTGTTTTCTGATACAATAATGATATTTACACGTTTTTCACGAAAGGAATTACAGACACATACACTAATATATATATATATATATATATATATATATATATATATATATATATATATATATATAGAGAGAGAGAGAGAGAGAGAGAGCTTATATCTATGCATGTACAACTTTCTAGACTATATATATATAGAGAGAGAGAGAGAGTGAGAGAGAGAGCTTATATCTATATATGTGAAGAAACTTCCTAGACTATATATATATATATATATATATATATATATATATATATATATATACGTGCGCGTATGTGAAAGTCCATACTATTATCACAACTAATAAAGAGTAAAGTATTGAACTACAGTGTTAGTCAAATATTTTCACTCGTGTGCTGTCATAGAATTGAGTTTTAGAACTATAGCAATATATATATATAGTCAGACGTGACGGTTAACTTGTCAAACAAAAGATGAAACAACAAACGTTTTGAAATGGCGGGAAATATTGGCTGCAAACTCTTTAAGGAAGTTCCACATGATGGAAAAAACCCCAAAAAACAGATGCCAACCGAGTGTGAAGCTGTTTGGACACGGAGTGGTGGTCAGGGGTGGGGGACGGAGTAGACTCACAAAGAAAGTTGAATTATATGATAAAATGGACTGAAAGAATATATTTAAAGGTTGCGAAAGCTAAACTGAAATGCTTGCAACATAAACGTATTTATAATCGCTGACAGATACACAGGCAGACTCGTAGACAGACGTGCACATACACATACACATAACAGCTTACACACACACACACACCAACATATACATATATATATATATATATATATATATATATATATATATATATATATATATATGCATGCTTATGACCAGGCTTCAATCACTCGTAAAACAAACAAAAAAAGAATAGAAATGTGTTTCAGCTAAAGGCTGCTATCAACCACCTGTATGCAATTACTATATATATATATATATATATATATATATATATATAGAGAGAGAGAGAGAGAGAGAGAGAGAGAAGGAGAGAGAGAGAGAGAAATTAGTGGATGTTACGTTCACTTTTGATAAATAATCGATATTTCCTTGATTGTTCCATAATGATCATCAGGTAGGTACACTCATTTACCAGAGTTATACACACACACACACACACACACATATATATGTGTATAGACTTTAAGTTCCTTCTACTATATACTACAATCAACAAATATAGTCACATAAACACATATACATACACATATAAATTGTTAAATCTTGAAAAAACATTTCCACAAATAGATTGCTAGACATATACACAGGCAGAGATATTCACGTACAGACAAATGCACTCATTCACATGCATATAGATATTTCGGTTTGTAAATGTCTATACTTATTTATACTGCATATATATATATATATATATATATATATATGCATGTGTGTGAGTGTGTAAGTGTATACAAGTGAAGCTCCTACTTCAGACGATTCAAAGGAGGAGCAGGTAAAGTGGGAGCTCTATTTGAACTTGTTCCTAGATTGGATAAAAGGTTGCGATTGGTTATTTTCTCGGAACGCATCTGATGTGAATAGGCGTACATATATATATATATATATATATATATATATATATATATATATATATATATATATATATATATATACGGAGGTATTGAAGGTTTTACTCCTTAAGAAATATTCTAAAACACACTAGCAGCCTGATAAAAAGAATGCTGTGTATAGCTCGCCTTGAAACCAGTATTGAAAATGTGTCTCTTCCCTTGTGTCGAGTAAAAGAGCAAAATTCGTCGAATCCAACTTGGTATTTTTCGATTCAGTTATAATTACCATAGGCTGAAGAGTTGAGCATTTTTACAAATGTGGCTTTAGAGCTTCCATCCATAGCATTTTGACAACGAATATAATGTGGACAAATTGGATTCTCTCGCAGACACGTACTCAGACGCCATTCACAGTCAAACTGAAATCGTACCGGAGTTTTCTTTTATATTCAGAGACACATACAAAGACATAATGAGCTCTAGCAGTGTACGGCAAATTCAATTGTCGAGAAACTGGCTACCAACAATGAGCCTCAATTCACGATCGCTATTGGCGAGTCTTCTGTTTATCTATCTTTCAATCTATCCAAACTGTACAACATTCTTCTGACCTTACCAGTGACTGGGACTGTTGCAGAACGATCCTTTAGCCGGCTCCAGCACATGAAGTAGAACATTCGTTCCACAATAGGCGGAGATAGATTGTCTGGGTTGGCTTTGTCCTCCATTCAATGACAGTCGGCTACTGAGTTGATTGTAATCAAGTAATAGATAGCTTTGCAAGAATAGAAAATATATAACAAAAGGCTCTTGTATTTGCATCATATATTTTTCACATTGTTTCATTTTGTTTTCGTAACCACTGCGTGGGAGGTGAGAGAGGTATATGTACCCAGTCACGTCTTCCTGTTTGTCTGTTTGTTTGTCTGTTGTTTGTCCGTTTGCCTGTCTGTCCACAATATATCTCCACAAAGTAATCTATGGATTTCAATGAAATTTCTGGATGGATGGACGATCCGACAAAAAGAGAGTTGATTAAATCAGAAGCGATATTTTTTTTTCATACCTTAATGTATACGTTTGGGGATATCCACATGGGATCTTCAATAGTTTAATTTTCATGAATTACACTGAAGATTTGTGTAAGGGTGTGAATAGGCTACGAAAGGATTGGTGAAATCTTGGAGCGGATCCATGCCCTATCACCTCTCAAACATCGAGATGACATGTCGACATAGGGTAATAAAAAATTTTTTTCGTGCCTATCCACATATTTCCGACGGTTCTCAATGATATTTAATGTCATTTAATTGAAGGGAAGGGAATTGGCTATGAAAGAAGTGATTAAATTTGAGTGGATCAGTAAACAATTACTCCCATTGACAACTACGTTGGCAAAGGTAAACGCTCTCTGAGTGCCTCCTAGTTTGACAATTAAGATGTAAAATAATGAAATGATGCACAGGCTTCCAGTATGTTTCGATTCTAAATACCACATAAATCTATGGAAGGTACTGTTTAGCTTTTTGAAAAGTATGTTTTGATTTCAATACAAAATGATAATTATTCATTTCCTTTAAAACTCTATCTTCCTTGGGTTTTGATTTAAAATGCATAATGAAAAATGTGGGATAAATCAAAATTATCTGGAACGTCTCCAGGTGTTTTTTTAAATTTCTTCTTTCCACCACCTAACATTAGAACATATCCACGACCTTAGTACACACCTTGCACAAATTTTATACAGGGGTTGCAAAGGATGCAAAGGGATTGGAAGCCATCATAACCTTTTCTGTTTTAATAATTTTTGCTATTCTTTTTCTCAGATATATAAAAGAACCCTTGGGAATTCATGGACAAGTACACAAGTGAGCAACTAACTGAAATAATAGAATTTGACTTTGAATACCTTTAAACTTAACCCAAGTAGAATATTTTCGTTTCTTGAAGGTGAAGACACCGCTAGCAGGCTCATGATTTGTCGTTTGTTTTTGCATTTTCGAGAATTGGGCTTCGTTAGTGATCATTCACGAACGCAGAGATCACGTTCAGTCCAATATGCTGAAAATCGTAAAAATGTTATGCCAAGTGTTATAAAGAAAGCAAGAAATTGTGAACTTTGGAATGATGGACATTTTACACAAACAATTTCCGGTGTATAGGTCAATTGGATGCACCTTGTTCACATATTTCATTGTTTAGAAAAAATCATCAAAACTGAAATGATATGAATATTTAAAACCCATTCGCGAATTTTGCACCGATACATATATATATATATATATATATATATATATATATATATATATATATATATATATATATATATATTGAACTATAGGGAGTGAGACAGACTCAGGAGTGAGAGTGTATGGAAGTTAGGTATGTGTTTTCATTGATGGTTTAGAGATGTTTTTTTGGGGTTGGGTATTCCAATCTTCAATAGTGTGTATCGTGTGTGTGTGTGAACTTTATAGAGGTTATACGTTTGCTTTGGAACAAGAGTCCACCATGAGGAGCTTTGCTTTCAGAGCAAAGAATGGTATCCCATCTGCTAGGGGCATCCTGTTGTGAGAGACTAAGTTCAGTCCGTGATGAAGTCTGTGGTGTTATCGGTAGAAGTAGGTTTTGGAGAGGACATAGGGTGTCAGGGTAGGAAGGGGAGTGCTTTTGTGTTAGATTGTGTTGGTAGGTTAGGGATAGTATAAATGGAGGGGTGATGAGGTTAAGAAATATGAACAGACGGACAGATAGATATATAAACGCATAGAGAGAGAGAGAGAGGGGGGGGGGAAAGAGAGGGGAAAGGGAATAGTTGAAGAGACTCAGATAAGGAGCGAAATAAACGAATAATGAGAGTAACGCGTTTTGTAGAATCTTGAGCGAAACCAGACCAATTTCTCTACTTCCCTCGAAGTCAGCCAAGTAGAGCTTCCGGTCAGAGCCGGGCGAATACTGTCTAATATCATCCATTTCTCAAGACACGGAGGGTTACATCCAATTAACCTGAACACCTTCATTTCTATTTCTACTTATTCTCCCCTGGATAGATCCATTGCATAGGGAAAACCCGACGACCAAGTCTTTCTCGCAAGTTTTCTTGTTATCATAAATTTGAATTTTGTTCGTGGCTGATTTTCTCTCTCTCTCTCTTTCTTTCACTTTCTATTTGTTTGTCTGTCTGTCTGTCGGTCGGTCCCCCCCCCCTCTCTCTCTCACACACACACATATAAATAAAGGTGTGCGTGTGTATCTATAAACTCATTTATTGCAGGTGAAAAGGAAACTTTTATTGAGGCCAAATATATAATACTTTTAGAAACTATGCATCATCATCATCATCATCATCATTTATGTTTTCTGAGGGATGTTTTTATATTGATTAAACAATTGAGCATCCTCTTAGAGATAACTCCTAGACCTAGCCCACTTCCTTTGACACGTAACTTACAACCACCAACACAAATATTCACATTACTGAAAACAATAAAACTAAATGAATAACTCCTCCCTCTCATAGCAACACCCACCAGATTCTCACCGAATTCCCCAAATTAGAATCTAAAAACATAGACAATCATTCGCCTGATGAGGCCTAGAGAAGACAGAAACATATACTTGTTTTTGTAGCGAATCCACATCATATATATATATATATATATATATATATATATATATATATATATATATATATATATATATTGTTCATTATGTATTTTCAATTAGTAAGAATACAAGAATAAAGGAATAGAAGACAGATTTTATCCGTTGATAATGGTTGATCACAGCACTCAATATATAACACAGTAAGTAGAGGTATTGATACACGAAAAATTAAGAATTGCGAGGATATATCAGTTGAGTTTCACTCTTGCCGGTTGCTGATGAGTGT
Source organism: Thysanoteuthis rhombus (assembly GCA_963457665.1). Classification (NCBI taxonomy): domain Eukaryota; kingdom Metazoa; phylum Mollusca; class Cephalopoda; order Oegopsida; family Thysanoteuthidae; genus Thysanoteuthis; species Thysanoteuthis major. Next base: position 10,609,560 of record OY735230.1, on the reverse strand, counting down.
GTGAGGCACGAAAAGTTGACATTCACCGGGTATTTATCTTTGTAATTTTATATAAACATGTATATAGAAAGAAACACAAATTGTATGATCATTCAACAATATACTGAGATTTTTCGCTGGTAACTGCTCCATCGAAGTCATACAAAAACCAAAATACAAACTATTCGTGTTTCTTTCCACTTTGTCATTTGTTAGATATCATTATTCAAATACTATTTATACATACATCACCATACAGAGCTAATATATATATATATATATATATATATATATATATATATATATATATATACATATATATATATATATATATATATATATATATATATATATATGCCAGCGTGAATCTTACTTTATATATGTGTGCATTGGGAACCGTTAACCAAAATTTCAACGTAGCTTTCTCCAGTTTTTAAGTTAGTCTGGCTGGTTATTAATGTACGTATGTATCACGTGTATGGGCTGTATCAATGAA
>OY735230.1:10596585-10604085 GCA_963457665.1 Thysanoteuthis rhombus | reverse complement strand
ACCTTGCCCTAACATCGTGCCTTTTGCCAAGCATATCAAGTCCTTCAACACACATTTCGCCTGATGCAAAACAAGTGGTGGAAAAACATCTGAAAACAGCCAAACATTGTGCAGATGTCAGCAAAATCAATGGTTTTCACCAAACCTTAAAAAGCAGTGTACAGCCGCACCGACAAGATCCCACACCCGCAGCATTGTGCGGATGTTTCACACGGACATTTACATCTTCAAGCGCTGGCCCGAGCACTTCCACACACTGTATAGCACAAAGCCTGAAATATGAGACAGCGCTTAACTGCATCAACCGGCAACTGAATTAGACGAGGCGCCTACAATACAATAAATTGCAGAAGCAACTGAGACATTGAAGTGTGGCAAAGCAAGGCCACGATGAAGAGTAATGATCCACTGAAGCTTCAAGTGCCATTAGTCAAGAGTGCCACATGGTATGATTTTTAAATTGTGCAATGTGGCCCGCACTTCAACAAGGTATGTCATCGTTTATCACAGTCATTATATTTCAAGTAGATACATGCTGAAAAAACAGAGAGAGAGAGAGAGAGACAGACAGACACAGAGAGACACTGAGAGACAGAGAGAGAGGACAAGAAAAATAAATAAATACACAATAGAAACTGTCACAGGACCAATATCTTTTAACAGCAGGGTGTTGAGGGTGCTTGATTAAAAAATTGGAAACAGGGCTGATCAATGAATTTGTTACTTCGCTCGTCTTTTGCTGGGCAGTGATCACTTAAAAAGTCTAAATTTGAAAAAAAAAACAGACAAAAACAAGCAGAAACAAACTTTGGATCGATTCAACAGGAACTAAAATTTTAATTTGAACGTGATACATACATTGTTAGCAAGTCAACCAAACAGACAGACAGACAGACCAACTTGAAAACTGAAGAAATCTATATTGACAGGTTTGATTCATGGTTTCCAACAGGAATGGGAAGAGTTTTAAGTCTAAAGGGTGAAAGACAGAAAAGGAATGTATGGTAAGAGCAATAACCGAAAGAAAGGCAGGAAGGAAAAAAAAAAGAAAGGACGGAAGAAAGAAAGGGAGACAAGAAGAAAAAAGGATAAACGAAAGACAGAAAATAAGAAAGAAAGAAAGGAAGAAAGGGAGAACGGTGGGAAAGAAGACAGAACGAACGAACGAGAGAAAGGAAGAAAGTAAGAAAGAAAGAACTGAAGGAAGAAAGGAGAACCGAAAGAAAGAAAGAAGGGAGAGAAGAAAGAAGGAACAAACGAACGAAAGAAAAGAAGAAAGGAAGAACGGAAGGAAGAGAGGAAAACAGAAAGGAAGAAAGAGAGAAAGAAAGAAAGAAAGAGCGGTGGGAAGACAGACAGAACGAATGAACGAGAGAAAGGACGAAAGAAAGAAAGAACAGATAGAAGAAAGAGGGAACGAACGGACAAAAGAAAGGAGGAAAGGAAGAACGGAAGGAAGAGAGGAAAAAAGATAGAAAGAAAAAGAAAGAAAGACAGATAGAAAGAAAGGAACAACGAAAGAAGAAAACAAGAACGGAAGAAAGAAAGAACGAAGGAACAAAAGAAAGGAAGACAGAAAGAATTAACAAACGAAAGGAGGGAGAACAGAAAGAAAGAAAGAAAGGAAGAAAGAAAGAAATAAGGTATGAATAAATAGATAATTAGGAAGGTAAAATAGACTGGTAACTAGAAATTAAAAAAAAAAGACGAAGGCAAAACCGGGTCGATAACTCATGTTTCAAATGAAGCCAATCAGCACGTTAATTTCCATAGAGGTGCAGCGGTCAAATTTGGCAAATGATAGATTTTAAGTGGATATAATTTATGACCAGCTTTGGATAATCAGAGTTTGGCAATATGGTAGGTCTTCGAATTTATGCCCCCTTGTCACTGACCATATTTGAAATCGGCTTGTAAATTGCCAGCCTCCTCATTTTATACTTTTAAGGAGATCCAATTGATGACCAATTAGGAGACGTCAACCACCATCAGCCACCGACCAAAAGGGTTCTTCACTTTTAAGTCGATGTGAGTTGCTATTTCTGTGTGTGTCACGTGTACAGGTCACACTGATAGAGCTAGAAGGATGAAAGATTCATCATTTACTCCTTATTGTGCTTAGGAATTACAGTTTGTCACTGGGAAAAGTAGACCACTACATCTACCTAGGATAACGAATCTCTATGAAACCCAGAGGAATAGATCAAGCGAAGAATCACCCGAAGATGGCAAGCCTTTGGTAGAGCAAGCCCAACCCTCCAAAACAAGGGGATTCCATTAATTCTAAAAAGAAGGGTATACAACCAATGCATCCTCCCGATAGTCACTTATGGAGCTGAAACATGGAACCTAACCAAGAGACAGATCTACAAACTGAGAAGTACGCAACGTGCACATGAGAGAATCATGCTCAACCTCACATGGAGAGATTGCAAGAGAGCAAAGTATACAAGGAAGAAAACTGGAGTCAGAGACATCATAGAATCTATTAGAAAACTTAAATGGCAATGGGCAGGGTATGTTGCAAGAATCACAGACAACTGATGGACATCACAACTCACGATATGGATCCCCAAAGATCACATGCGAAACCGATGTAGACAGACGTTAAAAGACTGATGATGATGATGATAATGATGATGATGATGATTATGATGATGATGATGTCGGACTTTTTAGTGATCAACACTCAGGAATTGATCACCACCAATAAAACTGTCATGACATCTTAACATCATCAGAGGTACGATTTCAAGGCCGATAACTTTTATCATACCATAAATATTATTCTTTTTTATATTTTGAAAATATATTGAAAATTCAAATAATTTTAAGATCTGAATGTTTTATTTTTCACTTTTTCATTTAAAATAAAGAATTAAACATCTGACGGTTTCTATCGAAGGACTAGCTAGACCTGTAACTATCACTTTTTCCCCCAAAATACTTCATACTTTATCTTTATTGTCTTAATGAAAAAAGCTAAAAATCAAGATGAAGGTGAATAGTAGCCAAAATTGATAGCAATTAGTCACACCACTTTATCTAATTCGATTAATTTTGATTATTTTCTGTATAATTTTCTTTCATCTTAGCCGGCATATGAGCTAGGCTTCTCTGATACCAATTATTCATTTCTAAGAGATTTTTTTTCAAATTTCACTCCAGAAAGGGTCATTGTAATAACGTAGCCAATAGCTTTTCTGACATTATCTTAATTCTCTTCATTTTTGTAAAAACATCGCTATTGATTCATCTCGTCAATCAACGTCAACATATATTCATTTGTGGTCAGTTATGCCTACGTCATCAATGACGTCCGGTTACATAACTTCATTGAAATATAATTTTAGGCTACGATAATCTTTTCCTAATTGCACGTTTTGATTAGTTTATCAATCTGGGTATATTGAATATTGATAACAAAATTCTGTGCAACATGGTGTTTTTTGATATTTCATAAGTACAATGCAATTGCAAAATCATTTAATTATTTCTGGCAACTTGTAAACTAGAATAATTATAACAAGTAACTATGATGAACAATGTAACCGTTAGTCGGTCATACATTCCGTCTGACCTTCTGTCTATCACACTTTACTGTTAACACTTTTGCTTTGAAAAAGATGAGGGTAGAGGGAAGGCCCTGAGAGTGCAATCGCAACACGAAGATCGATCAATTTCATGTAACAGTTTGATTATTAGACAAAAAAACAAACGCTGTGTCTGTATAAGAGAGCTTATTTCAAGTACACATCTGAAGACTATCTATAATTCCACTATATTACTATTATCCTTGCTATACATACACACACACACACACACACACACACACACATATATATATATATATATATATATATTATTGTGTCATCCACAGACAGCTGTTTCGATGTATTACATCTCTTCAGTGTGGCTATAGACTTTATCCCATCCAGTACTGCGAGGCAGAATTGATGCCGATATCCTACCTCTGGACTACGGAACTGAGTGGTCAGTAAGGCTGAATTTAAGCGATATATTCATTTACACAGAAACTCCTCATCCACCAGAGTGCTCTATTCCTACGGAAGAGCATTATATATATATATATATATATATATATATATATATATTCTAGGAAGCTTTACTGCTTTAAACGCTGATGACGTAAAATGATTTTTGAAACTGTATGTAACTTCAGTTAATTATTTCAAAATATCTGTTAACAGAATTTATGTAAGCTTCACAAAGGGTTTTATGTTTTGCCCAGAGTTAGATATTAAAGCATCATAGTCTATTGGGCTATCTGACTATATATAAACTGCAAACGATAAATTTAAAGGTGAAAATGAGATAGTGAAAATATCTAATAAGATACAATGTTTTTATGGTGTTGAACAATACAACTCCATCCTGATGATAGATAATGCAATTGAAAGCGTTTTACCTTTAGACAATATTTATATCCACTGTGGACAAATATTCGATCACATTTACGAAGATAAGAATGAAAAATGTCAGATAATTTGCTACCAAATTGTATATATTTACTGTTTTCAAGTCTTGCTCCATCTACAGTAATATTTTGAAATATATCGTAAATAGATTGAGGGATATGGTACACACACACATGCACACACACACGCACACACACACACACACACACACACACACACACATATATATGTATACAAAGGACAAATCAGTAATTCAGGATAAGATGTGTGATTGTTTTATTTCATAAAACTTCTCCATACCAAACATTTTGATCGAGTACAGCTTTAAATATGGTGAAATAATGGATTCGCTACACAAAAACGTTTATGTTTCTTCCCTTTAGGCTTTCTTTAGGTGAATCGGAAGAAACCCAAAGTGCAGAAACATAAACGTGTTTGTGTAGCGAATCCATTATTCCACTATATATATATATATATATATATATATATATATATATATATATATATATATATATATCATGATGAACGTGCAAACTAATGCTGGCAGGTCAATGAAGGTACTCAAATGGATTGAGTGGAATACGTCAAAAGAGGCACGGTTGGAAAGAAGAGAGTAAACATCATAAAAGCTTGCTTCATCATTGTTCGGTAACCCAAACATTACGGTACTTGATGGAGGATTTAACAATTTGTTATTTCTACATGCTTGGAAAGAGAAATATTACGAAGAGGCAAAACTGGAATCGTTTATCATACCATCATCTCCAAACAACGAACGTTAAGTACATGGATACATACAAACAGAAGCCGCCTTTTGTTTTTTTTTAGTAGTCTTTCTCTTAATACATCGGGCCGTACGGGTTCTTAGGTCTTTATATATAACCCTGGTCCCATGTTATTAGTATCATAACACATTTCGTGTGGGTAGGGATGCCAGTGGCCCAGTGGTTAACTGCGCAGAATATGGAGTTCGTAGTTCAACTGAGACAATGCGTTCAGTTTGCAGTCTTTGAGAAAAGCAAGGATCCATCTTTTCCTCCTATAGCTATAGGTGAAATAGCAGGTGAAGCAAGTGACGCCACTATGGGCACTTGTAGCCAGTTTTTCACATTTTGAAAACTTTGAAGAGTTTCGGAGTCTAGCCCGAGGCAAAGTGGCGAGGTGAAAACTTGTGATATGCGATGCCCAAATAGGGACGGCGTAGCGTAAACGAGTTTACTATTTTTATAACTTTTGCTCATAATTCTCAGTTTCATACACCACCCCCTTTATATGTGTATTTTTCAAGAAATTTTACTTATGTGCATTTGTATGTGCGTGGGCGTTGACCACTAAACCTAGATCAGCATGTGGTCGAGTTGAAGATTAGCAAAAATTACGAAGTACTTGACTTAATGGATTGTCAAACGAATACAATAAATGATGCAAATAGATTTTCACATTTGTTGCTAATCTTGGCACGAAGCCAGATGTTTATAGCAATCAATCATGCATTAAAATCAATTTACGTCCAGAATCTGGGGAAAACTTTTTCATCCAACTATAGACGCTAGGACACTGTCGAAACTGCCTGACAAAACATGGCGGTTGATTCTTCCGGTACGTTTCCGTCTCAGATAAACAGCAGATTATCGTCTGGTGTTGGATTAACTATATAGCTAAAGTAGCAAATGCTGCGAGCCCTACAATTTCAAGGGTCCCGTGCTAAATACTTTCAAGTTATAAATTTTGATCCTGCATCATATTTTACTGTCCTCAACGATTGGGTAGCGTTTTATCCAATTCTTATCTTTAATTGGAGTAATCCATTTAATACAGCAATTAATTGGAGTATGCTATCTATGTGATACATACACAGCATATAGATATGAACGTATTTGAAATTTAAGTCATAGCCACCGCTCAAAAATTGAAAGGAAAACAAACTATTTTTAATATGTTAGACGTATTTGTTCTATTATCTGGCTATATGAGGAATGAAAGGAAAATAGTTATTTTGAATGTAGGAAAATATGTGACTTCCAATATATATGTGTATTTTTCTTTATTTATTTGGGAGCCCTTTACATCAAATGTAACGGGTCCAGCAATAGTTTGATCCGGCTCCCATTGGGCTGCATTTTCCCAGACCCATTCACCTTGTTTTCTTTACTCCAGCAACAAAAGGCTGACCCGAGGCCTTTCGTGGAGGAGAGATACACTCAGAAAGATATAATCAATATACTTGCATTTTCTTCTCTTTCGACGGTAAGTTAATCAACGATTTATAACGAAAACAGCAGGAGGAAATGAAATTGGACAGATCGATTGATTGTACGAATAAGCCACAGAGATACGGTTAATACTTACTCATCTCCCTGCATTTGGACACGCGTATATCATGCATAAAATTCCCAAGATTGTTACATGGTAAACAACTGATGATCCCAACAAGAAACATTTTATACATTGTACCATAATGACGAAATATATCTGAAACAAGAGAAAACGCACCGAAGAAAATTACACGAATTGCATTGACAGATATTGGGGAATAGATGAAGTGACACAAAAATCATCTGAAATTTTTTTTAATGTTAAGCGTTTAATGATACAAAACTTTCTTGATCATATATATATATATATATATATATATATATATATATATATATATATATGGGATAATTGATAATCTTTAGCCACACTGAAGAGTTGTAATACAACGAAACAGCTGTCAGTGAATGACTCAATAATCTAATTATTTTTATAATTAACACTCCTTTATTCAGGGTTGAGCACTCTTTAGGTAAGATAACTCGTTCATTGTGAGTTATATAAGCAATGCTCTTCCAAATCTGGAATAGAGCACTCTGGTGGATGGTGAATTTGGCGTAAGTAAATATATCGCTCAAGTTCAGCCTGACTGACCGTTCGCTTCTGCACAGGTTAGAGGTAAAATACCAGCCTCTGGATCTGAAGCGATTTGAAGTACAAATTATATAATGTAACTGATTTATGACAGCTAACCTTGTTTTCCAACAAAAAATTATTCATATGAGTTTCAAATTTAATAGTTCTCTTG
>OY735230.1:10589085-10594085 GCA_963457665.1 Thysanoteuthis rhombus | reverse complement strand
GGTCCATTGAGTATGCATGCAAGATTTGTGACGAATTCGGTTGATCTGTTGAAGGGTTTAGGGACAGTGATAAACAGAGCCTGCTATTTTATATATTACAAATAGTTTTAGGTTTGTTTTTGTTTAATTTTATGGAATTAGAGTGGGTCAAGTCTCTACTGTGGAAGTTTTGCATGTTCTTTTGGCAAATGTTCAGCTTCCAGCTTTCTTAATCATTAATTTGAACCATTGAAAATTCCCATTTCTTTGGGGAAGTATGAATCTAATGATATTTTTATCTCACTATTTCTCATAGTAAAAGAAGTGCTCATTTTCAAGACCATTACGTACTGAGCAGAAGAATTACTATTCTAATATCAAACATTGGAAAAGTTATATTTATGTCAGTCGTTCTGAGGCATTCATTATTAATAGTTTTAAACTAAATTGGTCTTTGAACAGAGGTTTTGGAAAGACTAAAAAAAAAAGAATTAAACATGAAAATGTTTCAAACTAATCTACATTGTAATAAACAATGTGTCTGTCCATCCGTCCGTCTGTTACACTTCCGTCTGTCACACTTAAAAATATTATGTAGAGGTGTGAGGGTCGAGTAGAGGTTCTGAGAATTGAATCACAGTGCAACATTGTGAAGAGTGCAGAGATAAAGAAGATAGGAGTAGTTAGGAGTGCGCCAAAACGTAGGGGTAAAACATCATCATCATCATCATCATCATCATCAGTCTGTTGGTGTCTGTCTTTGGACCTTCCCTAAGACTAGCCAGACCTCTTTATCATGTGCATTGTGGAGCCAGCACTTTTTGAATTTATCTAAGTTGTCGCACCTTTATCTTACTTTCTGTCGGGCACAGCCTCGCACCAGATCTCTTGGGATTCACATTGTGAGTCGTGATGTCTAGCGGTTGTCTGACATTCTTGCAAAGATGTTCGCTGGAGAAGAGCAGCGGAATTCATCCGTAAAGAAAATAACAAAGGCAAGAAAGTAAAAATGAGGTGACATTGAATTCACTTTCGAATGCCTGTGAATGAAATCTTTGCTCACGTCTTAGAGAGTTTTTTTTTCTTTCTCTTCAGATACCACATGGTTTTAAGTTATCAATTTAGGCAAATTGTTCGCAAAGCAACAGGTATTTCACTATTAATCGTTAATTCTCTTTATCGGTAATCTTCAGTCAATCCAAACAATTCTTGTGTTTAACTTGTTTTCCACTGTTCACTTCCATCCATTTCCTGGCCGTCGTCTCACTCCTCAGAGGGCGTGCTCTCAGGGCAGCACCACCCTATTTAACTAGAGGTTTGAAGCGTCCCAAAAAAGGAAATGGATTATTTTTAGAATTCCCCCACCCCGTACGGCGAGGGATTCCTCAATAAACTGACCGTGTGTCGCATTTAGTCCTCGTTTCTAGTTGCTTAAATATCGCAAGACATTTCCTTACTTGGTCTTTGTCACTTCGTTACCCCATGCCAGACTTCTGGGGACAGTTGGACTTGAAGGCCCTGTCTTGGAGTCGAAATAATACAGTTACCTATCAACCATCTTATTACCCACAACGAATACCTCCATACACGCGATCCTCACTGGCTTTACCATCATCGATGGAAAATTGTTATAATTAAGCACTCGTCCTGTGGTTTGCCAAAATAGTATATTATGTCCATTCTTGTGAAGTCTGGCCTCTTTGGACAGCGCCTCCATTCTCCTTAGAGAGGAAAGTCATGAGTGAATCAGACACCTTCGTGACATTTTTATCATTGCCCGGACGTAGGCATTGGGGCTTCACATTAAACAGACCATGCATCAAATGGTATAAAGGCATTCGTGTTCTGGACAACCCTTCTGTTAATTTTTGTAACGAAAACAACGGAAGTTGAAAGTTTCTATTTCATTATCTACGAAGTTATTCTTTTAAAAGATTTGATGCAGTTATCTTTGTACCGTAGCACAAATCTCATTGATTGAAAAATTTAATTTATAAGTCAAAACTTGAAAAGTTGCAGGTTGCAAAAATTACTGGATGCAAATATCCAGGAATGCCACCAACCGGGAAGCAATTGACAGGGGCACACTTATCCAGGACGCAATCGACCTGTTACCGTATCAGATTTCCCCCTCATTGAAAGGCTAATGAATCCCTTATTGTGGAATGGATTTGAACAAAGCAGAAGGAGAATCACGTCGTCAGAAAACTATCTCCACCATCTTGATTACTGTTACTGAAGTTGTGATATCGTTGTTCTTTAGTCAAAATCATTTTCCAACATGGCGGATGTTGTTTCTCCCACCTTTTGTCGTTGTCATTGTTAGCATTTTCATCAGTTTCTTATCCAGAAAAAATCTGTCTGCATTTGGAATTTTAATGACTAAAACTGCCTTCCTAATTGCAAACAAACGTTTCTTCAGTATTTAAGGTGGTCTCCGGCTGGCTGGTTATATATGTATGTATTCATCTGGTACAGGCTAAACCAATTGATTTAGAAGACTGAAAACGCAAGTATTTACATCTTATCCTGTCTAGAAAGAAAACTTTTTAGTTTTAATAAGATTCCCACACTAAATAGGTTTTCAGTGAGTGTTCAACTTACGATGTAATTTCATCCTAAATTGGTCTTTTAGTTAGCGTCTGGCATTTTTTTTTTTGAAAATTTGGATTTTAAAGTGATCACTACTCAATAAAAGGTGAGAGAAGTAACATTCGTTCATCACTTCTTTTTTCTCAATTTTTCGAGTGATCGTCCCTTTTTCCATCTTTTTAATTGATCATCCCCAACATTGCATGTCACCAAAAGATATTGGTCATATTAAAGTTTCTATCGAGTAACTAACCAAACTTGTACACACTTTTAGCTTTCTAATCACATTTTTCTACCCATCATCATCATCGTTATCATTACTTTTGTACACTCATCATCATCATCATTATCATTACTTTTGTACATATCTAATTTTCATTTATTGCCTTGGAGAAATGTAAGTCACTTGAGCAAATATTGAATGTATGAAAACCGATGGACGAGTCCTTATAGTCAAATGAAAATTGTGACGCGAATTGGTCACAAATAGATTTAGTTGAATGTTTGGTAGAAGAGCGATGACCAATATCAAATCTCACCCCAACCCTAGTTGGCTTCCTGTCATATTTGTATCTGTACACGTGTCTTAAAAAAAAATTCTTCTATACATTTATCTATATATATCTTTTTATGAATAAATAATCACTGATATCTGTCTATCAATCTATCTGTTTATTAATACCTATCTATCATTCTGTGTATACTTTTATTCATCCATCTATCTATCTCCCCTCTGTCTATCTGTTTGCATGTGTGTCTCTCATCCCTTGTTCATTGTTATCTATCCTTTTATTCATATCTATCTATCTGTCTCCCCTCTATCTATCTGTCTGTCTGTCTGTCTGTCTGTCTGTCTGTCCCTCTCTCTCTACACACACACACACATATATATATGTATATACATACATACATGTCTCTTTATCTATCTATCTATCTATCTATCTATCTATCTATCTATCTGTTCACCTATCTATTGTTACCAGTGTTCATATCAATCTATCTGATTCTATCTATCTATCTCAGTACGTATCTATTCATCTATGTATCAATCTACAAAGCATTTTGTTCAACACGGTACAATAACCTGTTCAATCCCACCGTCGATGCAATTAGATCTTTCCCTGCTTCCAATAGGCTTCTCCCCCCCCTTCACTCTTCCTCAACGTGTCAACGCACCCACTGTAATAAAATTATCAATTTTATGCGACTTTTATGAAGTATGCCCATTAATGTCGACATTTTTGTATCCTTTCGCTTTGTTCATTGTAGAATATAATTCTTGCATGTTGTGAGGCCATCAATTGAATTTACTCGAAAAAGTGAATCGAGGACCGCAGGGTCCGGGGTTTCCCACTTTATTGGTTTTCGTTTATTCAGTCCAGATTCTTTCGGTTCTTTGTTGTTTCCAATCTCTTTTCTCTCGACAATTTCTCTCTCTTCCTTCTAATTATTTCTCCAATGACCGTATCAATGGTTTCATTGCCCTGTGCTGGATCGATGTTAAAAGCCTCATTGAAATCTCTGCAGCTGGAGTCATTATTTTTAATCAAAACAAAATTCCCAAACGTATCGCACAAGTTTTTTTTTCTATGTAATAGGTCTTTACATTCCATTTATGATGATGACAACGTTTGTCTAATTAGACTATGGATGCGCCTGGTTAAGAACTCAGTTGTATGTGACCAAACAAGCCAATTCTCGAATAGTAGTGGCTTCGCATGAAAGCTGATGGTTGTAGCTGGGTTGTAACGGTCTCAACTTATCATTTTCTCTCCTCCGATAAATCATAGTCGAAGTTTATTCTCCTCTGTTATAGCAACGCATGCATGTATAACCTGTCGCTTGGTACAGTGATCTGCGGCCGTCTCCGTCCAAGTGTGTCCACGTTGATATCAGTTAACTTCAGGTCACATTTACAGACGTCTTTCTAACGTAACAGCGGGTGCCCTTCGGGCTAGGACCCCACGGCAACCTTGGTACACTGCCCTTCCAAGAAACTTCCAGGATCTTTCGAAACGATGTTCCGGTTAAGAACACACAAGCTTCACATACACATACATCAAATACACGCATACTCATCGTTTTTGTTTTGATAGTTGTGTTATTCATGACAGATGATTGCAAGATATCAGGGATAGAGATTATTCAAATATAGAGTGTCTACTCAGAAATCAATATTTCATGGTGACTCCGAGTTTCATGCGGTATCCAACCTCTGTATACTCTAACTTGATGGCCGTGGAGAGTTTATCGTGCTTGGACAACTTGGCCATGGTAACGGTTGGGTTAATTATCTGCCTGTTGAACTGAGCGATAGATTGTTATTTTCTGTATTTCTATAGTAAACTTTGCTAAACTGGAAATGAAGACAAAGCCGCCAACCTAATTTAAACTTGTATCTCTTATCCGATGGAACCTGTCTTTCTATG
>OY735230.1:10571585-10584085 GCA_963457665.1 Thysanoteuthis rhombus | reverse complement strand
ATTTTATATTTTGTCGGCTCTAGCTTTGCATGTGATTTTTCGGGGTCCACGTTGTGAGTCGTGATGTCCAGGGGTTGTGTGTCAGTCTTGCAACATGACCAGCCCAATGCCATTTGTTTTCTTATGAATTCCATGATAATTCGGACTCTTGTCTTTTCTCTAATATACTTTGTTGTCTTGTGATTTCTCAATGTAAAGTTGAGCATGAATCTCTATTGTGCACATTGCAAGGGTCAATTTTCTCGTTATGTTCTATGTTTTAGCTCCATAGGTGACTAACGGAAGGATTCATTGATTGTATACCCTTATTTTTAGCACTGACAGAATTTTCTAGCTCTTGAAAGTTGAGAAATACGTCGTACCAAATACTGAAACCCATCCCTGCAAAGCCGAGATCCAAATCGAAGATTTTTGTATTAAACATCATATATTCAATGATGTCGGCGCGTCTGATGGAATGAGGCTGGATTAGAGACAATGGTTTTTAACCTCTGTTATACAGGGTGGTGCAAAAGCCACTTTTCATTCTAAAACTTTCAAATGGTTGTTTTTTTTTTTGAATAAAAAAGTAAAGAAGATTTTCTTTCAGATATATTTATTTTGGACCCTCTGAAATTACTTTGAACCAAGTGTGGGATATAACATTATGCGAACACCGTTTTCCTGCAGTATGTTATATTCCGGTCAAGGCTGTTTATGTTCACTTCGTACGAATGCCCTTTGGAAAGGCACAACTCTATCTAGTCCCCACTTTCAGCTATGAGTAAAATAACCGGGCAGATTTGGCTCTCTGACTTTAGTAAGGTGGCTAAGCTAGAAAAAGTATTCCAAACCAGGGAATGGAGCCCCGTAAAGGTGATTTGACGCCTTATTTGACGTCTTTTTAACACCTTCTGCGCCCAAGTTGATGCCAAATTTTCCTTTGGACTACATCAGCGTGGACGAGAAGGGGATTCTGACGACTAAAAATGTGAAGATCTCCATACACTTCGCCCCGGCATGATGCACAAAGGAAGGGACCCTCCAGTGTCGTTCCATTGTCTGTAGAGTTAAGAGGGAGGCCATTCATATCCCATTAGTGATTTCCAAGGTCCAGAGTAAATATTTCAAAAGATAAATTTCCTTTAGCCTTTTGCTGAAAAAGTTATTCAAGTTTTGGAATGAACAGTGACTTTTGTTTTATCCTGTATTTTTCTACCGGCTGGGCTAAGAAAAATGATATATTTACAAAGCCTGTCCATAGATGTTGAAATGGAAGTGAAAGTGAAAGTGAAAGTAGAATATTTTAACGACTCGGGAAAAGGTGTCATTAAATCTCTGTTCAGTTTTTATTTACCAGTAGGGACTTTGGCGGTAACTGAGATGATATCGGTAATGGAGATGGTATTGTGCAATGGGAATGACAGTTTGATGAATGATGGGTAAAGAAATGTTTTCCTCTCTAATGGACAATATAACACCCATTTTGGGATAAATTTGTCTTTAATACTGTAGACAGCCATTATTAGGAGACCCTCGAGTATTTAAGCGTGCTGCTATAACAAATTGCCGTAATAACGAGTGGATTTTATACGAAGTGGTATGACATTGTGAAGCCAAAAGGTACAGATGACCATAGGACAGCAGAGTATTTGAGAGAAATCTCAAATCGCATTAGACAGGTCATGTACGAAGAAAGTGCAAGATACCAGGACAATGTGGATCCATAGAGATCATAAGCGAAATTGTGTCCAACAGAAAAAAAGTGGTATAGGGACTTTAGACAGGTTTCGGAGATATTAGCATCGCTATCCTGGCGAATGTCTCGTTGAATGAGCGTTGAAAGGTGCTTAATATGGTATTGTTTTAAAGGTTTACTAATTTTATAATTTTTTTTGAATAATGTACAAAATTTTTTATGTGCAGACAATTGTCTTGCGAGAATACAAAGACATACATGCTTTTAGGGCGCGTGTGTCATTGAATAGTACCGTTAGAACGAGTGCAGCTACAGCGAGAATTTTGATGTAAGAGTATCGGTCGGGAAATTCAAGTTGTCCATTGATGTCAACCAAGTCCCAATAATCTGTAAAAGAAGCCTTGAGCCTCAGTCGTTGCCACGCTTCAACTCTGATTGATTACCAACGCTGGAAAGACGTGACGAAACTATTTACATTTGGATTACGCTACGTCGATAAATACGATCTCAGGGCCTAAGTTAAGTTTTGAGGTGAGCATTTTGGTTCAATTCCTCAAAACATCATTGCAGTTGCATAAAATATCACTTAGAAAAAAGGATACAGGATTAGTCAGTAAAAATCTGGAAACATGGTTGGGTGTATTTATCTCCTTGAAAGTACAGGATTATAAAGGTCCAGATCTAAGCTAAAACTACTATGGACGTCTCTTGTCAGGTTTTTATCCACTTCTCTACAAGGACGTGTTGCGACGCAAGTTGTGTTTTAAATTGGGACCCTCTCGTGTATATGGGGACAAGAACAAAAATTTTCAGATAGTTTCGAAGGCGTAAAGGCGACTTGCAACCCTCCCCTTTTAGTGCATCGTGTGTGTATGTACAAAAAAGTGCTATCCCAAGGCAAACTGGTCTCCCGAGTGTGAACGTTGTATACTTTTCAGACCATAGGACGGATCCTGGGCCAGGTAAATGGTACTTGTTAAAGAGTATAAAGCAAGCAAAGCATAGTTCTAAAATATTAGTGCGTAACCCCAAGACTCTCTTGAGAAAAGTGCCAAACTGCCTGTCAAAACGGAAAGAAAATTGAGTGTTAAAAAATAAAATGATGAATCTATTAGGTTGGAGGAAATGATTGGTGCTGTGGTAGCCAGTAGAGCCGGACTTGGTTATTATCCATAACGTTGATGATCAAAGGGGATCACAAGGAACAGAAGAAATATAATGATAAATGAGATTCGCTACACTGAGGAGAGCAGAATTGGTGTACACCATTATCAGATCAAGGTATATCTATTAGTTATTATCGATTTATCTTACTGTTTCAATGAAGACATCTTGCTGAGATCACGAGGCAGTTGATTAGAGTAGTAGTAGTAGAGAGTGGGTTGAGTATCAATAAATATGGAAACAGAAGAATACGAGTAAATACCATATTTTAAAAAGAAATCTTTGCCAAAAATGGAATTTTAAATCTTTGATGAAATATTTCCTTATTTTATGAAATGGTTTTTGTCCACGGTTTTCTTTGTTTATTTGAAGTCACTCAATTTATCTGACCAATTCTTATCAGACTGTTCGAAAAAAGAGAGTAAGAGAAGAAAACCAAAGATATGAGAGAGAGAAAGAGAGAGAGGGAGAGAGAGAGAGAGGGGGAGAGAGAGAGTATGGCAGAAAGAGAAAGAAAGGGAGAGAGGATGAAGTGTGAGAAAAGTAAGAAACGAGAAATAGACAGATCGATAGAGTGAGAGAAAGAAAGAGAGAGAGAGAGAGGGGGAGAGAAGGAGAGAACTTGGCACAATGAATTTCTTGTCTTGGATTTGTATTACAAGGTAAGACAGACGAATACTCCACCTGGCGTCCTCTAGTCCTTCAAGCAGGTGTGGATTTTTGAGTTCACACGTTCAACAGCCAAGAACCAACACCATGCCTTAGACATGAGAGGGTTGCTCAAGCCCAGCTCGCAGTATTTTCTACCTGACATTCAGCAAGCTGTGCACATCCAACTTTGACCCGAAAAGCCACCGAAGCCGAAGGCAAAATCCTAACCAATGATGAAAACCAATAGACGAACCAAAAAATCAATCAATCCTGACACCAAAAAATTGATACCGAACAGAGGAACAGATGACATCGTCATCGATATCGACAGACTACCTTAAGCTAAGCAAAGCTAAGCTAAACCAAGCGTGTGTGGGAAGCAACAACAACAGATCAGGTTATTCACTCAGTTAGAAAGCATCTCGTGACCAAAGTCTTTTGGCAGCATGTCATGTTGGGGGAAATCAATTAGAAAATTCGAAGAAAAGGGCTTTTTTTTTTGGTCACCAAAAATTCCCAATTTTCAAAAACCAAAAAACCAAAAGGGGCAATCTGGGGTCCAATTAGATAGAATATTACATCGATAATTGAACCCCAACAAAAAAAAAACTTATTTAGATAGGATGGATCTGAAAATAATTTTTGTTGACATGATAAAGCGTAAATATTGAAATGATCTGCCTTCTAGGAACAGTGGTGCATGATACATACCTAGCCAGTAGACCAGCTAGACCAACTTAAAAACTGAGAAGAAATTATGATGAGATTTTAGGTGACAGTTTAGGTTGACAGTTTTTAACAGCAACAGAAAAAAAAGCGAATAAATTCGACATTCTAATTCTCGACTCTCAAGACAAAAAAAAGAAGAAGGGAAACATACGTCAAAATTGAATGGTCGAGAGAAGATGGTCGCTACTGTCAAGAATTCTGAAAGGAAAAATCAAAACTCATTTTCAATTTCCTTTTAGCAACTGACACATTCAGGTTAAACTCTTGGGAATAATTCATGTCTCCATAGTTAACAAAATAACATAGTTAACATATTATGAGGGAAGAAGGCTTGGAGAATTTAACACCCACGGGGAACATTGGAAGCAGGCAGCGGGTAACATACTTTAAAAGGTTGAGCGAATTGATGACAGGACATATACAAGAAGGATAAAGGAGCAAGAATTGCTGAAAGCGACAAAAGGGAGGAAATTGGGGAGAGCCATGATCGCCCACGTCCTTAAGGCACTTAGCACATAAAGAGAGAGAATTAATAAATTCAAGATTTTCTTGAAGAATGTGTCGTCCCAGATGGCTATCTCAAACGAGTCGATAATTCGTCTAAGCCTGACATGTCCAAGTGTTGGCCCATCAGTTTTAATACTTTAGATTAATGCTCTCTGGGATTTTTTTTATCGTTGATGCTCTGGGCAGATCTTTTCTAATTTGTTTTGCGTTGAATAATATTTTTTTTTCGGGGGGGAATATGATTGAGCAAAGAAAGATTTCATAATCGACAAGAATAATTACAAGCGAGTCGGCCTCAAAGATAAAAAGAAAAGAGGATAAGAAAAGATTCAGGGACTCAATAAAATCTATATCATAATTTCCAACTTGTCCACTCGTCTGTCCGTCTGTTATGCTAAGAGAGGCTACTTGTAGAATTGACTTTCTGGTTATATGATTTGTCCAGATACTCAGAAATAAACTGAGAAACTAGTCATTAATATTACTTTCATTATGAACGATTTGGAAATTATTTTGCGGGCAATTATTTCAAATGAATTTTCAAAATATTTTTTCATTCTATTAAATATGACTTCCATTGCAATACGATGGGGTTTTAAACATTCATACAGAGAGAGAGAGAGAAGAGAGAGAGAGAGAGAGAGAGAGAGAGAGAGAGAGAGAGAGAGAGAGAGAGAGAGAGTAATTGAATAAATAAACAAATAAATTTGGTATCATGATTTTATTGTCTGGAGGTTATTAAAAGGATGATAGTTAATCTCCTCACCTGGTATTCCTTTGTCCACATATCAGGTGTTGTTTTTGAGTTTACTTGTTAATCAGCCAATGCTGACCCCACGGGAATGAGAGCATGGCTCGGCCCACTCCACATCCACACAGCCAGTTCTTAGCGACAGTATCGCCTGGGCAACATGCAGCGAACTGTACACACCGAACTTTGACCTGGGAAGCCAACAACAAAATCATAATATCGAAGACAAAATCCTAATCAATGATGAGAACCAAAAGACAAATCATAGAAAAATCGATCTCCTCACCAATAATAAGTATGAAGAAGAGGAATAGAAAATATCAATGATATTGACAGACTGCCGTAAGCTAAGCTAAGCTTATGAGTAAAGCA
Organism: Thysanoteuthis rhombus; assembly: GCA_963457665.1. NCBI lineage: Eukaryota > Metazoa > Mollusca > Cephalopoda > Oegopsida > Thysanoteuthidae > Thysanoteuthis > Thysanoteuthis major. The sequence goes on along the minus strand of OY735230.1, from coordinate 10,578,233 downwards.
ACAACAAATAACCCAATAAATTTGACATTCTAATTCTCGACTGAAACATTTAAAATTCAATGAAAGAAAACGTTCGGTAATAGATGGAATTCTGAAAGGAAAAATGAAGCCTCGTTTCCAATTTCATTTTGTAAGCGAGACATTCCATTTAAACTCCCACAGATAATTCATGTCTCCATAGTTAACAATTAACAGAGTAAGCACATAATGAAAAAAAAATGTATAGGAAAATTTAATGCCCACGAAGGACATTGAAGGCCATGAGAAGTAAAGGTAAGCTGCAGGTAACATGCTTGAAAAGTTTGAATAAATGGATAGCGAAACAAGTACCAGAAAGCGTAAAGGAACAATAATTGCAAGAAACGACAAAAAAAATGAAATTGATAGGAGCTATGCTTGCCTACACCCTGAAGAGAAAGAACATAAAGACAGAGAATTAATAAATTCGAGATTTTTTTGACGAATGAATGGTCCCAGGTGGCCATCTTGAACGGGTTTAATAATTCATTCAAGTCTGGCATATTCAAGTCTGGACTCTTTCGTTTGAAAACTTCAGGACAATGTTCTTTGGGATTTTGATCGAGGATTCTCAAGGCAGTTTATTTCAATGAAAATTATACTTATAATCGCTTTATTCTTTTAAAAACATAATGACAGAGCAAATGATGTAATATTCATATGGGGCAAAAATGATTATGAAGGAATCGACACCACAAAGAAAAAAAGAAAGAGAAAAATAAAAGTGTCTCTAACCCTTCAATAGACCCCCTCTCTCTCTATCTCACCCTTTTTATATCTAATTTTCTCACTCTTCTTACTTTTTCTTACTTTTCTCTAATCTCTCCATTTTCTCTCTCGCTGCCACTTTTTCTTCCCAGTTTCACTTTCTCTCTGTAACCCTTTACTTTTTCTTACTTTTCTCTTTTCTCTCTTTTCTCTGTCACTACTATCCTTTCTTTCCCTTTCGCTTTCTCTCTCGCACCAATGCCCCCTCCCAATTCATTAAAAGTCATCAAGAACTTTTGGAGATATTGTGTAGACATACAGCTACGATGCACAGAGGCAACGAAAACATCCTAATTTAATCACTGCTTTTCTAGCCTACGGTCAACCCATCTCACAAAATATCATTAGAAATTCATCGGGTACCTTTTTTGAGGAATTCGCAGATAAACAGACTGGCAGACAGGCAGACAGACAGACAGACAGACAGGAGTTGATACATGTATATTTGCCAAATTAGTTGGTAGCTGTAGATGAAGAGAAGATAAAGCAAAACAAAGAAAGAACATTACAAACAGACAAATGTCTAGTTTTGAATTTCTGAGATGGGGAATTAGCATTGTTATTCACTGATTTATTTGGACGGGTGTCACCATCTTGGTTGTAATCGCAATAACAAACAAAACGAGGACAATGAATCAGTAAAGAAAGAAAAGAACAAACAGATAAGAAGAATACAAGGCAGTCGGGAAGTCTACGAAGAAAATAACTCTTGCAATGTTATCAAAACAAAACCTACAGCACACTAACTAGATCAGTTTCTGAGTCAAGAAGCCCCAAAATATTCCAGCATCTGAGACTAACACTTGATACTAGTGTTGATACACTATGTGTGTTGATAGGGATATCAATCAATAATTACATGATTCATATAGAAAAAATCATTTGAATTTCCTCATCTATTTATTTTGCCCTTGCACAAGTTCCTGAAAGGCCAATTGAAAAGACTTTTCGTCTCATTGAAACAGTTCGGTCTTCAATTTGTTTAGATTGTTTATCATTAGGAACTTACTGTTGTCTGTTGGCTGGAACCTATTGTGTCAATAAATCATTTATTTCGACACGTCTTCCCGCAATTATACATAACACGCTTGCATAAAAATAAGATTTTTTCCCATGAGAATAAAACAAACCTTTTCTTTCTCTACTAGAAAGGTAATGCAAGCTCAAAGCAGAAAGATATCTTGAACGAAACAATGATTGGAAGAAAAGGGACAAATGGAGAATGATGAACTGAACAAGGGTGGATCAAGGATTTTGAGCTGGGAATGTCTGAATGATTTTGAGCCGAGGTTCGGGTCTAAATGACTTTGAGCAGAAAGTCAAAAAGGAAAAAAAAATATGATAATTTTATGAATAAATACTTGAGAAAGGAAAAAATTCTTAGATAAGGAAAAAGTAAGATGTGATCTGACATTTTTCACTTGTATTTGACCCCCTCCACCAAAAAAAAAAATTGAAAATATTAAACAAAGAAATTTTCTACAGAACGAATAGATGAAAAAATATTAACATTAAGACAGGAGTCATCTACAAAAACAAAATAATGTGTTTTTATTTGCAATTCTAATTTATAATTACTTTGGATCATTTGTGTTTTTCATTCATAAAAATTCTCCATCTACATATTCAAAAAAAGAATTAATTATGCAAGCAGTGAACTTTGGGTTCAAGACCCGATGTATCTGTGCTCGAAGAATAATGTATGCTCAATATAAAAAAGAGGACAAGAAGGGAATAAAGATGGGAAGAAAAAGAGAAACTGGAATTGAAAACGTGTGTGTGTGTATGATTGTGTGTGTGTGTGAGCATGTGTGTGCATGTGTGTGTGTGTATGTGTGTGAGGAAGAGAAGAAGAGAGAGAGAGAGGGGGGAACAAAAAGAGAATTGTAGACTTAAAAGGATCACTTCAACCCCCACCTTAGCGAGAATGGACATTTGAACATCCCCACCCCTGAGCTCAATCAATTGAACATTATTCCATCGAAGAAGAAATATGGCCAGAGGAAATTCTATTTAAGACGTCACTGACGTTTTCCACTGGAAAACATCCGAAATTGAGTAAAAAAAAAATGTCTAAATCCTGGAGAATCTTTCTGAATAAACTGTTTAAAATAGAGCACCAAAAGAGTGAAAAAAAAATTTTTTTTTTTCTTCAATAAATCAAAGAAAAGTGTTGTACTGATACCGATTTTCAAGTCTGTAGGCAAAACGGTATAGCTGGGAGTGTTTGAACTTACAAATATACAAACACAAACATATATATATATATATATATATATATATATATATATATATATATATATATATATATATATATATATATATATATATATATATGTGTATATATATATATATATATATATATATATATAGAGAGAGAGAGAGAGAGAGAGAGAGAGATAAACATATAAACAGATGTTTCTCTCTCTCTCTCTATATATATATGTATATCTTTCCCACTTTCAGTTTATCTATTTATCAATGAATCAGTCTATATATTTTCTTTTCTCTATCCATCCGTCTCTGTCTCTCTCTGTCTCTCCTTCTCCATTAATCTGTCCATCCATGAATGTTGTGACCCATATGTCAGAAACCCCTGGTCTACCTCTTACTCATCCCTTCCGGTCGGAGGATATTTGAGTGATTCAAGGTATCTGACTTCAACATAAAACACTTAATCATTCAGTGAATTTTGAGAATCCATCGAATAGAATACACGCAAATACTATCGGGTTAGCTCTGCCAAAGACTTGCCATCCTAGCGTGGTTCTTCGCTTGATTTCTTCTTCTTATGAGGGTCTCATGGAGATTCGTTGTCCTAAGTAGATGTAGTGGTCTACTCCCTCCAGTTCTGTGTCGTCAATTTAATCTTAGTGTTTTTATCCTCGATGTGGTTGTTGCATATGATCTTTGTCAACCAATACATCTTCCCAATAGTCACTTATGGAGCCGAAACATGGAACCTAACAAAGAGACAGACCCGTAAATTAAGAACCATGCAACGTGCACATGAAAGAATAATGCTGGGCCTCACATGGAGAGACCACAAGACAGCACAGTACACTCGAGAAAAGACATGAGTCAGAGAAATAATAGAATCCATTAAAAATCTCAAATGGCGGTGGGCTGGCCACGTTGCAAGAATGGCAGACAACCGATGGACATCACGACTCACAACATGGATCCCCGAGATCACATGCGCAACTGAGGCCGGCAGAATATTAGATGGAGAGACGACCTAGACAAGTTCAGGAAGTACTGGCTCCGCGACGCCCATGATAGAGAAGTCTGGCAAATCTTGGGGAACGACAGACGTTAAAAGATTGATGATAATGATGACATACTATCGAGTCATATAAGAACAAACAGAAGTCCAGAGGCAGAGTGACGTGTGTCTGGGAGGGCCATCTTATAGAAATACCAGCAAGAATTTATGTGGTGTAATAGATTTGATGATAAAGCTTTTAAAACTTTACGTATTAATACGAGTAAACAATATATTTAATTTTGTCAATGAAATAATGCGTTTAAAAAATTAATGCATTCATATGAATAAGCAATATTGAGCAACTGTAACCACCAGGGGAAGCAAAGGGTTATATTCCTTTTTGTGTGTTTTCTGACGATGGAACAAGAACACTGCAGAAAATGTGAAGAGGGCGGATTGAGATAACGAATGTAGAAGAATGCTGAAGGGTGGATTGAATAATCCGTAAAGGAAAACGGCCTAACACGGTCGTTGAAAAAAAGAGAAAAGCAAGCAAATATAATGAGGTGGAATTGAACTCGCTTTCGAGTGTCTATGAGCAGAATATTTGGTTAGGTGCTCTGGTTGATCACTTCAGGCAACTCCCATGAGATTTTATCTTCAGATACTACAGCACTTTAGATTCCCACCCGTGAATATACCGTTAGTAAAGCAACGGATATTTTATTAGTGTCAAATAAAAATATGATTGATTAGTAAACGGGTTGGCTGCAATATTCCAACCACACCCTGTTCAAACAAAATAGTCACCAGATAACATTGCTTTCGTCTCACTATCGTTTTGATATGGTTACACCCTGGAAGAGCGAGTCACAAAGGAGCTGTTTAAGAAATAGCTACGGAGTAGAAAAAGCTAGTACGGTAAAAAAATAAACGCTACGTGGAAAAACTATGGGCACAATCAAGCGATTCTTAAACCCTAAGCCTGAACCTGACATCAATTTGAATGTGTAGTAGTTTGAGGCCAGATCACTTCCTCTCCTTCCTATTCTTAGCTCAAATAAAGTATTATCAATTGCCATGTAGTTCTTTCTATGCTTAGCTCAAATAAAGTATCAGCGCCATTTAACCCTTCCTATGCTTAGCTCAACTGAGGTATTATCAGTTGTTACTTAAATCTTTTGTAGTAGCTTTATTTTTGCGGCCAGATCTTTTGTAGATAGCCTTTTATGGATGTACCATATTGATACAGTCTCAGGAATTTATGAGGAAATGAATTCGACATCGCATTTTGATTTTATGGGTAAGCAAATGTGTGTCCATTTATGCGTGTGTATTAGCAGGTATATCTCAAATTTGTTTTATCTGGAGAATCAGACGAGTATCCAGAAATCAAAGCATCGAAAATAAATTATCCGACATTTTTCTGCGTGAGTGATCGGATTCGTACCAAACGCAGATAAAGTTTGTTTGGCGTGATAAATGAGACAAGTTCAGAAGGTATTGACACTGTTGACGCGCAGGCGCAAAGAACGACAGGAAAAGTCCAACAACGGACTTCGGAAAGACGCTGCTGCTCTTTCTCTCTCCCCGACATACATACCTATATCTATAGTGTTTAGAGCTGTAAATCTGACGAGAATATATATATATATATATATATATATATATATACATATATATATATATATATATACAGAGAGAGAGAGAGAGAGAGACGTGCAGAGTTGAATGAAAGAGATATTGCAGCATGGGTCAGTTGTCGAATACATGAAATACAAAAAAAAATTTACAACATCCTTATTTGTTTTTCTTTCTAAATTTTCTGTGACTAGGTGCTAACATTCGTGCATGAAAATATCACAAACAAACCCACATTCATAGTCTAGAAATCTTTACAACATTGAAAGTAAACATTAAGAAACTTGAAAAAAAATCCTCAATTAGTTATTTCCCAATATCTGTCAATGCAATGTGCGTAATTTTATTCAGTATTTTCTCCTATTTTACACGTACTTTGTTATCATGGTACAATGTGTAAATTTTCTCTTATTGAGATCATCCGTTGTTCACCATGTAACCGTTTGAAGTACTTTTAAAAATAAAGCAGTTATATTAACATAGCAACCCGACAGTGTTGATCAAACATACCTGCCTTTCAGTTATTATTTTTATTCATAGTCATGCATGTAGTTTACTATTCTATATAGGGTATTATCATAATGTGATGTACACAGATGTTATTTCATATTACACATCATTTCTTTGAAACGAGGTTTACTTACTTAGATTACCCCACAATGTGTTTAATGATGAGGGATCAGTAAATATAAGAACAGACGTGACTCCCTCTTCGTGTCACTTCTATTGAGTGTTCGCCCATGTGAGCATTAAATCTGTCGCGTCAGTTTAATCTCACAGCATGCAAACCAAATTATGATATCTTTAAGATTACTAATTAGAGAGAAAAACTACTTAGCAGTCCGACAAATGGATCTGAGCCAAATATTTTCCTTTTTCCCTGGTCCGAGTCAATACAATGATCTTCACACTGACCGAGACAGAATCCGTCTTTTTTGATTACATGATTTCTAAAAAATCATTAAAGATGTTCAATATACATTATCCAATCATTCTATTGCTATACTCTCGTT
>OY735230.1:10554085-10569085 GCA_963457665.1 Thysanoteuthis rhombus | reverse complement strand
AAGCCTAAATCTCTCGAATGGCAATGGGCAAGGTATTTTCTCTTTCCTTAACGTTACGAAATCGAACGGAAATTTCCAATGTTATTAGAGTCAGCAAGTTGAATAAAGACCACTTTTAATGGAGTTTAGAGCCTGCTGGTTCCATAAATTATACATTGTGAACTCAATTTTCTACGCGTTCCAAAGTTGGCCTAATCCAAACAGATATTTATTCAGAAGATCGGTAAAGCAATTTATGTATTAATCTATACACCTCTAAGTATAAATGGAGACTAAATGATGTTCGTTAGAATAAAAAGAACAAGACAGGCAGCAGTAGGGTCAATTCTACTCTGACTAGAGATGATTTCTCCAACTTTTTATTGTACTTATAATGAATTGAAAAGAAAAACTATACCAAAAATTAATAGGATGAGATAAGCCCTTACGTAACACTTGCATATATTTCGGTATATATGAAAGACTTGTCAATTAATCTCAGTCTCTAAGAAACACGACTCCCAATCAGTTGGTCGTGGTTTCCTGTCTCAAATTCGATGAGGATTGCTCTTGTTGGTCTTGTTATGGTAGATAAAAACGAAGTTAACCCCTGGTTTGGATTGGCGTTTGACAAAAGCTTTGTTTCTCTTCACTAAATATATCATAGAATAATGAAGCATAAAGGCCATGTACCATGTAATTGGCCTGTTATAAAACTTGACATTATACGTATTGAATATTTTATTGCATAGATATAGTGTAATACTAGAAAGGATATCGTCACTAAGAGTGATGATATAATGCTGCCTCGCTACCATGTAAGTCCAATAATGCTAAACTGGGAACTTGATATCCGCCATTTTTACGACATTACATATAAAAGAACGACTGCGTGCTACCATTACTGTTTACACGATGAATACAACAAAAAACATGTTCAAAAAATACTTATACATTATTCCCAAATTACACAAAAAAATGAGATAATCTTTTTCTTGTGTAAAATAACTCTCTCTGCAAAATGTGTCTAACGTATTTTGCACCCGTGAAAGCAATGAAAACCAAACATTACTTCAGAAAATAACAACAAAAAAACACTATAATTTGCAAACTCCTACTATAGATATCCACATGTAAGTGATACATTGTAAAAGAATGGGCTATCAATTGGTGAAGATCCCATCTTTCCATCATCATTAGAGCCTGAGTTATTAAGCTTCAAATAGCGTGACTGACGAACGGAGCTGGGTTGTGTCGTATTCTGAAATCTAAATGAATTTTCGAGACACGTCTTATCAAATGGCAAGAACTGTATCCCTCTATCTTTGTTAGTTTTCAGATATGAAGTAGTTCTGAGATCAATACATTCAATGAGAGTGGCATCGTTTCTTGCTTAGTCGCTCTAACAAGTACTGATTGTAAAACAGTTACATTATTGTTTGCCGTTTATCGACTTATATAATAAATAGTGAACTTTCTCCGTTTCTTAATCCGTAACAACGGACTCTACCACTAGAAGGTAATCATTTTGCTGACAGAAATATCACCAACTTATCATCTGAAACAATGGACTTTTCTACTGAAACGAACACAGTACGGTAGCTTCTTTTCCCCAAGAAATTATCACATAGAATGTCCGTGAATCTTTTCATGGGGAATAACTGGTATGATATAGTCTAACGTTGATGTAGAATATTCATCTACGTAAATATATACTAAGTTGAGCACAAATATGAATAATCACACACGCACACACACACACATATATATACATATGTGTATATATATATATATATATATATATATATATATATATATATATATATGATTGTAAGATATCTCTCGTGAACTTTTATGTAATTTTTAAAAATTCATTTTGGGATATTGTTTTGAGTCTAGTTCCTCCTGCTCATATTTCTTAGCTCGTATACATAAATAGATACACACACTCACACACACACACACACATACGCACACACACACACACAAACACACACATATATGTATATATATATATATATATATATATATATATATATATATATATATATATATATATAACAATCGTACTTATGAAAGAAATTATCATAATAGAGCTTTTTGCCTACTAGTGGTTCCTTAATCAAATCTGACAAGTAAATCGATGAATGAAATTGCAGTGAAAATGGCAAATCTAGTTATTTGTAAATAGCTTATGAAAATCTACTGCCATTTTATTTAAAGGAGAATATCTATCCATCTATCTATGTTCATATCTATCTATTCATATCTCTATCTCTCCGTGTTTGTATCTATCTCTGAGTTCAATAGTTATGTTCATATATATCTCTCTTCATATCTATGTTATTTCATCCATCTATCTTCATATCTATCTAAATATCTCTTTTCATAATATATCTATGTGTTCATCTATATTTTTTTCGTATCTATTCATCTTTTGATACCTATCAATCTTTTCATACCAATCCATCAATCTCTTTTCATTACCTATCTATGGGTTCATATCGATCTGTCTCTGTCTTTTCATATCTATCTATCTTCATATCCCCTCCTGAGACTTCAGAACCAGTACAGACTGGTGGTTTTCAGTGGAAATTAAGTAACTACTGGAGTCGGCTATAATACTATGGGGAGTCCCGTAGTATTCATCGCCTCCATCAATATTGCTGAATAAAAAAAAAAAGTAACAAGCTTGCCTGCTGCAGGGCCATTCTCCACTTCAACTTCTCACAAGCTGCAAAAAGTGAACAACTTGAGCGGCTTACCTTCATTTTGATTCCAAGATCGTGGTATGAATCATGTATGAATTAAATAAGAGAGAAGTTTTGCACGAGAAGCGCTTTGAAAGTTTCAAACTGTATGACTAAGCTTTTTAAGAGATGAAATTTTATTGGTTGTTGCTGAACTGGATTCTGCCGATCAAAAGTGAATTTGTAAAGGCTTGATCAAGCCTAGAAACGCTTACTTGATATTGACAGTTTAACAACCGGGATGTTGAATGGCCGTAACATGTGCACCAAAGGCATCCATCAATAAAAAAAAATACGTAGTATGGACCTATGTTTGAGAAAGTTTACGTTTTCAAGTTCTGAAAGAACTTGAGAGTTTACGATTTTTTAAGAATACTCTTAATAATAAACGTCTAAGCCCCCTGAAACAAAAAGGAAAAAATATTTCCATTTTTCATTATTTATTGATTATGATGATATATATCTATAAGACTCTGTGCCTATTTATGATAAATCTCCGTTGATATCAAAGATGACGATTTAGTTCTGTCAGTAAGACAGCTATCTCAAAATCAGTGAGACGCGAGTTCAAATCGCGGTGAGTTTTACAAATCGATTTTTACCAGTAATGCTGTTGAAAATAGTTCTCTATATAAGAGTTCTGCAAAAACTAAGAACGTGTAGCAACAGTGTTTTTGTACGGAAGGATTGATAGAGAGAATGGGGAAGAGGGGAACAGAGGCTGCTTAACATTGACTAACAACGATCGACTAGATTAATGAACAGTATGATTTTTACTATTTCTCTGTCTGTAACAATGGACTTTGCCCCCAAAGGGAACTATTTAGCAGATAAAAAATATCCCCTACCCACTATTTTAAACGCTGGACTCTTCCACTGAAACGGGTTCTGGAGTTTTTTCTTTAAAAGATAATCTCATGGAAATTCAACTATATCAGTGATTTTTTTCAAGAGGATTAGGTAGTGAAATAACTTGAATGGTCAGTCACTTAGCAGATACTGTCACCTGACCAACGACTTTTGGCAGCAAGTCGCGTTGGGGACAATCAATTCTAGAAATTGGAAAAGGGGTGATCAATAAATAACTTACTTCTCCTGCATTTTTGGGCAGTGATCACTAAAATGCCCGAAATCTAAAAAAAAACGAACCCGAAAACAACATAAAACGAGCGTGAATGCTACTGTACACAAAGAGATCAATTTATCATAAACTTACATTGCAAACTGAACTCCCATCAAATAGAAATATTAGGGAGATTTTTAAAAATCAGAAAAACTTTTTTTGTAGACATAATAACGAGTAATTTTTTAAAATATTCTATCCCTTTAGCTTCATCGGCCATGGCCTGTGCGGGTAACCATAGTCAGTAAGTCAGCCAACAAGACCAACATAAAAACTGAAGAAAACTACGTTGATATTTTTGGTGACAGTATTAGTTGGCTGTTTCTAACACTGATTGTATTTTTAATCATCTGCAGTAACAGCTACTATGACTACAGCGTGGAACAAGAAAATATTCCAGACCAGAGTAAATAAAGCTAAAATTAGAAATTCTCTTGTCCATGTAGACTTCATTGTATCTTGAGTCGTCTGTTACTTGCAATTAGTACCGCCTTTTTTTCCTTTTATCGAAGGATGTTATTCCAGTGTAGCTAGATTCCGTATTTTATATGCTCCGGCGGTTTCTTGTTGGATGCTATTCCAGAGTTGCTAGATTCCATGTTTTACATGCACCGGCGGTTTTAATTTACGTATACGCCGAGTGCAAAACGTCGGATTTATTATTTCCGGGAGGGAACAAAGAAGAGAAGGAAAGAAGCGAATTGAAAAGATAGTAGCAGACAGAATGATGTGGGAGAGAGAAAAAATGAAAGAAAGAGAGGGGAGGAGAGAGAGAGAGAGAGAGAGGGAGAGAGAGAGAGAGAATAGATAGAGATAAAGATAGAATTAAAAGGACAGACTGCAATATTCCTCAATTAATATTCCTTGAAGAAATCTTATTTTCAATGTCGCCTCTTCATATTGTAACTTGATAAATGGGAATAGACATTTGAAATCTATAATATCATTCTGTTTGTTCCTAAATGCGTTCGAACGTTATGCTTTCAGTAATAACAGACAGGATATGTTAGGTAGTTTAATAAAAAGGTAGAAAGAAGGGAGGACAGCATATAAAATCAACTATTTTGATAAAAAAAGGTAGGAAGGGAGAGTTAGGTAGTTTTATGAGAGGGTAAGATTTGAAGGGCCTGAAAAATAAAATTGGCTATTTTTATAAAAGAAAGAAGGTAGGAAGGGAGAGAATACAAAGTTTAGGTAGTCTAATAAGTGGGTAGGGAAGAGAAGGCCGGAAATAAAATTAGTAATTTTAATGAAAGGGTAAGGAAGAAAAGAACAGAACATTTAGGTCGTTTTAAGAGGGGAAGATGGAAAATTAGGTAGTTTATTGGGGTTGTGAAAAGTTTTTCGCATATTAAACAAATCTGTGTTGGTATAACACCTAAATAAAAACATGGACCAACAACGAAGATTTGAATGGATAAGGGATAAAATGCGAAGACACAGGCAAAGGGTGAGAATAGAGGCATCAGATAATGAATAATCTTAGTTGTCAACACACGTGGCATTTCCATTGGTTCATGCTAATTCACCTTTTCTCTTTCACAACCAAACATACAGTCACCCACACGCATACAAACACTCTCTCTCTCACACACACACATAGATGTACATCATTAACACTTTCAGGTCGTCTTCATGACAAAGGCTTTTTCTAGCTCCTGCCATTCCGATTGTGACAGTGCTAAAATACCGGAAATCTTTTCTATCCAATCAGTCCATCTTCTGTTTATTCATCTGCTTCGATTGTGATCCCTTGGACGCTATTTAAACGGCTTTTCGCGCCATCTCTTATCCTTCTTGCTATGTGTCCTTCCCACCTTCATTTTCGATATCTTTTACTTGTAAGTCTACTCTTGGATCCATGTTGATCTCTTCCAATCGGTGACAGATTTCCCCAAAATTGCTCTCTCCATCCATCTTTGAGCAGTTCTTAGTTTGTTTTAACACACACGTATACACACACATGCAATTATTATTATTATCATCATTATTATCATCATCATTATTATTATTATCATTATTATCATTATCATTATTATTATTATTCGCAATCTCACACAGGTTGTCAGGTGGTTACCGCTGGAGTTTGAGTGACAGCAAGTCTCCTCAAGTCTCCAGCCCTCCTCTCCTAGTCCTCATAGGCCACAGTTATACTGCAGTTTACAGTTTCACACGGGTTGCCCAGTGGTCATTGCTGAAGGCTAAGTGACAATAAGTCTCCTCAGGTCTTCAGCCAACATCTCTTCTCTCTTTCGTCGATCATGCTAGTGCTGTGGTTTACGTTTCCGCTTTCATTTCCCTTCCTCTGTTAGGTCACTGCTAACAATTAGTGTTGCAGTCTTTATACTTCTAGCACTTTCTTCTTCTTCTTCTTCTTCTTCTTCTTCTTCTTCTCCTCCTCCTCCTCCTTCTTCTTCTCCTTCTTCTTCTTCTCCTCCTCCTCCTCCTCCTTCTTCTTCTCCTTCTTCTTCTTCTTCTTCTTCTTCTTCTTCTTCTTCTTCTTCTTCTTCTACTTCTTCTTCTATTATTATTATTATTATTATTATTATTATTATTATTATTATTATTATTATTATTATTCAGACCAGCTATAAAGAACACCATCAAAAAACTACAGAATTAAACCGAAAAAAATGTCGACGAAATTTTCATAACGGAAAAGTTGCCATATATATATATATATATATATATATATATATATATATATATATATATATGTATATATATATATATATATATATATATATATATACTAACAATATACTCTTATATAAACTTACATGTTTTATGTCACTGTCAGCACTATCTGCTTCCAGAATATATAATAACAGTTGGAGAGGAAAAGACTCAAAACCGTTTCTGTGAGTCTCTTTGATCGACCCTTCCGCACTCATGAGGTGTGTGATCACTTCTACATTAACTTTTATTAATTTGATAGGAATATCACCTGGCATAAAAAAAGCTAATTTGGGAATTTCCTTTGAAACTCTTTCTATATTGGTTTCTTCCTTCTGAATAGAATTAGGCGCCGTGGAACGTTTTGCATACTGCTTTTCAAATGCTGTGGCTTTTACTTCCTAAGAATGGCAACAGCGATTCCTTCTGTGAGAAAATAGATTTAATGATAATCTTTTATCTATTTATCTATCTATCTGTCAGTCTCTTTGCATCCATCTATCATATCCATTCAACTCTCTTCGCATCTATCTATCGATCGATCTATCTATCTATCTGTCCGTTTGAATTCGGCTATTTTATTCACTTGTTTGTATCCACTAATCATATCTATTTAACTCTGTTCTTTTCTGTCTCTCAACCTATCTATCCTAGTCTGTTCTTATATATATATATATATATATATATATATATATATATATATATATATATATATCCATTTGGTCTATTTTATCTATCTATCTATCTATCTATCTATCTATCTATCTATCTAAGATGACAAAATCGAAGATAATTTTCATTTCTGTGCGGAAGTTAATTAGAGCTTCATTTGACGTAGAACGACGTTTGGCAAATTAGATCATCTGACAGACTGGATATGAAATTGCGAAAGATTGCCGGAATAGAGATGACTCTCTTGTGACAGTTTTGTAAGAAAGTTAATGAGACATGATGAGAGACCTAATACGATATGCACCGTATATAGCAAGTGGGAGGTACGATCGGCACAGAACTAACGGTACAGTCTAATGGAATCGGCGATCCGAATTCAAACCCCAATCAGGACTGTGTATGTTCGATTCATATTAACCTCTTCGAGAAAGGCATGAATCCATCTCTCCTCCCTCACCTAGGCTATGGATAAAATAGCATGACTGAATAGACTCTATAGCCCCGAGAAGGCAACCAGTCTAAGAGAAGGACAATTCTGATTCGAAACCAGCGTTTGGAGCCCCTTCAGAGCATTTTGACGCCTATTTTGACGTTCTTCTAGTGGGAGCAGTCAAGCTAATGCTTTCCCCTAGACTAAATCAGCGTGTCCAAGAGGTGGATTCAGACGACTAGGTATCCCAAAATCTCTATCCGCTTCACCCTGACATGCCCCTTTAGGGAGGTCATTCCAGTGTCGTCCCATTGTCTGTAGAGACACAACAGAGTCCATAGCACGTACCTACGTATTTTAAAAAGATCATTTTTTTCCATTCATCGCTTATTAGAAACTGTCGATCAAAAAAGTCAACAAAACATTCGATATAAGTTTCTTGAGATTTTCAAGTTGGTCTAGCTAGCAGGCTATGTGTGTATCACACGTACAAGCTGCACAAATGAAGCTAGGGGGCTGAAACATTCAACAATTCAACTACTTATGTCAAGGAAAACGTTTTTGATTCCCATCTGAAAAGATTTTTAGTGCGTGGGTTCAATTTTTAATGCAAGTTTATGCTGAATTGATTCCAGAGTTTTTTGTATTCATTATATTCAGCGATTATTTCCCAACAAAGAAAAGAATAACATATATATATATATATATAATGCATGGATCTTCAAAGCTTTTTACAATTCATAAATGTATTCATTTGGAGTTATCAGGGTAGTAGTGTGTCAAACATTACATTAACGTATATTGGGAAATGATTGACTGATTTTCTGATTTTGTTTTAATATATTTAGTGCTTGAAACTGAGATGTAAAACTATCTAAAGAATATATATATATATATATATATATATATATATATATATATATATATATATATATATATATAAAAATTCTGGAGTCATCAGGGCACTAGTGTGTTAAACAAAGATGATTGGGGCACATATCCAACCATCAGCTATATGGCGAAAGATTTTGGAAAAAAATGTGCCTCATATGGTAGGAGATACGGTATCTCAAGACTAGTATTATGTGGCATTTACTATGACAAAAGTGTTGCTTGGCATTTACTACGACAAGAGTATTATTCAGCACACACTATGACAAGAGTACTATGTAAATTTATTATGACAGGGCTATTATGTTGTATTTACTGTGACAAACGTATTATGTATCATTTACTATGCCAAGAGTATTATGCAGTATTCACTATGACAAGAGTATTATGTTGCATTTCCTATGACTAGAGTATTATACAGCATATACTGTTACATGAGTATCATGCAGATTTATTATGACAGGACTATTATGTTGTATTTAGTGTGACGAGGCCATTATGTAGTATTTACTATGACAAAAGTGTTATTTACAAACTGCATTTTGCAGTCCAAAAAAGAATCATTATTTGCTCTTGTGGTAGCAGAAGAAAGAGGGAGTGGGAGACAAGGATCATTCACCCAAAGTTGTTGACCAAATTTCATATCAATCCAACATGATACGGCAGAAAAAAATTGATATTCAATATCAAAAGTTGTAGTTGTAGTGGTTGCATGAGGAGGAAGAGGGGGAAGAAGAAAAAGGTGAGGATGGCTCACCAGAAGACCTCGATCAGGTTTCATACCAATCTTATGTAACACGACTGATTGTTATTTGATATAATCGGGACCGACTGACGTGTTATATAGAGATGTGTGGACACATCTAGAAAATAAAAAAAGGAATATCCATAACAATTCGAAAAAGTTATTGAAGTACTTCTCCAATTTCCAATCTCGTATTTATGTGAGGCTGAATCTCCTGCATACAAAGAAATAAAACTAAAAATGAAATAAAAATGTAATAGATTGAATGCCGAGGCAGACACCACAGCCAGTCGCCCACCAACAAACCAAACTCAAAGATTTGTTAAAATATTGAACAATGACATTCACTTCACTGACTTTATTTGTATACATTTTCCAAATTGTATTTTATAAAAAACGTTCAGTGGCTTCGTTTGTAACTATAATCACCCAATACACATAAAAATGTCTTTATGGGTTTGCACAGATTTTTCGAGAACATTAAGGAATCACTGGGGAAAAATGTTTGAAAACTACTGATATATTAGATTAAGCTCATTCTTTGTTTTCCCGTCATCTTCCTCAAAAACCTGGAACATGAAAATTAACAGATTTTTCTAATGGGGATATTTTAATTATTTATTATCATTATTAGATGGGGTTTCATAACCCATTACTTTAGTAATTTTTAGTACTTTTTATCATTAACTTCTGCAAAACTACGAAAGTCTCGGTTTCCGAGTGAATATGGAAACTGAGCGTATATCATACTTTCTTTTCCAATCAGGAATGTCAGTTCCATTGTCACTAGAGGCTTACTCTTTATTTCCGATCGCACCATTTACTTGTATGATGACCCTTGTCAAAGTTATGAAAAAAAAACCCAACAAAAAGTAATGAAATAACGGAATACTTAAATTTTGCATTTTTTAACCTTTAAAGACTCGTTAGAAAAAAAAATAATTGAGTCATCCACAGACTGTGGCAATAGAATATCCAATATCCAGTATCCATCCAGTACCACGAGGTAAGATCAATACCTTCGCTTCAGATCTCGAGGCTGGTATTTTACCCCTGCCCTACGCAGAACTGCTCTGTCAGTAAGACTGAATTCAAGCGATATATTTAGTTACAAACAATTCCCCATACACCAGAGTGCTCTATTCCAGAGTTGGAAGAGCATTGCTATGATATATATATATATATATATATATATATATATATATATATATGATGTTAGTAGGGGTTCTCCAAAGCCAATGCATAAGTTCTTGAGTTGCTGAGCGTTAACTTTGAATTGAAAGCTTTTCGAGTTACCTGGTGACGTAACGAAGTGAAGAACAACAAGAGGGGTTTTTGAATAGAACCACTATTTTTACTGAGCTCATAAAATGTCTATTTCTATTAAAGATGTGCCGGTGGCTGATCGCTTATTCACGCAGAAAATGGACTTGCTGAGTCCTGTTGACACTGAGATGGACAATAATGCCCTTTGGAAATGCATGAAGCCGACTCCTGTTGCCTTTCAGTCTATTTCGTATTTTGCAAAAAACCTTGAAGAGCTCCAAGACGAGAAGAAACTTGTGATAAGAGAAGACAGGACAGGAACAGCTGTTGACGTGGCCAGCGTAAGGGCACGTTATTTCTCTCAATGAAACAAAAGCGCTCAGCAATATTGTAATTTGAGAAAGAGAAGTCCCAAATCGTATGATTTCTAATCTTATCCTTTCCAGAAGACAATTTGTGGAACCATCTTTACTGGAGAGACTGACTCTAATCAGAGAAGGCATCTCGGAAGAGATCGGTAATCTATTGCTTTCAGTTTTAAATAGATCCTATGCAGTTCTAGGCACATGTAACAATTAGAGGTGTTAATGGTCGTTTGTGACTTCTGCAAGTGATAACAGCAGAAGGAGCCCGAATCTGTTTTCTGCAGATATTGAGAGAGTCAACCTGACCAGAGATGGGCCAAGTCAAATTCTACATTTGAGATTGCTATTGTTAGTTACCACAGGTATTAATGTGTATAGGTTCGGTCCTGGATTCAGGGCCTCGGAAAGCATACATTATCTAACCTCGGATGAGTGGGGGTTTATCAGTGGCATCGGGGCAGCACCTCCCATATCGCACTGTGGACTTGTGTCAAGTTCTGCCCTCATGGGGAGGTGGAGATATCCATCATCATCATCAGTATAATCATCAGCTCTTTTTTGTTCAACAGTGAATGATTGATTCATCACCAAATCATACCGATAATTTCAATAGTTTTCATATCATCATACATTATCATACTTCGTGTAAATACAACAAGATATGATATGAATTTCGCTTTTACTTGAGGATTAGAATTAAAATACTTATTAAGTGATAATTTACTTATATACACATACAAATACAAAAATAACCGCTGTATCACCAAAGCCTTCTGGAATTGGATATTGGTTGGTGTTATGTTAGATATAACAAATTTCATACGAGTGTCATGAATCACTTGTGCCATTAATAACTCCTGTTTCATTAACGGCTTCATTCGAAATATCTGTCGAAAGGGCCTTGCTTAGGTAGACTAAAAGTAAACAAAAAATAGCAAGCCAGTCAGACCTGCTTAAAAACTGGAGACACTTATGTTGACAGTCTCATCCCAGTACAACTCAACGATATAGAAACAGCCTCAGCTTCGTCTGCTGATCAAATACTAAAGATATTAGAAAATACATTTTTCACCGGAGCAGCTGTGACAGATTATCTACCCGCCCAGGCCAGCCCAGCCAAGCCCAGCCCCTGGGCTGAGATTCAATAAGGCTCCATCTGACCTTGCCCCCATCCTATTCCACCCCTTCGTTGAATGCCATGTTAAATAACCTTTATCGTGGTGATTAGTAGTATAATGCAAAAAATAGAAATGAGGGAACGTACGGCTGTCTGATCTCAAGGCGTGGGGGAGTCGCCATAAGATAATTAATTTGGAATTAAAGCAATTTTAAAGACGTGTTGAGTCCATATGAGATGAGTATTTGAATTGTTCAAATGAAGAAGTACATATAGAGGCACATAGTCGGGGAGCGCCTCCCCACTAAAAAGTAATTGAGCGTCATTCCCACGCATTCAGACAACACTGTAGCACTTGTTGTACTATGCATTATGTGCTCTCTCTCTCTCTCTCTCTCTCTCTCTCTCTCTCTCTCTATATATATATATATATATATATATATATATATATATATATAGATAGATAGATAGATAGATAGATAGATATAGATATATATTCAAAAGTACTGAAATATCCAGATTACAGTTGACTCAATAAAAACTGATGTTGCACACTCAATTTTATTGCTTTGGGGCGCCCTCCTTTCTGAGCCCCCGGGCTTAAGCCGAGACAGACTAATGCTTAATCTGATGCCGTTTTTCTTTTGTTCAAAATTCAATCATATTAACACGAAATCGTGAACCGGCTGCCGTCTTCATCACAGGAGTAAATAAGCGGCCAACGCGCCATTGTCGTTGTTGTATCCAACTTTTTCAAACCACTCAGGGTGTTATCCGTTGTTCATTGATTAGACAGACATTCAATCAGTTTTGTCTCTGTTTCCACATTGCAGATCGATTGACAGTGACTATAATGAAATATCGATCGGTTAGAAGGCGTCAACCTAATCTGTCACCAAAATTGTCAACATAAGATTCTTCCGTTTTCAAGTTGGTCCGGCTGGCTGGCTGGCTTGCTGGCTGACTATATATATATATATATATATATATATATATATATATATATATATATATATATATATATATATATATATATATATATATATATATATACATATATATGTACGTATGTTTATTCGTCTCAAAAATAGAAATGTTTTCTTGAAACTCAACTCCTTCATTTGCTTACTGGCTCTTTGGTCTGATTTAGGCCATGAAAGGATTAGAATGAACGTTGCCAATGGGTATTAGGAACCATCAATTAAAACTGTCAACATAGGTGTCTCCAGTTTTTAAGCTGGTCTGGCTGGCTTGCTATTTTTTGCGTTTTGCCTACTTTTAGTCTACCTAAGCAAGGCCCTTCCAACTGAAATTTCAAATGAAAAGGTTTGAGAGACAGGAGTTATTTATGCCACTGAATTAAGATATATATGTATCTCACGTATAGGCCACATCGAATGGGCTAGAAGCATGAAAATTTGAACATTTACCCCTAATAACGTCTAAAAAAAACGCTATTCATTTTTCAACTCCCTAAACATGTTTTAGTGAGGGTTCAATTTACAATGAAAGTTTATGCTTAATTGTCCGCTTGGTTAGTGCCCGACAGCCTTCGCACTTTTTTTTTCAAATTAGATTTTTTAGCGATTAATGGCCAAACAAAAGGCGGGGGAAGTAATTTAAGCATTGATCGATTTTTTAATTGATCATCTTCAACACAGCATGGACGTTGTTCATGTGACGGTTTCTTTCGTGTGCTTAACCAGACCTGTTTCTCTTTATTGATTGGGTTCATCTGTAAATATTTGCTTTGTCAGCCATTGTTGATAAGAGGCATTAGGACCTTTAATCTGTTCTTCTGCATCGCAAAGATTTTTGGACTATCTCATTTTGGAGAGAGGGGGGAAAGAAAAAAGAAACGAGCCTGAAAATCAGACAATAGATACGCTTTTCCGATCTTTAGCGTCTTTAAAAGCCCTTCCTTAAGAAGCCCATTTCTTTCAAACATCCCACCTCTGAAATACTTTTCTTCTGGAGGAACCTCGATATAACTCTAATATCGAACTAAAATGGAATTACACTCGTGCAATTGATGCGGGTTTGTATACTGACGTATCAAAATAAGAATTAAATGTTCTGATGACCTAATGATAAAATATCATTTAAGCGACCGCAGATTCTTTGAAGGAGTTGTTGGAAATGCTCAAATGTGATGGTGTCAGGGGTTTGCTATGTCGATTTTGTCAGTCAGTCAGAGATAGCGATCGCTGCTGTAGGTGCTTAGCCACTTTAAAAGGAGAGGAGTGAACTAGTGTCTGCTTTTCCCAGTAGGTCAATGTTTCTTAACAATTCTGATTTCATGTTGGGTGGAAATTATAATCATTTAGTAATGAAATACCTGTTGTTTCACAAACGGTATGCATAGCGGTGGGAAATATTAAGCGTTTTCGTACTAATTGGGGTGTAAGGAACGACAGAGTCATGTTCAATAGAAAATAGAATAAAACTATCCCAACTTTCACTGTTCGAAATAACAACCTGGACGATTATCTTTATTTGGGTTCACGATGAAACAGTAGCAACAGTAGTAGTAATAGTGGGAACACACAAACACACACACATACACACAAATACATATACTTGGTCTTTCTCCTTTAGATCATATGTTAATGGTCCACCCTCAGTCCTTTCACTCCACCCTACCCTGCTTTTTTCTCCCACTCTCTTTCCGTCGAGTGCAAATCCACCTGATTTTACTCTCTCGACACCTTGGTGCATCAGCAGCTTAAATCAGATCAAATCAGCAGCCAGCAAACACACACACGAACACAGAACTTGGTTAGCACAAGCCAATTCAGTCTATTTGCACTGGGACCCTCCTCTCCCTCCGTTTGTTTTGTCACAAGCGGATTGGCATCTCACAAATAATAATTTAGTAAAGTAAAAAATGAAATTTCTGAATTTTAATGTAAAGAAAAAAACCCTTCAACCTATGCTACTCTTATTTTTGATTGGTCCTCCCTGCCCAGCTAAAATAATCTGTACT
>OY735230.1:10521585-10549085 GCA_963457665.1 Thysanoteuthis rhombus | reverse complement strand
CGCCAGATCTCTCAATCATTATTTTTGCAAAGCAAATATCTGGATTTTTTGCCGGCTGCAGTTTCGCATATTGCCTTTGTGAATCCATAATATGAGTTGTGATGTACAGCAGTTGTCTGGCATCCTTGCTATTTGACCAGCCCATAGCCATTTGAGTTTTTCAATGGTTTCTATGATGTGTCAGACTCTTTCTTTTCTCTAATAAACTGTGCTGTCTTGTGATATCTCCATATGATGTTGTACACGTTGCATGGCTCTCCGTTTGAGTCCCAATCTTTTTGTTAGGGTCTATGTTTCAGCTCTATAGGTGACTATCGAAATGATAAATTGATTGTGGACCTTCCTTATTAGGAATAGGATTTTCTTCGTTTCTGACGTTTGAGCTCGCTCGAAAGTTTGCCAACCTAGAATAATTTTTGGCTGATTTCTTCTTCTACCGAGGAGGACTTCATAAAGATTTGATCTCCTAGGTTGATATAGCAGTCTTCTTTCCATGGATCAATCTCTATTCTACAGCTATGGATAAGTAATAGGACAGACTGGGATCTCTAGCCATAGGTGACAACCAGTTCAAGAGACGGATAGCTCTGATACTAAATCAGCCTGAAGACGAACTGGCTCTGTCGAGTTACTTGCCCCCTGACACACCCATGATGAAATCATGTGGTGCCCTAACGACCCTGCACTGTTTTACGGAATACAAACGTACGTTTAATGTAGAAAAGAGAAGTTATCTTGAAGAGGAATTATCAAAATTGGAATGATCAGAAATAAGCTTAAGTAGAACTGAATTTAGATTATATTCTCAATCTTGTTAATATCCCAATTTGATATAGACGTTGGCACTTGAGCGAAAATCAGCGTTGATGTTCGATTTAATCTTGATTTCCTCCTTCTGCCGAAAGCAAGGACTCGAACCGAAAATAGATATGAAATGCACAGAATTAATTTTAGATTTGCGGTACAAATGATTTGCCATAGATAATTACTGTAAATAATTGTCTGGTAAAAAATGCTTTGTATTTAATTGCTGGGTAATTAGGTGGTAGGTTTTGGTGAAGATCCATCAGGGCCAGCCTTAGGGTATCAGGGCAAGTTAATTTCGGCGCCCTTCAAAGTATAGTATTGTTTTATCTTATCACACAAAACTTTCAAAAACCAGACGATCCCAATAATCCTAAAAGGAAGAGTAAACAACCAATGCATTCTCCTGGTTGCCACTCATGGAGCTGAAACATGGAACCTAACCAAGAGACAGACCTGCAAACTAAGAAGCATGTAATGTGTACATGAGAGAATCGTGCTCAATCTTACATGGAGAGATCACAAGACAGCACAGTATATAATGAAGAAAACAGGAGTCAGAAACATCATAGAATCTATTAGAAAACTTCAATGGCAATGAGCAGGTCATGTTGCAAGAATGAAAGACAACCGATGGACATCATGACCCATAACATGGATCCCCAGGGATCATATGCGAAACTGAGACCGACAGAATACAAGATGGAGAGATGAACTAGACAAATTTAGAAAATACTGGCTCCGCGGCGCCCATGATAGAGAAAAGTTGCAGATCTGGGAAAATATCCATGTCCAACGACGAACATCAAAACAATGATGATGATGATGATGACAATGGTGATTATCTTATTCACTTATTCAAGGTACACAGCGAGAAACTGAATGTATTGGAATAGAATCTTTTTTTACGGTAAATATATAAAAGATAACAGTTCCGTCGCATTATTACAAGACTCTAAGACCATTATTTGATGAATCATCATCATCATCATCAGTCTTTTAACGTCTGTCATTAGACAGAGACCCTCCCTAGGATTCGCCACTCTTCTCTATCGTTGGGCGTCGCGGAGCCAGTACCTTCTGAATTTGTCTAGCTCGTCTCTCCATCAAATGCTCGTCTCTCCATCAAATACTATGCTAGCCTCGGTTGCGCATGTGATCTCTGGGGATTTGAGTCGTGATGTCTGTTATCAGCCATTTTTGCAACATAACCAGCCCATTGCCATCTGAGTTTCTTTAATGGATTCTATGATATCCCTGACTCCTGTCTTCTCTCTGATGTATTGTGAAGTTGAGCATGATTCTTTTTGTGTGCACGTTATGTAGTTCTTAATTTGCAGACCTTACTTTTGGTTAGGTTCCACGTTTATTACCTTTCCTCCTAGGCTCCAAATATCTTAATTAATTAGCAAAACCTGACAGAGCTTATCGCCGCTCATGAGAGTTTTCTTTATCAATTATTTCTCCCAATTTTGCCACAACAGAAAGTATGTAACTGTTTGATATTTCTGAAAAATCTGACTTCACGCCAGGGATTTTTTTTCCAATTTGAAAATTTCTATTCAGTTTAATCTATCAATTTTCCATTTGTATTTTGAAAGTCTAACTGTCTCTCTTTCGAGCGAAAGAATAATGAAAAAGACCCTAGAGACCAGGCTGTTTGTGAATTATTTAACTAATTTAAGAGGACAGGAACTTTCCTCGTCAATATTGTATGCCTGAAAAAAAGTAGACAAGAATATACAGAGAAGCTTGCATTCAATTATAAAACAATTTCTCAAAATTAACCTTATTTTCCAAAACAAGTGGTCACTTTGGAGACACCCTTGGTGTGAGCACATATATAATTATAAATTGAGTCATTATATAGAAACTCTTATTTGGCATCGTCTCCCGGCATTACTCGGTTAATGTATCACTTAGCCTAAACAACATATATATTATCACAAATACGGGCTTCAATGCATTTCGTTTGTTCGACCAACTTTTTCATAAGTCCATGCAGCGATGCAAAAAATTGTATGCTGTTTATACATTTGAGTGTTAAGAGTGAAATTAGGATAAGGATATTTTATAGTGTTTTCTATTTGTTTAACAAGAGAGGAGGGGTGATTTCGTGTCACTGTCAGTGAGGAGAATGTGGTCAGATAAGGAGGGTCAGGGTAACACTTGTTTTTCTCTTGAATTCTCTTCACCTTCCAATTGTCAAATTACCACCACTATTTTGTCAGATTACCACATAAACACACACACATACATATTATGAAATCTATATATGATCCTACAGAATGATCATAAATTGAGTTATATCATATAAAAACTCTTATTTGAAATGATATCACCACACCGTTAATATATCACTTTGCCTGGAAAATGTAAATAGAATAAACAAGGCCAAGTGATATACTAACCGTGTGGTGAGGGAAGATCATTTCAAATAAGAGTTTCAGTGTAATATAACGCTATTTATAATCATTCTGTCGGATCATATAATTCCATTTCTCAATACATAACTGGGGCGTCGAAAGAATCAAATGGAGCAGATATAGACCGAAGAATAAACGAGATGAGAATTTGGAGTGAGAACAGTTATTTTGGAATTTGCATTACCGGTGATTGATTAGCTGAATGGTAAGAGTAACGCAATATTGAGACAGCAACCCTATTCCTGCAACAGCCCTGTTTTCTCTAATCGTTTTTTCTATTCACGTCGTCTAGGCCAAGTGATATATTGACCGCGTGATGGCGGGAGATCATTTTAGATAAGAGTTCAATGTGATATAACTATATATATATATATATATATGATACTGTGATTGAATTACCTGACAAGATTTGAATTAATGAGAAATGTGAAAATGGTGAGAAAAGAATCGAACAGATAAATGATAGAATCATCAATTCTCAACAATGAATCAGAGACCCGGATGATACTACTTAGAGTCGATATTAGTCAAACTAGTGCTGAAGCAAAATAACATATAAGTAAAGAATGGACTCCGTGTGTGTATGTGTGTGTGTGTGTGTGTGTATGCGAAAACCTACGTTGAGAACGGAGGGAGAAATTTAATAAACAGATAGCTTTAGATTAGGACTGGCTTCTCGTTACTGAGGTCGTGATAATGGAGGTAGGATATGGTTCTCTGATAAGCGAGATCTTATGTTAAAAGGGGTCATCGAATCGATTTAGTCTGTTGGCGAGAGGTTTGACCAGAATGACAGCGTCAATTTGACAACTGCTGTCGTAGGTAGACCGATAAAGTCCTCTTGTTGTCAATCTATTTGCATACTTACGTAATACTCGTAGATGTGTGTGGAGATACATGGGTGGATCAATTCCATAGTCTGAAACAGTTATTAGTCGAAATTTGATCTGAAATTTTCAATGTATAATGTTCAGTCTAAGTGATAATTAGAGGATGTTGATTCATGCTTTGAAGAGGGAGGGGTTTTGGTTGAAAAATAATTATTTGTTGTGTGAGATTAATGTCTGTTCTCACTATTGAGCTATTAATGTACACACACACTCATATATATGGTTATAATCATTATATATGTGTGTGTGTGTATGCGTGTGTGCGTGTATGTGTATGCATACGCACGTAGATTCATTCGTGTATAACGCTTAAATTTTACAGACAGAAACGTTAAGTAGAAGCAGGTAGGTCCAGAGAACTCAGGAGCTAACACAGCATTCTGACACATCGAAATCGGCATTATCATGGCTTGACTTCATGAACAAAGATTTTGTCTTATAATATTCTGACAGACAAGCGATTTTTTGCTTTCAAGCAACTCAATATTAATTAGATATTCATGGGATCTATATAACAATGTTAACAGAGTACCCGTTGCTTGAAAATCTGGATCAGTGTATCATCCGAGAGAAACTCATGGGAGTTGCCCAATGAAACCATCTCCGGCACTTGACTAAATCTCTCTCTCCCAGGCACTCAAAAACAAGTTCAATTCCACCTCATTTTAATTTATCGCCTTTCTTCCTAGACGGCCGTGTCAAGTTGTTTTCCTATAGCTAATATCTCCATGTTTCGCCTCATACCGTTTTGCGTACCACTACCCTACTTCTCTCTCGCACACTCCATCGTCTTTGCAGCCTTTGTCTTGCAATCCCATTATCAGAACCTCTCTTCCCACGCTTCTCAACGTAATTTTTTTCAAGGTGTGATAGACGGACTGACTGACGAAAATTTTGACAGATTGTCGCGTTGCGTATAGAATTATTTAATGATTTCCACAGTTACCTTGATCTTTCAAGTCTTATGATCATTTGATAAACGCACACACACACACACACACATACATATGTATATATATATATATATATATATGTGTGTGTGTGTGTGTGTGCATGTGTGTGTGTGTGTGTGCGTGTGTGTGTGTGTGTGTGTGTTTGTGTGTGTATGATCAATGCAACAACATTTTGTCGCCCTTTGAATGTTCCAAAAACAGGTCAAGTTATCTGTATCTATTGAGCCGAGCTTGTGAGACTCGTTATGATACATCCACGTCTTCAGGCCTTACCAAAACCCCTCAAATCCCTCTACCTACCCCATAGCTGCAACATTTAATATATCAAAACGAAATATCCTAGCACAGCTCAACTGCTTAAATATCTCTGACCTTGACGTGCGCAGTAACAACTGCGCATGTCAGGATCAGTAACTGTCACTTGTATATTCATTATTTGTTCCTATCAAGATAATGAGACTCGGTATCTCACTTTGATCTCAATCAAAGTTTATAAAATCTCACTTCTTTCCCATAGCTTTGGCATTCATCACTTCAAAACGAAATTCTAAAGACCGGCTCACCTGCTTATGTACCTCTGACCCTGACATTCGTATCCACTGAGCCGGGTTTCATGAGATTCGCTATCATACATTCACGTGTCATTCTGCCTAGATAAGTTCTAATCTGATCTATTTATGGTTCAGTCTCTAGCAGGCCACCAACTCCAGCAAATCTGGTTCCACTGTCTCTCAGAACCAGTGTCACCAGAAACCACTTCAAGAATGCGTGGAATACCGTTTGGCGAACGGTGTTGAATTGATCCTACAGATTTCCAGTCGGTTGGGTGAGAGATGATCCTGGATTAAAGTCTGATCTGTTGATATCGGATCACAAACAGAAGGAAATCAATAGTTGCCAGAGAGGATTATAAATGTCTACTTATTGAAAAGCAATATATTCATACATATCAATATATATGTGTGTGTGTGTGTGTGAGAGTGTGTGTGTGTAAGTGTACTTAAATACATATATGCGTGTATTTGTATATACAAATATATATGTGTATATTTGTGTATTGTATGTATATGATGCATGCGTATGTGAGCATGTATATATATATATGTTTATGTGTGTTAATGTATGAGTATATTCGTGTGCATATATGTATATATATATATATATGTATGTATATGCATGCATTATAGATGTGTATGTATATATATACAGTAATATATATATATAGTAATATATAAAACAGTAATATATATATACATATATATATATATATATATATATATATATATATATATATATACATGTATATATATATATATATATATATATATATATATATATATATATATATATATATATATATATATATGCCCAGAGCCGGTTTCCTTATCACATCACCATTGATACAGATATTACTGTCCAGATATTGGAAAACTTTCACCTATTCGAATGGTTACTGCTATACGATCACTTTGTTTATCTGATTTAGTAGGCTGATGGACATGATCTTGGATTTCTCGCCGATAAATCTGAGGCCAACCTTTGAGCCCTCACTCGTCTGAGCGGTGGTTATCGGTTACAGATTACTATCATCCTCTGCCAATAGTGCAATGGCGTCCGCAAAGTCCGGGTCGGTCAGCAAATGACTCTACCAGACAATACCATATTCACCTGATCCGCTCGTTCACATCTTAGTACAAAATCGATGAAAGCAACTAAAAGGAATAACAATACCTCAGCTAGCACTCTCGATACATTCTTAAAATGCAGCAGTAAATTAAACAGTGATGTACGAGGTCATCTCATTACCATCATAATCAACCGTTATGGGTACATTATTGACAAAGGCCTAAGGCTTCACCTTCCATGACGATGAGCTAATCTCTTCCATGTCTTGCCAGTGAACCTCTGCGTCTAATTAATCTCATGTCTGTTTTTTCTCCTCGTTATGTGACCTACCCATCTCCATTTTTGTTGATCAAAAAATTGTACAATATCCTTCACCTTGGTCCTGAGTCAGATCCATATTGATATTTTTCTATCGCAAGGGGTTATTCCTTATATTGTCTGTTTCATCGTCCTTTATGCTATTCTGACTTTTCTTGTGGTTGGAAAGTCACCATGTTTTGCACCCGTATGTCATACCTGGTATTATGCATTGATTACATACTTTACGTTCTATGCGTAGCATAGATGGTGATTATGTTATCAATTATTCAAAAATATATGGTGTTGTTTTTTTAGCCTCAACATGATGGATTGGATTAGTGCTGTGTATCTCCTCTGGTAGCTACATTGGTGAAATATCACTAATCTTCAATGTATATTGCTAAATGATAAATCAATGTGTATGTCCGTATTCTCATGAATATGACGCATTAACCGAATTGTCCAGTTATTTAGGAGTCATCCCTGATTCTGTCTTTTATCATTCATTATTTATTTCGAAAGATCAACTTTACTAACCAGCGC
Organism: Thysanoteuthis rhombus; assembly: GCA_963457665.1. Lineage (NCBI taxonomy): Eukaryota > Metazoa > Mollusca > Cephalopoda > Oegopsida > Thysanoteuthidae > Thysanoteuthis > Thysanoteuthis major. Next base: position 10,541,543 of record OY735230.1, on the reverse strand, counting down.
TAAACTAGGTTGCATCAAGTGGGGTAATACTGTATATGGAAGAAGCCTACTTGTTTTGTCCTCGTGTCGACAAAGCAGCTTGATTCGTAGTAAAAACCCTGGAAAGTGCTGATGTAATGGACTCTCAACAATCTATCGTCTCCGGCCTTTACCAAAACTTGGCAGAACGCCTTGTCAGGAATTAAAAGTTACGTGATTCCCCACCAGGAGTTGAAGTCATTTAAATTTCTTTTTTTTACTTAGTGCTATGATTAGTCACCGTAATGGGTCTATCAACAGTTTGTAAACTTCTGTACCAAAAACTTATGACGATAGTTGCCTTAAAATGGCCGCCGTTCCAGAGGGTCAGGGTTAATATTTTCAGGGTTGATCTTAGGATCAGTATTTTTAACGTTAGGGTTAGCATTTTTAGGGTTAATTTTACGGTTGGTTCATCATTCACTTCTTTTATTCTGCATTTGGGACTGCAGGTATTTTGAAACAGGAAAAGTAACAATTGCCAAAAATTGATCATACATAAGTCCATGAGATTTTGTTGTCCTTGAAAACTTCTGCTTAATATCTCTTCACCGAAACGCTGGTATATACTATCTGTTATTTGTCAGCCCCGTCTCTCTAGTTTCATGCCTTTATGCCAACATCGGTTTCTTTCCACGAATGATGTGTCAGGGTAACCATTAGTTGTTCCTCCCAAAGGGGGAATTTAGTTAACCCAAACAGGTAAAAATAAATATTTGAAATTATCTGCTCCCGATTATTTTCACTTGCTTTCTTTGAGTAGCAGCAGTACGATTATAGAATTGATGTAATTCTTATTATAAATATGTCTATTTATACGTAAAATAAAATAATTATTCGAAATTATCCTTTGTTACAACTTACTTAAATAGAAGTGATCCTTTTAACAAAAGTGGGGAATAATTTTGAAAAGGTTGGGAATCAAAGCCCTATGTGTAGCTGAACACTTTGGGACACCCCCTTGTCCAGTCTTTTCTCTAACAGCCAGATTTTCTTCGGCAGGCCGGTCAGATGTGCAATCAGTTTGTCAGTGGCAACTTTGATTGGTTCTCCCAAGATTCCATCAAGCCCTAGAGCCTTGTATTTCAGGTTTGAGACAGGCATGTTCTTCTGAAAACTGATGTTATGTCGATCATGTTGACTTTCAAGGGAATTTCTGCCTTCAACTGAGCGATCTGTAAAGATGGCATGGGCTAATACGGCACCTTTTTGAAGTGCTCCACCAATCGATCATTTTGTTCCTTCTCTGTGAAAAAAGAACTGATATATATATATATATATATATATATATATATATATATATATATATATATATATATATATATAGTAGAATGTGGATTCGCCACACAAACTAGCTCATGTTTCTGCCCTAATATGAGGCCCGAAGAGGGTAGAAACATGAGCTAGTATACGTAGCGAATCCACATTCTATTTATTTCCAGCTCTACTCTAAAACAACTTAACTTCATGAGTAAAATGTTGGATGTATCGAGCACTCTATGAAATAAATCCATTACATTTCAGAAGTGGCTTTATATTATTGATATATTATTATATCATATTATACTGCTAGCCTATTTTGTACTACATATACTGTATATATATATATATATATATATATATATATATATATATATATATATATATATATATATATATATATATATATATATATATATATTTGAATAATTGGGTCCTCCAAAGACAACTGTTTCACTGTATTACAACTCTTCAGTGTGGCTATCCATTATCTCATCCAGTAACACCAGGTATGATCGAAACTTTCGCTTTGGACCCAGAGGCTGGCATCTTACCTCTGCCCTACTGGACGGTCAGTAAGGTTGAATTTAAGCGATATATTTACTCACACGTGAATTCCCCATCAACCAGAGTATTCTACTCCTAAGTTGGAAGAGCATTGCATAAGCTTATAATGAACGACATACCTCTATTAAAGACTGCTCAACCCTGAATAAGTGGAGCGTTAATTATAATATATATATATATATATATATATATATATATATTTATATATATATATATATGTATATATATATATATATATATATATATATATATATATATATATATATATGTGTGTGTGTGTGTGTGTGTGTGTATGCATATATATAAAAACAAATGAAGGAGCAAAGAAAAGCCACGCATGCGATTACCTGGTACTCGGCTTTTTCCAAATCATCTGATCGGTGGTAGTATCCATCTAGGCTGGTTGCGTTCTATGTTTCTACTGAGTAGAAAGAAAGTCGGTACGACTGGGATAATATCAGCCTCCAGATGACAACATAATGAAACCTGTCAAGCAATTAAAGTTGAATACTAGCGAATATATATTTAAGAAATGGACATATTTGGTTCGACAGAATGAATTAAAAATTGCGTTATATTATATGGAAACTTATTTGAAAATGATCTCACGTCGTTACACGGTTGTTATATCACTCAATTTAGCTAAAGTAAATAGAATGAAAAAATTAAAGAAAATAGGTTGCCGGAAATATCTGCTGCAGGAATCGAATCTGACACCATTAGGGTAGCGGCATCAATGTAGCGATGCTCTTACCATTGAGTTAATTAGCCGCCAGTTACACGAAGGCAAAATAACTACTTTCAACGTGTGAGTATCAACCATGATCAGTCATTTTCGGGAAAATGAGTTGGTTAACTTGGTTTTATCATTAGATCGTGACATTTTTGTTTAGCTTCTTAGACTTGTTACATTTGACTTCAGTAGCCAGCAGTTTAGAGTTGGAAACTGATCCGTTGCTGAAAATATCTTCTCGAAGAATTTCATTCTTTTCTGGACGACAAAGCATTCATATTTTGTCGACGGAGTTCCAATGAAATAGAATTTGGATATAAATAATTCATGATAATATTCGTTTTGCTTGTATAATATTCCACAAGAAATAATCAAATCCTGTTGCGTTTGGTTTAGAAGAAAACTTGACTATTTATGAAAAAAATGTTAGAGTGTACTTGTTTTATGAGTATTACTGTAATTCTCTTCCTTGTAGCTTTTTGCCATTCTAAGCTAAACCCAATAAACGTCTCCATTATCACTTAGCACCGCTAATGGCCTCAGCAGAAAATTATATGGGAGTCGAAGCCTCGCGATAGAAACTATTTCTTCAGGCTTGTTTGCAAGAGTTTTATACATTAAACCCTGTCTCGTCTCTATTGTTAAATGGAGACGTTCCATTAATTTTCATTCGAGGTAACCGGAATGACTGCTTTGTGTGGACAAAAGACTGGCCCACCTGTGATGACCACTTATTATTTAAATCACCGACAAATTGTCAAACTACAATTGAAAAATTTCTATTTCTGTGTGTATGCATCGTGATCACCATCGTACGGAGTTGAAATACGCCATATTTATTTGTAAGCACACAAGTGTAGGGTTGATTAAGAGGTTTTTTAGCAGCAATTCTCGAGTGATTGCCAACACTAGAGAGAAGTAACTGAAATACTTTTTAGCCGTATTTTCGTACGATGGGCAGAGAATTATTTCACATGACAATTATGGCAGGCTATTCTATTCATCAAAAAGTTCGGTCTCTTTTAAAAATGCACTGTCTTAGCGTTGATAACAAAGGATTTCTTAAGATTATATTTCTTATAGTCTGCGTTATCAAATCCAGCCACAGTTGAATCTTCTATAAAAGCAGTCCCAATATTTTTGTTTGTTGGTTTGTGTCATGCTAAAGTAAGTAGAAAAACGTTGTAAAGGAAAGTTAGCTTACTGCTATGTGTTTATGTGTTCGTGTCAACATTATTACAACTACTATAACTACTTCAACTGCTGCAGTCTTCAGAGTAGTTAGGAACAGAACACATGAATAGTCATCTCGTATTTTTCTCTGAATAAAACTTGTTTTCCTGATATAAGAAAGGAAATTTGTTTTTTTTATCCCATTCTGTTGATTCATTGCTATAAAATTATAAAGAAATAGAAATTATGAACAGTTGTAGAAAATTAAAATTTACATTGAAATGTAACAAACTGTATGTATGCTGGTCCTGCAATTCTCTTTACTGTGTTTCTGATGAGTCCTTGTATTATAGGCGAAATGCATAAAGTTTTATCTTCATTATACATTTTGTGATGTAAGGCACGTCTTCTCAATCTTTCATTTTTAAAACTGTCATTCACTACTACAATTCGAATTACCTTGCATTCACACAATAATCACTAAGATATACGTATTTGTATAATTTACCCACGCATAAATAACCTTACCATTTTTTACAAGTACTGTGTTAGAATTGATACTGATAACCGATGCTCGTCTCTGGTTTTACACTGGCCAAACTGACCATTGTAGGGATAGGTATTCAACTTAGTGTAAAGTGATAAACTTGAACGGTGATAAATCTGAGCTGTGATAATCTTGAACATTCCAACTGCAAAATACCAACGGGAAACTACGTTGAAATTCCCTGATCTCCACATCTCTGTTCTACAGGATAGAGCACATACATCATCTTCACGCAATTTCCTTACCCACAGTTGTATCATGTAACGAGGAGGTGAGATTTGTTTGTTGAAATAGTTCATAATCGTCTGTTGGGTAGCTGTTATAGTGTTTTGATGAGTCTTTTTTTTATAGCAAAAACTAGATGCTGTACGAACCTCCTATCCATGCTTGCTAAACTTCAAGCTGTGTGCTTGTTATATCATTAAAAAAAACACCAGCAAACTCCAACTGTAACGGATAAACAACATTTCGAAAAGTGTCAGGTGTTTCTGTCCCACCCAGTATAACTGAACGGGATTGAAAATCGGCTGTAGTGGGTAGTCCCTGGCACCACTGTTTTGGCCAGTGTTTCAAAAAACTTTTCGAGCTATCGCAAACAGGTCTGGTTAGTCACTCAAAAGAGAACATAACGTGATCAGCATATTTTGGCAGTATGCAGTTTCGGGGCAATCAACTGAAAATTTGAAAAAGGGAGTGTTAAACGATTAATTTAACATGAACTTACATTGAAAATTATCGCCCCGACAAAAAAGCTGTTCCAGGGTCAATTTCTAAAGACAAAACAAAGAACGTAACATACATATACCGGTTGTCAACAAGTTAGTCAGTCATCCAGATTCACTCAACAACTGAAGAAACCTTTATTAACAGGTTTGGTGACAGTTGTCAATACAGATTGATACTTCTTACCCATCAGGTCACGAGTCTGAAATGCTGATTCTAAAGAAAAACTGTTTCAAGTTAAAGTCAAGTTTTTTTCTATGTTGATTAAGTTGTGATAAAATCATTTAATCAAAAATCAATAGAATTCTTAAAATCAGAAAAGGCAAAAATATTTGTAAAATTTTTTTTGCTCTATTGTAAATAAAGATTTTCAGACATACGACCAGTGACGTAGGAAGCAGTGGACAGCGGGGCCTTTCCCTTTACCACACAATTTGGCAAGATATACAAAAATGCTCCCCAGATTAAAAGAAATAGTGCCTTTTTTTCTTCTTAAAGGCCGAGATGATACTTCCTAGTTTACGTATCATAGATGATTTCAGCTAATCTGGAGGAAGCGGAAAACATTCACACGATTTACCTGATTCACTAGACGGTAGGTGCAAAAAGTAAATCTTCAATAATTACAAATTATGACGCATGGTATGTTTCAGTAATTACCATTGCTAAACATGGATGGACAAGACAAGTTGTCTAGTTAAGCAGAAAAGATGACATCGTTAAAGATATATATATATATATATATATATATATATATATATATATATATATATATATATATATATATATTGAATCGCGAATGTCAATGTATGTATTCGGTGTTTCTAAACAGCTTGCTTCTTCTTTGCAAAGCAAAAAGCAACACTGTTTAATGTGCAAAGCTGGGTGTCACCTCATTGATCAGTAACTTGAAACATCTAATAAATGATTCTTCAATAATTTATTATCAAACATACCGCGAAGTCAAAAGCATCAAGTCTATTAAAGTGCCAAAGATACCGTCCGCAGAACCATAATCACCCGACTCCAACATGGCTACACACAAACAACATTGTTTTACTGAGGCCGGGTTATTTTATAGAGCGGACTTCTTTCAAACAATCGATGCGTGTGTTATAGAGCTGCAACAAATGTTGGATGATATATTGAAGAAATTTCTTTTAAACGTTAGCTATAAAGCTATTTGAAATAAAAGATAATGTATAAGATACATATGAAGTACATTTTCAAAAGTTCAAAGCTTATTCCAGGCATTATAAAAAGTTTGCCCAGATGTAAAGGAATTTACATTGATCGATCGGATTTTTTCGATTCTTTTTTTTCCGACAAAGCTGACGTTAACCACCTTCCGTCAGGTGTTGCAAAGCTTGCACAAGTTTACTTGCTTGCTCCATTGGGTGAAGCTTCGGCTTAGAGAAGTTTTTTTCAGTGCAAAGGCGAATAAAGAGAAAGGAGAGAAACAAAATGACAAATAGGAAAAAATTCTTCTCCTTCTCCTTACCCCCAAAGAGTTAATTTTCTCCTTCTAGGACAGAGACGAGAGAAACTTTGGAAAATTCTAGACAGTTTATAATTATGTGAGTTAATTATTTACTCTAAAAATGTACTTTTACGTATGTAAGATTCTATATCTTATCCGGAATTCGGAAAAAATTGGTAACCCTTGAATGTTAAGCAATGCTAATCTGGATTTCTCACTACATGGGAAGAAATTAGGTGAAATGATCAACACTAGCCTCGGGTTGGTACCTATGATTATTGCACTTGAATGGACATATTTATTCTGCAATTCCAAGGTCTACCAGTATAAGTTATAGACCAGATACGGTATGAAAATAATAGGCTATACTTTCCGGGCTTTCTAATTTTCTAGAGCTATAAAACGCATCTAGACCTGGCCATGTTCCCCCTTTTGTCTATGCTCCCCTTTTTTTGCATACGAAATGCGTTGGAGGTATCTGTTCTTATTCTTTGCCCTCTGCCCCCAGACCAGTCAATGTCTTTAAACGCTCCTTTCGCGTCCGTTGTCTTAAAGCGCCCTCTGGAGTTTCCAGCCTCTCAAATTGGGTGGAACCACCCACTCTTTAAATCACTGCGTCAAAATTTATGAATTTCAGACATTTTCTTCGGGGCACAAAATGTTTTATTAAGGCAACTAAAGCGCTATCATGAGTAGCGAATTACATCGATTGAATTTAGTTTATCCAGAAACGATTTTGAAAAAAAAAATTATTTCAGTGATCGATGTAGTTGGAGATAGTTATGGGAAACCACTCCTCTCTTCAACCCAAGGACAATCAGGGTAATGTGGTTTCAAGACGTAGAGAGCCATAATCGCCCACGTCATGAAAGGATATGTTGCATAAATAAACAAGAAAATCAATACAGTGGATTTAATGTCAGGGTCTTCGATTCAAAGGAACTTCAGAAAAAATACATAAAGTAAAGATCAGATTATAACTTTTCACATGAACACCGTTATCTACCAATCAATGAATCATTCAAACAGTCCATTGGTTTTTTTCTCTTTCACCCTGTCTTGTTTTATATATATATATATATATATATATATATATATATATATATATTATTATTTATTATCATTATTATTATTATTATTATTATTATTATTAAGAAATCAGTACATAATCAGACAGAAATAATTATAAATGCGTTATATTACTTAAAAACTATTTGAAATTATCTTCTGTTATCACAAGGTGGATGTATAATTTGACCAAGACAGCGTAAATTGAAGAGAATGGGACCGTTGCGTTTTTCTACTATTCATACTGTCTACGAATATAATAACAGGAGTTCATTTCAATGTGATATACCGCAGGCATAACACACACACACACATACACACACACATACACACACACACACACACATATATATATATATATTTATATATGTGTGTGTGTGTGGTGAAATATACATCACCAGTCGTATATATGAATCAGAAAATGGTATGCTTTCGTATTGCTATATACAGACCATAGCGAAACAAATGTATACCATTGTCATAAACAACGTGTATGCATTTAATCGATACACACACACACACACACACACACACACATATATATATATATATATATATATATATATATATATATATATCAATGAAAGTGAAAATTGGAAGGTGAAGAGAAAACTCAATCAGGTGTCCTATATCAATTTTCTTTCATCATTCTGTGGACAAGTTTTGATGCATTTCGACGGGTGCCAACCATTTTTTTTTCAGAATGAATTTTCCGCGCTTTGCAGAATATTTTTCTGTTTACATCATTGAGGACCAGGGGAGAAAAGGGGATATTTCTGTGCTGTTTGATTTTTTGGTAAGAGCGGCAAGTTAAAATGTGTCTAAACATCCCCAGGCATGTGAATTAACACCAGCTTTCTCTCAAGTTTTTCACTTCAACCTCCGATTGTCACTTTCATCAACATTTTGTCGGATCACTTCACATCCACAACACACACACACACACACACACACATATATATATCTATACATATATCGGTCATTTTCTATCTATCTAATCGACATGGTGATCTTATCTTTCTTAAGTCCAAAGTCGAAAGACATAATTTCACACACACACACACATACAAACACACAGATGATTGAGATAGTTCGTATCATATGAATTAGGAGAGAACTCGATACATTAAAATAATTTTAGCTCATCGACTGAGACAGGTAATAGTTATCCAATTGCAACGTAAAATCTCTTGTCTATTACAAGTTAACCATTGCAAGATATCCATTTTTAAGAAGTCATCCCTGAATCACCGATCGGACTGAGCTGCCAACAATCACAAAAAAGTTAACCATAAGAAATTTGGAGTTAAATAGTAAACATAGGGTCAAGTCTCCAAACCCATAACATCATGTCCTTGGCAACTATATAATGACAGGGGCCGATGAAGACCACGTTGAAGTATTAACCACAACCGGTACTCCACTTGCTTTTCCTCTATCAAGATATTGCAAGATAAAAGGGCTTGATTATGAGCCATTCAGAGAGAAACATGGACGTTTTTATTGCTTTTTAAATATTTTTAAAAGTAATAATGATCTATAAAACTTCATCTAATAGAATTTAAAAAAAAAACCCGGAGAAATGTATCAAATGCTTGAGTACCAGAATGTTAACAATCATGGCTATGATCGGAATGAAGGATAGGCTTCAGGGTATTATTTGAACTTCTCCGTCTACTAGAAGTCTTAGTGACACTTATCGTTGAAGCAGGCCGGGCTAAATGATGCTTCCCCCGTAATTGGTAAGGTGAAAGTAAAAAGTAGTCAAAATTTGGAAGGATGATATATTATACTTCATCTGATAAAGATACCCCCAAGAAACATTAACGCTGAAGAGGAAATATTTCACGGCTTTTTTGACAATTTGCGAAAGGACATTAGACTAATATTTTTTATATAATCAATACACTGATCCATCATCTTACGAGATTGTTCTGTTTTCTTCCACCGATCATTTTCAACATAGCTTTTTATTTCTCCTCACAACTATCTGTTTCTTTCTTTTTCACTCCCTTTCTCCTACTAATCCCCTAGTCTTTCTCTCTCTCTACTTTATCTTATTCTGTCTTTTTTTCATCTTGTTTTTTTTTTGTTTTTTTGGTGCTGATATATTTTCATTACTTCTCCCCAAAGCCGACATCTATTTTTGACGTGTGAAGAATTCCCGTCTCAAAGGCCTTCAACCTAATCTCTCGAACTCAGTGTCTCTAGGTCAACGTTGTTATTTTTCATCCTTTGGCAAAGCTCTTATTACAGTCTCGAATTTCCAAAATGCTTTGCTTTCAATTTCCTTTCTTGCTTTCTCCACACAATCTGATTATTTTTGTAGATTTTCATTGGTAGTACTTTTTATCCCTGCCTCTTCCTGTCATTTCCAGAAACAAGTTGATGAAATATTTTGATGCAAAATCAATCCTTGACAAACGCTTATGAAATATTTCTGTACAAAATCTACCAGAGTCTAAATGGTAATAGTTCTCAAACATGAATAAATTCCCTGCGACTCCCTGCTATTCCCTGACATACGTTAATCAATTATTTCGAAGCAAAATTCATCCCTGTCGCAGGGGGGTGATTATGTTTGAGAACTAGTTGTATAAAAAAAGTTGCAATCTCCACCGTTACTGCCATAGCCTGTTAAAAGTAAATGAGATATTTCAATACAAAACATATCTCTACCGCTTCTTAACACTTCTAGTTCTCAAACATAAACAAATCCCCTGCCATTTCCTGTCACACATTAATGGAATATTTATATGCTAAATCTATCTGTGGCAAGGAGGGGGGTGTTTAGGCTTGAGAACTAGTAGTATTAACAATGTCAAGAATGGTTTTAGCATCAAAATATTTCATCAATGAGTGGTATGTATTGATTTTGCATCGAACTATTTCATACAACCAATACATTCTCCCGATAGTCACTTATGGAGCTGAAACATGGAACCTAACCAAGAGACAGACCTACAAACTGAGAAACATGCAACGTGCACATGACAGAATCATGCTCAACCTTACATGGAGAGATCACAAGACAGCACAGTACATAAGGAAGAAAACGGGAGTCCGAGACATTATAGAAACTATTTAAAAACTAAAATGGCAATGGGCAGGCCATGTTGCAGGAATGAAAGACAACTGATGGACATCACAATACACAACATGGATCCCCAGAGATCATATATGAAACCGAGGCCGACAGTACAAAAGATGGAGAGATGAACTAGAAAATTCAGGAAATACTGGCTCCGTGACGCCCATGATAGAGAATTGTGGCGAATCCTGGGGAGGGTCCATGTCCAATGATGGACGTTAAAAGACTGATGATGATGATGATGATGATGTATAGATTTCCCAACGAATTGTGGTACGTATTGATTGTGCAACGAAGTATTTCATTAATGTGTGGCACGTATAGATTTTGCATCGAAATATTTTATTAACGTGTGATATGGAATGGCGACTGGAAGTGGCAGGGGCTCTGATCAGTAAAGAGTTTCTTGGGTTCATCGTTAAATTTTGCCTTCTGCTGACATATCTTTGTATTTTCGTCTGACAAAAGGTTTCTCACTCAGAGATATCTGTATGTTTATGTCTTTGTAAAATATCTGACACCCGCATCGTATGAATATTTCTATATCTTGATCCATCAACGTTCTTTTGAATATATTAATATAATGCTCTCATAATTGTTAATGTTGTTAAAAATGAACAGACCAAAGACTAAAGCAATGTTCAAAACAAAGTCCCATCATAATCTATACGAATAGAGAGCAAGGCTCTGGAAGAGGTTGATGAATGCGTTTGCCTGGGTCAGATGATAAAGTTAGAGGAAGAAAAGTGAAAGTGAAAGTGAAAGTGACATAAGACAACGCTCGACGATAAGCTGGAAAGCATTGAGTATGCATCGAGACGTATTAAGGAACACCTTGCCGATGTGCTTAAAGCGTAAAGTATATAATGAATGTAACTCATTCATGTGAAACATCGAATTTAACAAAATGAACTTACAATCTACTTACAATCCCACGAACTGCAACGGAAAGAGCAATGCTAAGGATAAGATAGAGAAAAAATGAGCGACAAAATTGTGATGGGTTAGACACTTAGCAAGATGTCACGGTAGATGGAGAAATAGGCAAACTGATTGGTGCCTATGAGGCAGTAAATGTAGAAGGGAAAACCAGACGCAAAAATGAGGAATGAGATAGAGAGGTTTACTGTAGAACACGGCAGCAAAATCACGGTCTTCATGGAAACAAATTTGAAACACTGTTGTGCAGCAATAATGATGATAATGATGATATATTTTATCAGAAGATTACTCGGTAAGTCGGTGTGGTATCTAATATTGGTAGTATTTAAATTCATCGCTATAAGGTTAAATAGTTACATAAATTTATGATTTATACGGAATATTATATCTCTGTAAGTGAGAAATTGCTTTAATTAATGTGCAGCGGTGTTAATTTTGCATTGCTTGTATTAATATCTATAAATTTTAGTAAAAGATTTTCTTTTGTGTCTGCATTTTGCTACTAATTCATTGTTTTTTGGTTCAGAAGTAGGTAATTCCGAGAAAATCAATCATGTCAAGTCTTTCCTCCAAGTAGAGGTAGCATTTTCAGCTGTATTGGCTGGATTGTATTTCTCGCTACTTTTACGATTACAAAATTTCATTTTTTTGGCGTCTGTTCGTAATTATTTCATCATTGTGTGATTTAATGATTTTAGCCGTGTTTTTGATGCATCGGATAACTTCAAGGGAATTTTTATCAAATATTTTATGTAAAACATGATCATTGGGGAAATGCTTAGTAATCATGTTTAAGAATAATTGTCCAATATATTTTTTTTTATATTTGAATTATTTGGTGGATTAAACTGATCTTGTTTCTTTTTCTTTCTCTTTCTTATTTTGACTGGTGGTGTTTTTTAAATCAGAATTTAATTTGCTTAGTTTTAAAGCGTTTATGTATGGATTCTTTCAATTTTTTATTCATGGAATTCTTAGATACTCTTTTGTCGATAGAAATAGGTACTTGTGTAATGGTGCTGGGTGGATGGTTAGAGTTAGAATTTATATATAGTGGGATGTCTTTATCTTTTTTGTATCTTTTTTGAAAGGTCTCTAAGAATCATTGTTGAGTTGTAAATTCATGTGTAAAAAAATACTCCTCTCATTTGTAAGCTGATTCCTATTTTAAATCACAAGTCTTTGAATATCCTCATTAATTCTTTCCTTATTTGATCGTTTTTTTGTTTGTTATGGTGTTTTGTGTTATGAATCCATCAACTCTATACATGAGTATTCTCATTGATTCAAAGGTTTCGGCTGAGTTGCATGTGCCCATCACCACACCAAAGTAACTATTACTGTTCTTTCATATCCAAAATTCGTCTTTATGAAATAGTTAATTTTTTTCTGCAGTGATTCTGGTGTCATTTTCACAGATGTTTGCGTCTTGTGTCATTTTTCTTCTTTCAATTTCCAGATATATTTTGCTAAGGATATACTGTGATTATAAACAGAACTCCACTTTGTTGATATATATATATATATATATATATATATATATATATATATATATATATATATATATATATATATATATATTTGACCTCATCTGCCATTGTTGATAATGAATATCACTGCTCAGTTGAGCGCTGTCATCAACCGTAGTGAATGGCTGGCGACAGAAATGTTTTCCAAGGTGATATCTACGCATGCATACATACAAGTTCGGTCCAGGATTTGTTTTGTGGCCTCAATAGATACGTAATGTACAGTCTCAAGAAATCTTACCCTCCCTAGCATTTCTTCATTGTACGTACGGACATCTTGTACATTTATGAGAATCAATCTGCATGTTATTAGCTTGATGAAATAATTTTGAAACTAAAGTTCAGTTCATAGTGTACAATCTGATAAAGACGTTAACTTCCATTTATGTGCTCATTTCTGATGAATAAATTGTTTAATTATACTTTTTGATAAAAAATAATCATACTTTTTGGAGCATTCTTATAACATTTGGAGCCTCTCTAGGCTGGTTAAATGTCGTGGTAGATTTATGTACGTATATGGAACCTAACCAAGAGACAGTTCTGCAAATTGAGAACCATGCAACGGGAACATAAAAGAATTATGCTGGGTCTCACATGGTGAGACTGCAAGACAGCAAAATACACCCGGAAGAAGACACAAGTCAGGGACATAATAAAATCCATTAAAAATCTCGAATGGCAATGGGCTGGTCATGTTGCAAGAATGGTGGACAACTGACGGATATTGCAACTCATGACGTGAATCCCTAGAGATAGCATGTGCAACCGAGACTCGCAAAGCACTCGATGGAGAGACGAGCAAAAGAAATTCAGAAAGTACTGGCTTCGCAACACCCATGATAGGAAAATCTGGCGAATCCTGAGGATGATCTATGCCTAACGACGGACGTTAAAAGACTGACGATGATGATGATGGTGGTGGTGGTGGTATATATATATATATATATATATATATATATATATATATATATATGATCAACGTATCCCCACAACTAGTCTGTCTGGCCAACCAGCAACAGATCCATCTCTCTTCACTCGTCTGTGTGTCTATCTAGGTGCCTGGGTACTCCTGGTCACATTTTTTGGGTTGCAACCTGGGAGTATTTGCATGAGTACACCACTAGGCACCACCAAAAACATTTATTTCTCGAAAATGGCATTTTCTGGTGTCTGTGGTCATTTTCGTTCAACAATGACAAAAATTAGTGCTGGTATTTTTTTTTTTGACAAAATTAGACAGAAGATTTTTCTTTCAGACATTTTCAGATTATTAGTACTGTTACGCTCGTGGGATACTGTGATTCATATGAGTGAAGTACGGATATATATATGTTTATACATATTTGAATATATCATTAAGAAATGAATGTGCAGTCCGACGGAATATTTATGAATATATGATTCTGAACTATTTGAAGTGATCCCCGTTGAAAACGTGTCACTTAGCCTTGACAGAGTTAATAGAATGAACGATTAGAAAAAACGGGGCTGCTGCAGGAACCGAACCTGCCACCGATCGACAACATAAATAGAATGACCGATTGAAGGAAATGGGATTGGTGCAGGGATCGAACCTGCTACCGATAGGTAGCCGTTTTAATGTTTCGTCGTTCTTTCCATTAAGCTGTACATATATATATATAGCTTAATGGAAAGAACAACACTACATTAAAACGGATATATATGTGTATATATGTGTGTATATATATATATATATATATATATATATATATATATATATATATATATATATATGTGTGTGTGTGTGTGTGTGTGTGTGTGTGTGTGTGTGTGTGTGTGTGTGTGTGTGTGCATGCCAATTTATATATTCATATTCACTACTATACGCTTGAAACTACTCAAAAATATAGTTACATATACAGGAATGTGTGCACGCGTGTGCTCCTATACATATGTGCGTTTGTTAGCCTTTGTAAATATTTGTGTATTCGTGTATTCTTTGCTTTGTGTATGATAAAGCTTCCCACATATGCAATGAATATATTTTCTTGTTTATCTTTCATGTCTATTTCCATTAGACATAAGAAAAATTTCGGCGCACGTAAATATGAATCGAGACGTTTCCTCTATAATGAATGAGTAAATAGATGGAAAGAAAGGGAAAAGGGAAAGAAAAGGAAGAAAGACAGTAAGGACATTAGATGAAAGCAAATCTGACTTTATTCAGATTTTCCAAAAAAGAAACGAAAGAGAAGAGAAAAAAATGAACGTTTCCCATGAATAATATATCACATTAGGCGAACATTACCAAACACGTTCGATGAACTTCGAATCTTGTTTAGTCTCGACTTCAGAACTTTAATGGGCGTGCTTGTGGGTAAGCTAGTTTTTGTGTTTGTTATTCATTGTTTTATCTTTCAATACAAGGTGTCCCAAATTGAGAGAATATATATATATATATATATATATATATATATATATATATATATATATATATATATATATATATATATATATATATATGTCTCTATGCATCTGCAGCGTAGAGAACACACGAGATTGAGAGCATCATATATATATATATATATATATATATATATATATATATATTCATATATATATATATATATATATATTTATATATATATATATATATATATATATATATATATATGATGCTCTCAATCTCGTGTGTTCTCTACGCTGCAGATGCATAGAGACACACAAAAAATACTTTATTCTCCGCAACGGACAGTATAATTCTTTTTTGTACAATGTAGGGAAGGTGATACCGATTGTAAATTGTCAAGTTTCACCCGCCAATTTTATGTTACAGACGATGAACAAATAAAAAGAAATAAGAAAATTAATGAAAAGTCCTTCAACGCTGCAAAATTTTGAAATTCCTGTTATTAGGGGATGTATAGTAAAACGTAAGAGGAAGAGAAAAAAGTTTTTTTCAATTCATATTTTAAAAAAGATTCGTAACTGCTTTGATTGACACTCACCAGAGGATGACCCATCAGAAAAAAATGTATAGATTTACTTTTTAATACAAGAGTCACTATACAAGTATTTCGGTATTTTTCTTTCGAAACAAACAAAATGAAACTTTTGAAAATCCGTACACGTAAAGTGAAATGTTTGCAATTTATGTTATTCAAATTTTCCTGAAATTCGATTAAAAATTACTCCACTGGTAGACTGTAATCAATGAACTGACATCTTCAGAGCACTCAAGCCTGGACAGCAATTGACACAGACACTCTCAACATCAGCAAGCATTTGGGGTTGAATGTTTCTACAACAATCTCTGATTTTTGCTTTGAGTTCATGAAGGTCTCTTAAACTTGTTGTACAAACAAGACCTAGCCTATCAGGAAGAAATCGCCAGCCTTAACCCTTTTCCATCCTGTGATTTCACAGCTCGGTTCTAACGTTAGTGCCATTGCCATGATAATGTGGATCGTGAGATCACCGTAGTTGAGCGACGTCGAGTCTGGTCATTACCAGATGGGAATAGCAGGAGCGGAAAGCAAGATTGTTCTGCGGCCGTCTCAGCCAGTACTCTGCCGTTGATTAGTAGGAACAGACTGTGCAACCGATCTGTTTTTAAGCACAAGCTGAACCATTGAGGTCACATGACAATGAGCTTTCCTAGGAGCCACCTTATTCGTACAATCAAGTTGTTACGATGATCAATTATAGATAGAGAACTTCAACATAAAAAACATCCTCAAATATTGTGCGATCGATTGATCTTAATTGCACTGAGATTGGAAAGAAATCTGGAAAGATGAATAAAATAGCAGATGTCTTGTCATTTAGGATAAGTATCATGAATCGAAACATTCACTTCCAGAGAAATAACAACAGATTGAAAGGTCTAAGGGTGCTGAATTACAACGGATACCTAATATATATATATATATATATATATATATATATATATATATATATATGTGTGTGTGTGTGTGTGTGTGGGTGTGTGTGTGTGTGTGCATGTGTGTGTGAAAAGCATTGAAAAAAATACTGAAAAAATGACATGAATTACATTAACAGATATTGGGAAATAAGTGACTGAAGTGACACAAAATTTTTTTTGGAAAAAGGTTTTTAATATATTCAGTGTATAAAGCTGTAAGGCTTTCTTCATTCTCTCTCTCTTTCTCTCACCCTCTCTCTCTCTCTCTCTCTCTATGTATGTGTATATATATATATATATAGTGTGTGTAAGTTTTGTTTGAACAACCGAGACAAAGTATCATTCTAACTTTTTTTGGCCATTTTCCCTATTTTCTCAGAAAGAACAAATTTCAGGGTCAAACCGATGTAGATATTGACCAAATAATAATTTAGACTGAGTGCTTTTAATTGATTTGTCAGTCATTTTCAAGATCATGAAGTCGAATGTGGCAAAAGTCAGAATGGTGGGGATCTTTTTTCAATTTACGTGTTTTTTGTCGTGGTCGGCGATCTTATCTTTTTTTTTTGTAGCCGGGGTACTAGTTATTAAACACTAAAAGCACTCCCTGTTCATGTCCATTGGAGATTTCATTGGTGGTAAGTTTAAAAAAAAATTCGTTTTAAAATGGCATCAATTACGACGAGTCTCTTTCATCAATTGGATTTATAAATCATTTGTGTGTTGCTAACCAAAATTAGGCGTATGGCTGTTTCGAACGATGTATGTTTGCTTAAATGGGCTCTTATTGCACTCTGATCGAAGAGATGGTAGTTGAGACGTCCAGACACTGTGGTAGCGGTATGTCCGATATATGGTTGGGAGTGTGGTCTCTTGTGATAAAATAGGGAACATTGCAAAAAAACCTAAAAGGACATTCTGCTTTGATCATGCTCAAACAGATTTGCATGATTACATATAAAAAGATATTGGGGAAATAAGTGACTAACTAATTATACTTTATATGTATGTACATTTTATTCAATTTTCACCATTAAATCCAGCGTTTGCAGTTTTTTTATCAATGTTCCACTGACATCATCTTGCATTCGGCGAGCATAAGAAATTCTTGTTTGGGGGATATTTCATAAGCTTTCTTGCTTTTTAAAACGAGTCTCTTTTGAGGTCGTTTTGGCCCCACATTGTTTTTCGGCTGTTTTGAGTCAGATTTACTTGAGACTGGGTAGAAAGTTTCCCTTGATAAGATGCTTCTTACATAGAAAATTCTCCCACGCAGGTTTACGTAAACTGCCAATTATGGTGTTTAAACTTTATGTTATAAAATCGATTTTCTTATCTGATTTAAGTCAGATTTACATGAAACTTGATAGATGGCTGTTTCATGATACAACGCTTCCTACTGAAATTATCTCCTACTGGAGTTCACGTAATCTGGCAATAATTATTTTAATCATTAAATGCATTTAATAAATCTTGACTAAAGGCGACTTAGTCGATTTTGGGGTTTCTTGACTTCATGATAAGCGCTTTTAATATTTGTAATCTATTAGTGCAGTCGATTTCATACAGTAAGCAGGTATCATCCTCAAGTATTCTGCGGATGAGGGTATCGCAGTTTGGCTGTTTGTGTGCTTTAGTATGTGTTTATATTGCATATTGATCAGAGAGTAGGCAAGTCTAGCGTCGCGATAAAATTGTCCTTGTATGTCCAATATATTTACTACTTTATCGCAACGCTTGGCCTACCATTTGCAAGAGCAATAAAAACACTGTTGTGTGTCATATGTAATGAAACATACATACACATACAATCCACAACACAAAAATATCCTTATTTCACTCTGTCTATGTATAGATATATAGTACATTAACAGGGATCAGAAAGTAACTTACTTACACGACATGACAGTGGAGTTGATTTGAAGGTCTACGTGTACAAAAAAAATCATGGAGTCTCTAAACTAAAATTCTTTTTCAGCTAAAGTGCTGTTTAAGATTCTAAACATACATACAATAATGTTTGCACATAAAGGAATATAAACTGAAATCAACAAAATAAATATTTTTGAAGTAACCAATATTTGATTTAAAAGAAAAATGAAATCGATTTCTATAATACGTTTTTCGATTCGTATACCATCCCGAGAATGACAAGAAAGGTTTTTCATTTTTATACTTTCGATTTTTGTCATATAGTTCTAAGTGTAAATACGTTGATGCATTTATCATCTGCATTTTAAAGGCCAAAACCAGGGAAGAAATATTAAAAACTAAAATCTGAATAAGAGAACTGACACATTTACTGTTCACATGTTTCGCAAGTGATATAATTGTTTGGTTAGAACTGGAAGATTACACGTGATTGTCGAAGTAACTATGAATTGGGAAGAAAATATTGTGGCAACACCTGATCGAAATAAAATGTTTTAAAAAAGAAAAAAGGACCATACCACCTATTCCATCGCAAAAAGTGATTCGCTTTATGACAGCCATGGGCTATATATATATATATATATATATATATATATATATATATATATATATATATATATATATATATATATAACTGGCCAAATATGAGAATCATGGCTGGAAAGGTGGTGGTATTTGATCAAGAGTGCTGGGGTGACATGTTGATGTAACTGTTTTATTTTTAAAATTCTCAAAACGGTTACATGGCAAACAACTGATCATCCCGACGAGAGAGAAAATTGTAGCATAATGACGAAGACAATCAGAAACGGGAGAAAATACGGAAAATTACATAAATTACATTGACAGATATTTGGAAATAAGTGACTGAAGTAATACAAAAATATTATTGAAAAAGCGATTTGATATTTAGTGTTTAAAGCTATAAAGCTTTCTAGACTATATATATATATATATATATATGCATATATATTAGAATTACAAGAACGTATATCCTGTGAACGTT
>OY735230.1:10344085-10519085 GCA_963457665.1 Thysanoteuthis rhombus | reverse complement strand
AAACATCTGGCGACTTATAGCATTGCGAACACGATTCGTGTCTATATACAGATGTAAACATAAACAGTGTGAATTCTTACAGTTGAATACAAATTAATTGAATGAGAAAAATCTCTCACGGCTCAGAATTGTGTAAAAGGTTATCATTGTTGTAACGTGCGTCATTGTAAGTTTGGAGGTGTCAGTGGCCTAGCGGTTAAGAACGTGGAATTGGCAGGCTGTGTTCGAATCCCGTTCGAGGCTTGTTTAATTTCGTACAAATTCCCTTCGAAAAGGTGTGAATCCATATCTCATCACCCCAGCTATTGGTAAAAATTTGTTAGTGAAGAAGTAAAAATCTCTAAGTAAAATTCATTCATGTTTTAGTAAAAATGTATTAGTTAAGAAGTACTAAAATTTATAAGTAAAGAAGTTTGAGCTCTATAGCTTTGGGGAAGCCACCAGTCGAGGAAGACATGATTTCTTTTTTTTCCAAACTAAGGAGTAAAAGCGTCTCTCAGGTAGTTGGGTACCAACTGTTACATCTCTCCTTCAGCTCTTTTCAAACGTATCGAGCTTTGCATTCTTTAGGAGTACATATTACGAAAAGGGATTCAGTTCCACTATCTTTTTAGACGGAAAGGGTTATTCTATTTACAAATCGGCCGCGTGGATAAAAACGACTGAATACGAATTGGTTGAACTGGTGCAGTGACCTCTCCAAAAACGCATTTTCAAAAAAAGGCGTGGACTATATGATGTGCGGAGCAGTATGCCATAATTCTCACAAAAATAAGTTTTGAATGAAATAATTGTGCGCCACCATTATCAGTGATTACCAAAGAGCAAAAGTAAAGGTAGATAATTTATGAAAACTGTTTTCGTTCACTGGCAGACATGAAGCTAGCCTTTTAGGAATGCATGACAACATTAATGCTAAGAGAGGCAGAGCATCCGTGTGTTTTTATTTGATGGCCAACATGGTGCTTTCGTCATAGAGAAATATCTATCTTTATTAGATTTTATGCAACCGTAAAAAGTTTTAAACTCGATAATGCATTGCATTGTGTTGCAGGCTGTTATTTTTTGCACCGCTATTCTAACGTTCGTGTGATCGCAATAATAATAATAATAATAATAATAATAATAATAATAATAATAATAATAATAATAATAATAATAATAATAATAATAATAATGATTTATATATATATATGTATATATATATATATATATATATATATCAGGCGTTTGTCAACTTCGCCCAAGGGCTAGTTTTAGAGTAATTAAAGGGCACACACATACATACATACATACATACATACATACATACATACATACATACATAAATACGTACATACATACATACATTTCTTCAATTGTAGCGAGAAAAAAAAAAGGTTCGTGCAAAAGTTTAGCCGGAAAGTATTTACTTTGAAAATGATTAGACTCTATTGAATAAGTATTTGTTTATCTATTCAACATTGGCCAGGCGCCCAAACGGCGTCCTCGGGGGATTGAACTCACTTTCAATGAGAGTCAACACAACAACGACTAAAGATTATCGCTGTTTAATTATTTTCGAAGTAAACATCATTTGGCAAATAGACAAAAAACAAATAGATACAATGATTAAAATAGAACAATAAGTAGACACACAAGGGCCTATCTAACCATCTATGTATATATCTCACTCTAACTATATATATATATATATATATATATATATATATATATATATATATATATATATATATATATATATATGAGTGTGAGTGTGTGCATATATATATATATATATATATATATATATATATATGAGTGTGAGTGTGTGTATATATATATATATATATATATATATATTGATATATATATATAGATAGATGGATAGAGAGAGATATACTTATATATTTACATACATGCATACATATGCGTGTATCTATCCATACGTAAGTGCATGTGTGTTTTTTTGTAAACTAATTTGCATGCTTATACGTGTATCTATGCATGCGTCTGTGCGTATCAATAGGTGCTCTGACAATTGAAATGAGAAAAAAAGAGCATTTATTTCACACACCAGGTATTTATTTTTTTGAAATAATTTTTTTTCTTGTCAATGTCCTTAATTAAGTAATTATTCTGCAGTGAATATAAATCACGCAGATTGAACATTATACTGTGAGAATGGCAGTTAAATTTCAGCTAATAACTGCGAGCCATGATTCTGACTTATTGATCCATTTGCGTGTTGGGAATGAGACTTACCTCGTCTGTGAGACGAATACAGTATACTACAGAGTGTACCGTAAGTCACTGAACACTTATTATTTTTTCAAAACGGACACAAACTTTTGAAAATTGGTACACATTAACTAGAATGTTATTCAATTTTGTCCAAGCTCAAGTAAGAGTTACTTCCCTCGTTGACTTCTTTACGAGAAACAAAACATTCATAGCACTGCAGCTGAGCCAGCAATTGACTCAAGCATTATGGACATCAGCAAGCAGTTTTTAGTGGGATGTTTGCTCTGTAATCTGATTCTTGCCACGAGTTCATAAAAACCTCTTGATCTCGTCGCATAAGCTCTTGCTGTAACCCCCCAAAAGAAATTGTTGACCTTAATCTTTTCTAGACTGTTATTTTTTTTTCGCTCTGCTTTTCTAGCGTTTGTGTCATCGCCATGATAATGGCGTTTAAGTGTCAGAAAATCTCTCAGAAATTGAGTTATCGATTGATATCCATTTCACTGAATTTGAGCAACATCCTGAAGAGAAAAAATGGAAACGAAAATGTATATCTACTTTTGGGACATCCTGTATTATGTTAACAGAGCGAGAAGATTGATTTATTTGGATCGTAATAATATTCCTTTGACTCTTTGGAAGTGATAATAATTTTGACACAGCTTGCATTCGTTAGTAATCTATGATTTGAAGCTGCCTGGATTAACGATCTTGCCTGATCGAGCGAGGTTAATTGAATGTCAATAATTAACCCTTTCTCAGCCAACCAGTGATCACTGATCATAATCATGACATTTATCAATGTTTCAACATACTTGTCAATCAATATTGGTTGATATCCTTACTTTGAATTGATTTCCATTGACTTCACACCAGGAAACAAAGATGGAGTACTCGTTTCACTCGCTCAATGTAATTTCACTTGTGCAGGCAAGAATACCAACTTGAGAAGCACTCAGAGAGCGTATATCCAAAGTCATTGTCACTAAAATAAATTAAAACCAGTTTGAACACTCTTTATGCAAGTTAACTCGTTCATTATAAGTTTATGCAATGCTCTTTAAACTTAGGAATAGAGCACTCTGGTGGATGTGGAATTATGCGTGAGTGAATTTATCACTTAAATTCAACCTTACTGACCGTCCAGTTCTGCGTAGGGCAGAGATAAGATGCAAGCCTCTGGGTCTGAAGCAAAGGTTCAGATCCTACCTTATGGTACTGGATAGGATAATGGATAGTCCATAGCTACACTGAAGAGTTGTAATATAACGAAAATTTGGATTTGTCTTCGGATGACACAATTATTTAATAATTATAATATATATATATACACATGCACACACACACACACACACACACATACACACACGAGCACACACACACACATATATATATATAAATAATGCAGGGGAGGTTATTGTAAACCTGGATCATCTCAAGAATTTTATCAATTCTTCCTTTGTCCGTGGCTCAACCTTCCATAAAATTTCATTGATACCTTTTGGAGATTTCGTATGGACAAACAGCCAACCAGACGGACAGAGAGACATAATTAAATACATGGAACTCTTCTGAATTTATCGGCAGAGGTAAAAGATGATAATGAATTGATGTAATAACCCCCCACCCCCCAAAAGAAACACTATCGTTCTCCAACAGATTCTCATTTTGTGTAAAATAAATGAGAGAAGTAGAACTGAACATATTTACTCGCTGTGATTGGTGTCAGATTCTGTAGTGACTCTCCCCAATGTTTCAAGATGGGTTTAAGAACTATGACCTGGATCTCCGTGAAATCTTATCAGGCGATGCATATCTGTCCCCCACCAGACACACACACACACTGCTCAGACACATTCATCTTTTAGCCACTTATTTTCACCTGCTATAACCCTTTTATCACACTATACTATATTTGCGTGCCAGGTGACGATAGAGTCATCTTTTTTTTTTCATTTGCAAACATTTTGTATCGACTAAGAAGTTTTGATACACAGCTCTACCGAAAATTTTCTCGACCGACCCCTGCGATTCCCCTCTTCTCATAGGCCCTGATTGTGGACTATTTCTCTTCTAACAACGTTGTCTACATCAATCAATGATACAATGAAAAAAAAACCGTCTTTTAAGAGAACTCTCATTGTAGTATGACGGCCGGTGACAAAATCTCAGTTCCATGTGTCAGTGATCCTTGCAAGTCTCAAGTCTGGTCGAGACTAAGACCTTATGCCTACTAGCTTTTGATGACCACCCCCTTGGCAGGATACCTTCACCCTAATCACTCAGCTGTACTCTGTTGATTGCACGGATGGATTTGTCCTAATAAAGAGTTTTCACAATTTCTGATTATACCGGGTATCGAAGCCAAAGACTTCGACGTGTGAAGCAAACGTGCGGACAGACGTGGACAAAAACACGAACGACATTACTTCAATTCTTCACAATTAGCTTGTCAGTACCATTGTTCATCTTGTTCCCCAATGCTCTAACAACTCCATTGTGGTTTCGAACTTTGCTATTATCCGTGCCTATCCTCGAGAAATCCCTTCCTCCATCTTACCTCTCTCGAATCGAATCTCTACTACTTGGAGCCAAATGGCCGAAATGGAATTTTCCTTTTCGATTCGGTGACAGAATAGGGAGGCACAATCTTAACAATGTTGGGGAAAATGAAAAACGTTCCGGGGCCACAAAGTAGACGAATTGACGAAATTCACTTCACCAGAAAGTATATGGTTGCATTTCAGTCGATTAAGGTTGCCTGAAGCGTCGTCTATCAACTACTAAAAAGTTCAGACATCCCTAAGAGCTGTGAGACAATCAAACCCATGACACGATTCCGTCTAGCGTTTTATATCATGAACCACCAACCAAAACTGTCACAAAAACTGTCTACATAGATTTCTTCAGTTTTTAAATAGGTCTTTATAACCGGCTATGTATCATGCATAAAGACATAACATTTAACATTTACACGTTATCATGTCTAGAAAAAAAAACAAACTTTCCTTGTTACCCCATCCCAAATAGGTTTTTAGTAAGGGTGATCAATTTTCAATATAAGTCTTTGCTACATTGATACTTTACTTTGCGTCCGATTGCATTCACGCTTGTTTTTTCAAATTCACGTTTTTTTTAGCGATCACTGCCCAATGAAAGGTGAGAAAACTAACTTATTCATTGATCACCTATTTTTTTCAATTTTTTTTTTACTGATCACCCCGAACATGGTATGCTGCCAAAAGATGTTGGTCACGTGACGGTTTCTATTGAGTAACTAACTACACCTATTGCTATAGATAATTCGGATTTCTAGATTGTCGTACAAAAATTGAGAAGAAAATAGAAATAAACTGATTCAGAGATCCAAACTAGAAATCTAAAGTCTGGGGAGAACTAAACGAAAGACAAGTTGTATTTCCATGGCTTCATATTTATCAGAACCATAATTTCAAAACAGACTTACAATCAATTTCCTCTGATATGGAAATATTTGCCACCCAGTGGTAGTTTCGTCAGTGAAATGGAGGTATCCAAATGCTTTAGGCGATACAATGAATGAATGAACACATGTGGCGTATCATGAAAAATGAAAATAAAAATAATTGAAACTTGAACTGACAGACTTTTTCTGATAAATGTCCTGACAACGAGCCAGAATCGATCTCCAACGATGTTCTGTTTCACGACCAATATAGCAGGAGGAGCAAAACCTTCATTGTCACCGCCGGTGATTTTCTCCTTTCATATTATTGCTGAAGCTACTACAGGGTGGCCAAAATTTTGAGTAACAAGGAAATAAAGTGCGAGTGTATGAAATTATGGTTTTGTGAGATTTATTCATAAATTTTAAACTACCACAATACAACACAGCATACAGCACACGGTTTCTCATTAAAACATCCTAATAAAGAAACTACACAGGTCTGATTAGTCACTCAATAAAAACTGTCATGCAACCAATGTAGTTTGACAGCATGCCGTGTTGGGGTTGAAAAATTGGAAAAGGGGTTGATCAATTGATAAGTTACTTCTCTCAACTTTAGTTGGGCAAAAAAAAAAAGTTCAAAAATCCAATGAAAAGCTCGAATGCCCCAGAGCACAAACTAAAGGGCCAATACAGCATATACTTACATTGCAAATTGATTCCCTCTGTCATTATTCATGCAGTCTATACACGAGATACATACATGCATAGCCATCCAGCAAAACTAACTTGAAAATGAAGAAACCTATGTTGACAGTTTTGGTTGAAGGTGTCTAAAAAGCACCAAGAGAGGGCATAACTCTGCCAATGACATACACATACTCAAGATGAAAGAGACCAGTCAATATATTTTCTGATTGTATGTAAAATCTCCAAATCGGGAAGAAATTTCTGGACTCACCTGTAGTTCACTCTCGCACAAAATATCATTAAAATTCATTGACAATCTTTGGAGACATTGTGAGGACAAATATGAGTGAATACACAGATGTATAAAAGGAAAGAGAAAATATTATTTAATCGAAAAAAAAAATCCTATATTGGTACCAAAAGTTGATCGAATCTTCCTTATACGATGGCCTACCGTTCCCCAAATTTTCATTCAAATACACTGTGATTTTTTTGGAAACCCGTATGATTCTATCGGTGCAGTTATTTCTTTTCAAGATTTTCCGTATTGTCCAAAACCAGACAGTTCGTGGTCTTCTTTAGATTCAATGTTTATTTTTTCTTTTTCAGCTTACTCACAATAATTTGTACGGCAATACGAGATCAAAAATTGTGCTAATAAAAACCGTACTATTTAGAATATTATTATGATTATCATGTTGACAAACCGAGAGGCAAAAATAAATACAAAAGTTCTCCCAACTTCGTTGACGGAGGTGAATGAAAAACTCCTTTGATCACAAGTTGAATTGAAACCTAGGAACGTTGAGAATATTTGATACAGAAATGAGCTGAGTGTCAAAACACTAGAGAATGTCTTTGAAGACGGAGAACTTATTCCATCAACTTATCGATGGTAGCCATTTTAAATTTCTTTTTATAAAGGCGGTATTAAATGTTGGCTCAGCTGAATTTCACATTGCGTCATCAACTCCTCCTGCAGCTGCCACCGCTGTTCATGCCGTCTATTCCACCCTTATTGATCTTTGAATCAGAAGCTCGGGATTGATTCTTTGCTTCGTTTCGTATCAGTCCCGTTGAGAAGAACCATGCTGGGCTTAAAAATAGAAAGGGTACAATGTGCTGTCTAGCCCGCCTTGTATGGTATTCAACAGAATCGGCGCTCACTGAGATGAGCCAGAGGGCAAAATCGATCTAGGCTCATCTTCACCTTTTTTTTTTGGCAATGGATAGAGCTGTTCGTTTTTCCTCCGGCGAAAACGAGTTGAAACCGTTGAGGCTGGAAGTTGAAAAAGATGACAAAATAGGATCAATAGTTTTATTCGATAGTGATTAACATGTGACACCATCTCAACATATTCGTTATTACGACTTGTAGATGCCCGTTGCTTTGCTAATAGTAAACCTACAGCTCTGTTCTGTGTCAGTATGTTTACACAGTAATTCAAAAGGTTCAACCTCAAGTATTGTTTACTAAATTTCTTGTATAAATTTTGTATCAAATTTGAAACCACTGAAAAAAAAACTAAGGTGTACACTGGTTGGCCTTAAGTTTTATTGCCATTACATTGTATGAAGTGATTCAGGGTTAAAATACCAACTGGAGAAAAATCTGATATGAAAATCATTTTCTTCAATCATATAGGAATGGAGATAATTGCTCTTTTCGATACTTATTGATGTGTCATAAAATTAAGTGAGAAATATTTCCACTGAACTTTTTAAAAAGGTAACCTATTCACACATAGAATCAGTGATTAAGGAGTTGTCTATCCAGGCCAGTGTTTTTAGAATGGTCAACCCTAGACGGTAAAACAGTTGTACAGACAGACGGGCACGTTGCAAATTATAATATAGATTACTATTGGTATTTTATGAATTTCCACGCCCGTATTTGATAGTTCTCGCCTGAGATCAAGTGTTTTCAATGCTCTAGCTATGTAGCACAGTCATCATCATCATCCTTTTAGCTTCTGTCGTTGGATATTTCCCCAACATTCGCTAGACCTCTCTATCATGGACGTCATGGTGCTAGTACTTTCTGAAGTTATTTAGTTCGTCATGCCATCTTACTTTCTATCGACGACAATTTCGCATATGATTTCTGGTGATCCATTTTGAGAGTCGTGATGTCATGTTATTGTCTGACTTTCTGGAAATATATCCAGCCCATAGCCATTCGAGTTTTCTAATGAATTCTTTGATAGCTCTTACACCTGTCTTTTCTTTGATATACTGAGCTGTCTTATTATCACTCCATATGAGGTTGATCATGATTCTCTCATGAACACGTTTCATGTTTCTCATTTAGAGGGTCAGTCTCTATCGGGAAGACGCACTGGTTGTATACTCTTCTTTTTAGAACTAGTGGGATTTTCTTGTGTTTTAAAGACAAACATGCTCTATTTGAAAGCTTTGCTAACCTAACGTGATTCACCGCTCGATTTCTTCTTCATTTTAGGATTTCGTCGAGATTTCTTGTCCTAGGTAGATGTAGTGGTCTACTCTCTCTCCATCTTTGCGATTTCAATTTTAATCGTTGTGTTTTGTCCTCAACATGCTTCTTGAACATGACCTTTGTTTTGCTGGAGTTCATGTGGAGGTTAACTTTCTTGCTCTCTTAATTTCAACTCGTCTAGCATAAATAGGAGATCATGAAGGTTTTTAGCAAAGAGGACAATGTCGTCTGCAAATCTGAGGTTATTCAGATATTCGCCACTCATTCTGATTCTTTTGTGTTCCCAGTCTAGGGTTTTGAAAGATCATTTCAAGGAGGATCAGAACTGCAAAGAGTTCGGCAGAATTAACTAGCCTCTATATTCAACTCTCCAGTAACGTTGCAAAAATAGTTCTTCCGCAACTCCTGGGCTAAATGCTTGCAATCAATTTCGTTTCAGGTATTCCGCACTCGCACTTACACCATATAACTATTCTGTTATCTACTTCTATGGTCGATTAGATGCTTATGGCCAGCTATTTAGACCAATAATCACTTTTAATTGGGATTGTCATTTTAAAACATTGATTATGGGGAATCTAACATCTACTTGATACACATACAACGTGCGGCATCTGCTTGATACGTATAAAACGGATAAATTCTAAGAGATTTTTAAACTGAAGTCCCAGTTGCTGTACGAAGATCAGAACGGAAATTGAAACGTGCTGAACTGTGGAAATACGCCCAAGGCCCTCAGTTATGAAAATATAAACATACAAAATACATCGTAAGATTTATTAAAATTACTTTTTTTCACTCATATTTACCTCTGTCTGATCATGACTTTTTGTTCAATGATTTGTTAACCCTTTACTTTTCAGTTTGATACGTTTTTACACCTCCAGTTCTCAAGTATCACTGATATGTCAGAACATGGCTGAAAAGTAAACGCTAAAAATAATTACAGTACTACGCAAATGAAAATGTTACGTGTTTCAATACTTGTATGCATTTTCTTTTAAAAATTGGACTCCTCCCATATACTACGGATATTGTACTTGCTTAATCCAGCCCAGGCACTCTCCCCGGTGCCACCGTCGATTTCTATAATGCTGTGGGCTGAATAGTTCAAATTCTCGCTCGTACGTTATTATAAGACACTTCTTGTTCGAGTCATTGTCTGCAAACTTTTTTTCGTCTCATGTCTACGAAAACGTAGACCAAAGTCAAGACGATTTTTTTCATTACGTTTATATAAGTACAATACATATGAAAATGTGTGAGAGTGTGTGTCTGCACATTGTCAGGTTATAGATCTGGGCAATTACTTTCTCATTCGTATTTTCGATACGGTGGCTTTTCTTAAGAGAAAAGTGTTTATTGTTTTACTGTGTTTTAAGCTGCTTCATGTTTTATAATTGGAAAATGTCTATCGTTGCTTTTTCATACTCTTCTTTTCTTTTTACTGTTTATTCAATACATTATTAAACAATGAGAAGAAGAAAACATTAACAAGCAAGATACAACATAAAACAATATATTACAAGGTGTTTTTTCACTTATGCTTGTTTTTGTGCGACCGGGATTTTGTTTTGCTCTATAATTTTTTTTAACCCTTTACTTTTTAGTTCGATGCATTTTTATTCTTGCAGTTCACAAGTATTTATTCGTTTTTCAGTTGTTTGTTGCAAAGTGTTTCTTTTTTCCTGGTATAATTGTGCTCCTACTTAATATGTTTGTTTTTTGAACCCAAGTCAATGTTACGGTCGTATCTCATTGGATACGTCGGTTCTCGTGCGATCACCGAAGTTTAGCAACGTCCAGCCTGATCAGTACCTAGAAAGGTGACCAACTGGCTATACCAGGTGCTGCAAGCAGCTGAGGGTCATTTAGAGAGCTCCCTGTTACGATCCTTGTAATCTACCTTGGAGGAACACAGATCTCTACACTACACGCAATACTGCCAAAGGCCTGCCCTCACTTCCTTCCCTCTAACCCTCTAACTGGCCTGACTGCGAACGATAAAAATAAATGAATCAACTCAAGGCAGTAATAGTGAACTTATGATGTGCGGGCTGTCACGTCACGGCTTTTTTAGGTGACTCGTAATTGATACCGAAAAACAATTTCTTAGAATCCATTTTATCATCTGAGTTTTATGAGTATATTTTGAAATTTCAATTTATGTTTAAATGAACTCCGGGTTTTATGAATATCTTAGAATATAGGACGCCCATCAGTAGGTATTTAACTAAGACTAAATCACATGCCCACGTCCAAGTAATACTCTAATAACAGAATTATTTGAAAAAAATTCAAATTTTGATACACCGAGATTCGCTATCATTGACTTAAGGCACTTACGTTTATACGAAATCTATTTTTGAATTTTGTCAGACATGGTGTATAGATCATTGTACGTTGTTTAATGGGACTATTTTCCTCATTTTGTTAGTCGTATTTTCTCAACGTTTCGGCCTTGTACCCATCAGCCCTCCTCGGGTATTGTTTGTCCCTAAATGTTGGATCTAATTCCTACAGGGTATGCTTATTCCTCCTGCTATGCATGTCACGTCCGGTTACGTTCTTGGAGTTGCTTCCCTTTAATCAGATAACTTCCTGTTGAGCCGAGCACGCTTTTTCGAGCCAAATCCCGTAAGCACAGATACGAAAAAGCCGGACGTGACGTTAATAGCGAGACAAATACGCATGCTGTACAAGAAGTAGATGCAGCATTTGGAAAGAAACTTTCTTTGAGTTTCGAAATGACGTTCGTTATCTATGATTGTCACACGCTAAATCTTGAGTTTGCTCGAAGCGAAATATTCACCTTCTTCCGTTACAAAGACGTAACTTTATAATTAGATCCATGAATTCCGTGTGGAACTTTTTTTTCCTGAATTTTCATGGTAGACTTGTTTGTTTTCCTGATGATCACGAAACTTCCTGATAGAAAAATGATGAAGGATGGTGTAAAAATATAATGATGACAGATCTGCTTAGTCACTGAATAGAAACCGTCATCTGACCAATGTATTTTGGCAACGTGTCATGTTCGGGGGCATGATCAATAAAAAAAAAATTGGAAATAAAAATTGATCAGTTGATAAGTTACTTCTCCCGCCTTTTGTTGGGTAGTGATCTCTGAAAAATTCTGAATTTTCAAAAAAAAAAATAAATAAATAAATAAAATGAAATAAAATAAAACAGAATAAGCGTGGATTTTGCCAGAAACAAATTGAAGGATCAGTTATAGCAGAAATTTACACTGCAAATTGAATTCTCCCAATAAAAAAATAAATTATTTTGGTAAGAATTTTCAAAGAACAACAAAAAAACCCTCAAAAAACAAAAGTAAAAAAAAAACAACAAAAAACAAAAACAAAAAACAAAAAACGAGTAAATATTCATATTTTCTATTCTATTAGTTCCATCACGTCGGTATGCGTGATAAAATCATGCTTAGCCAGCAATACCAACTAAAAAACTGAAAAAAACCCATTGTTGACAGTTTTAGTTGACGTTTTCTAATAAAATAGAAAATTGTTTGAAAATGATTCTAAAACTGATAAGTCCAATATTTGACTACGATTCAGGAGGATGCTCCTCGTGCTCACTGTCGTCTTTGATTCTCATTGATGTCATTACTGTAAATTACACGACTGATTGTCAGACTATATGCTGAATTACTATCACAATCATCGTCATCATCAGTCTCCTAACGCCCGTCGTTGGACATAGACCCTCCTCAGGATTTGGCACACTTGTCTATCATGGGCGTCACGGAGCCAGTACTTTCTCAATTTGTCCAGCTCATCTCTCCATCTAGTACTCTGCCGGACTCAGTATTGCATGTGATCTCTGGGTACCCATGTTGTGAGTTGTGATGTCCATCGGTTGTCTAGCCCTCAACTGTGCCGTATGAATTTTTACAAACATTGTTTTTGAGTCTTGAATGGGGTTCAGTAGAGATATATTATGTGTGTCTCGCTTCCACTGCAAAGTTTTCAATCTAATAGTTTTATCATTAGATTTTATGATATCACAATCTTGGCAGGAAAATAGGCGTAATGAGTATGTAAAAGTTTTATTCGTTGAGTACAGAAAAGTTTTCGTCTTTCTTTTCAATCTTATGGTACGCTAATTGATAGCACAATCCTTCATTTTTACTTTAAAGTGTTGTAGTACAGAGATATGTCCAACACATTATACCTAAAGAGGTTATCTATCTATCAATCTCCCCCCCCTCTCTCTCTCTCTCTCTATATATATA
The DNA here is from genome assembly GCA_963457665.1 of Thysanoteuthis rhombus. Lineage (NCBI taxonomy): Eukaryota > Metazoa > Mollusca > Cephalopoda > Oegopsida > Thysanoteuthidae > Thysanoteuthis > Thysanoteuthis major. Next base: position 10,506,032 of record OY735230.1, on the reverse strand, counting down.
TATATATTTATATATATATATATATATATAGACACTGACACAGACACACACACACACAGACACGCATAGACACACAGACACACAGACACACAGACACACACACATACATACATAGTTTAAGAAAACCCTGCGACTGCTTCATTTTCTTTTAATAGTTTATTTTATTCATGCTGTCTAAGCCAAAAGATATATTCAACGCGAGATAGCTGGAGAAAATTTCAAATAGTGTAACAAGTAATATAATGCATTTATAATATACACACACACACATACATACACATATATATATATATATATATATATATATATATGTATATATATATATATATATATGCGTATTCTCTGATTATAGTCTTAAATATACCAATGATTATTCATATTCAAATGGAATAGAGAGTTAGTATGCTACGTAATTCACATATATTTCTTGCTTCCCATTATTACACCCAAGTTTTGACGAATGTGTATAAGCACATACGTTATAGAATGCAAGACATGGCAACGATACACATTAAACACATTTTTTGTGCGAATGTTCAATACTTTAACAGTTGATTGAGCTTTAGATTTGACAGCATATAATCCAGAGGAATTTGTGCAAGAATGGGTTTCTTTCCTTGTTCTTCGAATTTCTGATTAGCACCAAAAAATTCTTCTGACTTATCTGTGATAATCTAAACTAAAACTAGAATGCCGAACTTTTTAGATGCGTCAGCACATCTCTATAGACACTTTTCAGTCGGTCGGTCGGTCGGTCGGTCGGTCTTTAATATATTATATATGGATCTTCTTAGCGGTATTAGGTTTGATTTGTACGAAAGTTGGTCCAGACATTTGGGTGTACAATCCTAATATTCTTCTACTTCCTCTTCCATCTCCTGCTGCTAATACCACGAATGGTTGATGCATCGTTGAACTTATGGTTCTTGTTCCTTTACATATCAAATAGTTACATACCAAAAGCATGGATTTCCCGTGAGTGATTTAAAACATTTTTTATTAATAGGTAGGTAAGTTATAGAATATAAGATAATTAGAATAATGTTTTATGCATAATATAATTTGCGACGTACCAGTCTGTCTGTCCCGTTACAAACAGAAAGAGAAGAAGTTGGTAATGCGAATACACAAACACAAAATTGGCTGCTACTCTGTTATGTCTGTATGTGTGTTTACTGGCTGCGGTAATATAACTAGTAATACTGCCACTGCTGCTGATGTACTGGTTTTTTATTCTTATCAGATTTACTTCAAGATGAAGATAAGAGAGAGTTGACGGTATTCTATTGAATATGATTTTGTGGTCCCATACACTCTAATGAATATTATTCAGATACTAATGTGCTTTAGATGTCCACTCCTTCGGATACTGTTTTCAAAGCAACTGTTGTTTTACTAATGATGATATAATAAGAAAATGCAACATTGTTTCAAGATATCATAAAGATTATTCAAAATGTTCGAAAGACAGGTCTGGTTAGTCACTCGAACGAAACCATCACGCCACCAACATCTTTTGGCAGTACGCTGTATTAGGGTTGATCAATTACAAATTGGAAAAAAAGGGAGATCAATGAATAAGTTACTTCTTTCGTCGTTTGGTTGTCCGGATTTTTTCGAAGACAAGCGTGAATTTTGCGGGACACAGACTAACAAATTTAGCATAAAATTACATTACAAATTGCTTCCCTATTAAACATCTATTTGGGGGTGTAATTTTTAAAACACAAAAAATGTTTATTCTTGACATAACAATAAGTAAAGGCTTATATTTTCAGCCCTCTAGCTCCATTGGTCCGACCTAAACGAGCAATAGATAACCAACTAACCAACCAACCAACCAACCAGCCAGCCAGCCAGCCAGCCAGCAAAGCAACCAAGAAACCTACGTTGACAATTTAGGTGACAGTTTTGGTTGACAGTTTCTGATAATACCAAGTTGAATATTTGGTCGAAGGAATTTCATCAGAGTCTCTTGGCACTCACATAAAGAAATCGATCTACCATTGAATCTGAAAAAAAAAAGAGAGCTGAAATGCCAAGTGGTCTTGAATTATTGACCCGAAAAACATTTACATTTATTGCTTCATATTTATTATAGACTAAGTGGTTATCTTTTGCCAAATGTAAACGTCTTTTTAACGATAACTCACTAGTTTTGTCAGTGTATCAATTTCAGTTTTGTTGCTCTTTGTCAACCCGGAAAAGGGCTTGCAATTCCTGGCACACATTCCAAACTGCGTTTTAGATCAAGTAACGAATCAATGGATAACATCTGTCTACGCCAAGCAATACGTGATTTATCTTTGATAGGAACTATCATTTCACTTGGATGAACAAGAAGGAAGGCAATTATTGTGAAGAGTACTCCATCATGTTCATTTGAAACATCATTTGTATTCATGACTTTTCCTCAAAAGGAATGGATCTGTATGAACAGATACCATTTCCAATGAATTTCTATTAGGGATCCAATACTGAACTGGGGTTTTCTCTTCTCGGAACAACCGAACTCATGATGAATAAGAAAACACTCAGAGGGTACATACACCGGAAGAAGTGTTACGTAGTAAAAAAACCTTTAAAAAAATCTATTTGATTCGTTACATGTAAATTTTTTTAGATTATCTCACAGATATCATAAATTTACTTCCAGATAAACTAATATATTCAGGTTAACAAATTTTTGTTAACAAAGTAATATTTTAATTGGTTCAAAGAAACACTATCTACACTGTGCCTCTGCCAACGCAGTTGTCTGTGAAAACAGAGTGAGATTGAGTTCAGATAGAGTTACGTTGCTACGAAGGTGCCTGTAAAAGAACCTAGATCCGGTCAAAAATTTGACCACTCTTCTTTCGGCCAACGTTCCTCCCCTTGTCAAAATATCACAGCAATTGATTAAAAATATTTGGTCATATTTTATGAACGGACAGAGAAATAGACGCGCGGGCACAAGTGAATACATATACTTCTTCCATCTCCAAGGTGAATAGTAATAAATTATCATTGCGTTCGTTTTGCCGTCTAAGTCTATATATCTATCTATTGGAGAAGAGATAAATGTTAACTGACCGGAAGAGATAGATGCGTGGATATATAGACTAATTTAATAAGTAACTGTCCCTCTATGATTTTGACGACATATCAAATGTCAATATTTATATGGGATTAGCAACAAGAATTGCCAAAGTTGAGGTAATATTATGCAATGGAAAAAAACACCAAAACTACACGTGTGACACAAATATTTTTTGTTCTACGAAAAAAAAAAAAAAAAAAAACTGCAAAAAAAAAAAAAAAATGATTCATTACTTCCAAAACAAAAAAAAAAAACAAAACAAAAAAACAAAACATTTTCATTATTTCGGAAAAAAAAAACGTTTTCATTATTTTGGGAAAAAACGTTTTCATTATTTCGGAAAAAAACGTTTTCATGATTTCAGAAGAAAAAAAAAAACGTGTTAATTATTTCGAGAAAAACACGTTTTCATTATTTCAGAAGGAAAAAAAAACGTGTTCGTTATTTCGGGGAAAAAAAAAATGTTTCCATTATTTCGGAAAAAAAAGTTTTCATTATTTCGATAAAAAACAACTTTTTCATTATTTCGGGAAAAAAATAACGCTTTCATTATTTCGGGAAAAAAACAAAAACGTTTTCATTATTTCGGGAAAAAAAGAACGCTTTCATTATTTCAGGGGAAAAAAAGAACGCTTTCATGATTTCGGGAAAAAAACAACACCTTATCATTATTTTCCAACAGAGCAGGCTTATGCATCGGATAGAAAGGGAAAATAAGATACCGGAAAATAGAATAGTGGAAAAGAAGATATGCCGATTTATGAAGCAGTCAGGCCCTCCCCATTATTGGCGTGATACACTTTTCCGAATCCCCATATCCTCCTATTCGACTTCGTGCTGTACTCAAGTTAATACGTTATGTTGTGATGGAAAATGTATTCATTTTACACAAGTTATTTCAACATAATCTCCTTCCGTGTCAGAACTGTTGAGGCAACATTCTTCCATTTATCACTCAGCAATTTATTGTGTTAGGCTGCAGCTTATTGACCCCACCTCTATCCGTACACATGTACGCATGCGTGTAGGCGCACACACACACACACACACATGCATAGGTGTGATATATTGTAAACAGCGTGAAACAAGGTTGCGTTCTGGCTCGAACACAATCCACACAGGAGTAGGGATGGGGAAGGGAATGTGTTCATCCATAAGTGTTTAATCTGGAGTGACTCTGGAAGAGATAGGGAATGAAGAAGAAGAAGAAGAAGAAGAAGAAGAAGAAGAAGAAGAAGAAGAAGAAGAAGAAGAAGAAGATGATGATGATGATGATGATGATGATGATGATGATGAAAAAGAAGAAAAAGAAGAAGGAGGAGGAGGAGAGCAACAAGACTGATAAGAAGATGATGAAGAAAAAGTAGAGAATGATGAAGAAGAAAGAGTAAAGAATGTTGACGAAGGAAAAGAAGAAGAGAATGATGATGATGATGAAGAAGAAGAAGAAGAAGAAGAAGAAGAAGAAGAAGAAGAAGAAGAAGAAGAAGAAGAAGGAACATTTTAGCAATGAATCATCAAGGGAAACGTTTTCAACATGGACCTTCGATTCATGGACAGAGACTGAGGTGTGTCTCTATTCCCAAGAGACTTGTGCAGATCGACCGTGGTGCCATTAATCGGGCAAAATCGAGTGAGATTAAAAAAAAAAAAACAAAACAAAAAAACCCAAATAGTCATCGATACAACGACAAAAACGGAGGTGGAGGTGAATATCGACCCGACAAACAACAGTGGTGGAAAAAAAAATTCCATACGAAAGGTCGCCATGTCTATGCTGCGTCTGTCGACTAGAATGAAAGAAGGAATCATTTGTTATGCTCATCAGAATTCTTGTTTACCTCTGGAAACGGAATTGGAAGAGGTATTTGTATTCATGACTGTCTGACCGTTCGTCTGTCCTTCCGTCTGTCTCTCCTGTTTGTCTGTCCACACGATATCTCTATACGTTCTCAATGAATTTGAATTCAATTCTCACTATGAAAATTACGCCATGGACTAAGGAAGAAGCGATTAAATATACAGACGGATATAGGAATCAATCACAGTTACTTTCACAATTTTAGGACGTGTGCAAGCTTTCTTTTCCCGACTGAGAGATTTTTTTCCCCAAATATCTTTGTGTGCGTATATTTGTCTACAAAATATATCCAAATGTCTCAATCAGTATTGATGATACCTTTTGGATGGATGTGCCACAAAAGCAGTGATAAAATCTAACGGCAAATTCGGGAATCTTTTTACTGTTACCGAACCTTCATCGTAGATTGGTATGAACTGATTTGTCGTTATCAGAGGCATGAGCCCTAAGAGTGCATTCTAGTCTGATCATGTGGTGTATATCTTCGTCCACTAAAGATAATCAGATCATACATTTTGCAAATTTGGATAAGCTGGGCCTAATATACAAAAGAACTGTCTATGATACGGATGTTGGCTTAATGTACTTGTCATAAAGATTTACGTAGCTTCTGTGTTTTACAGTCTGCTGGTAAAAAAAAACACAGGTATAAAGGCGTACTTTTAATCTCATTTTGGATATCTAAATAACGGAAGTAATTCTGAAGAACGAAAGAAACCCAGCTACAGTTGATCAATATTCAACGTTGGGTAAGATGTAGGGGAGGAGCCAGAGATCAAACGTTTAGCCGCACAGGAAACGGAATCGGTGCGCCGAGTTCAAACTCCGTCTGGGACAATCTGTCTTCACTTCACACTAATGCCCTAGGGAGAAGGAGAATTCTATCCCTCCTCTCCCTAGCTATGAGTAAATAGTAAGTGAAACGAAGTGACTCAAGCGCTTGTTGCCTTTGAGTCTATTTTCACATACAGAAAATCTTAAAGAAATCAGGAGTCAAGCCGACGCAGGGGAACGTAGAGAAATCCTTTGATATGTGATGCCATCGTAAGCTGAAGCAGCGGTTAATTTCATTGGTTTGTTGTTATCATTCATTGAACATCAATAGTGACACGGTTAAGAGTACTTTTGTATTTTGATCCACGTATTGATCGGCTACAGATCAAAGTTGACAGTTTGATCCGACTCATATTTTTAGTTCAACATTGCATCGTTATTTAGAGAACAATTAAAGCTACTGGTTGCGTCATTCACACGAGCAAGGCTATGGAGACAAACAGTAGAAACATTGGCTTGAAATAACAGAAAAAATTAGGATAACCTGTCAAACTTTGATAGAGTTTTATTTCGAAATTTTATACGATTTTAGCAATCATAATCGTAATTAGCGATATTTCAGACTGACTGAGAAATAACGCGCAGAAAGTGTGGTAGGGGGTAATACGAACACACGAACACAAAATTGGTGCTAACCAGGGTCTGTATTTGTGTACGTGTATTTGCTTGGTTGCTGGTGCGTTGAAAAGAGAAGAAAGTAAAATGAGGTGGAATCGAACTGGTGTGTTAAATTTTTTGTTTTCTATTACAAAGGTGACACACCCTGTTCCACTCTCTTTTACACCGCTGTCTCCTGTACCTCCCGCCACCACAACGTCCACTGACTCAGCCTGACGTACCATCTTGGAAAGCGGGAAAACCTGCTTTCTTTTTCACTGGAGTTGACTGGTGAGTAATAACGACAATGTCGCAACTGAAAAATTCATAAACTAAATTACTTTTTTGTCCATGTCCAGTCCGTACACAAAGGAAAAGGCTAAAAGACCGAAACCAATCTTGAATAGTGTGACATCAGGCCAAACCACTTCGAAGGCCTGACAGCTGATCATCCAACCTGACATTCTTCAGTCTACCAAGCGGGCGTGATTTTTTTTTTGCAGGGCAGTCAGGAACCACCATCGGGTGCGTAGACATGAGTAAATGGCTCGAGAATCATCAACACACCAACCAAGCTTCTGGGAAAAATTACTGCTTGCCCGACCAAATTCGCCCTGAAGAATTACCCACAAAGATGTGGACACCGAAGACAAAACCCTAACAAATGATAAAAACTGAAAAACAAAACAAAGACTAATCAATCTCGAAACCAATCACCAAAACCAAAAATTGATCAGAAAAATCGAGGACGCCATTGTCAATTTCGATTGACTACCTCAAGCAACCTTTTTTTTTTCTATCAACTCAACTTTGTTAAGCAGTTCCTCGAACAAAAGTGATAAATCATTCACTTACACATTGTCAGAATGTAAAATGTGGAGTTTTATTTGTATTCCTATGTGATATGGAAATCGTCGAGTCACTCAGTCGGTACCTCTGTCTATATTTCATTCCAACTCGATGATGGATGTTGCTCATCACTTTTTAAGTATATATATATATATATATATAAACACATATTAAAGCCTCTGCTCACTCTCTCAATATATATATATATATATATATATATATATATGCATACACATATATACACACACACATATATATATATATATATATATATACATATACATATATATATATATATATATATATATCATTTGAGGCTATCTAGACTATATATATATATATATATATATATATATATATAGAACATATATGTATATTTTCTAGATAGCTTTGAATACTAAGTATATTATTAAATATATCATAATTACTAAATGTATAATTTAGTATTTAAAGCTATCTAGAAATTACAAAGAGACTTTTTTCCAAAAAAATATGCCATTTCAATCAATGATTTAACCATATCAGCTGATATCGAGATGATAGATGTGGCATATAACTTTTCTTGATATTGATAAACAGGGACTGAAACCTCAATTATATATATCATTGATTATTTCCCATCAATATCAATGTAATTTATGTAGTTTTTTTAATGTTTTAGAGTGAATTAAATATCGGAGTACTATGTGTGATATTTTCTTTTAGGGATTTGAAAAACAAAAAAAATCTGTATTTAGATGCCCCCCCCCCAGTAGTGTTCATCAGATACCACTTTCCATTAAGTTATGATTTTAATATATATATATATATATATATATATATATATATATATATATATATATATATATATATATATATATATATATATCTTCATTCTATTATTTACAGGGCTATGTCATAATACTAGTAGTTTGTCATTTTACATAGGATATTATCATAAGGTATTGTATATAGATGTTATTTTTTATAAGACATCATTTAATTTGTGGAAACAATCTGTCTGACTGTCTGTCTATCTGTCTGTCTGTCTATCTCTGTCTGTCTGTCTGTCTGTCTGTCTCTCTCTCTCTATATATATATATATATGACTCTCTCTCTGTCTATATATATATATATGGAGAAAGAGAGAGGGGGAGACAGTCAGGTAGACACACGGGGGAGAGAGTCATTTTTTCAGATATATGTTTTCCTTCGATACTCAAGTATAGCTTGCGTTGTGGCCAAATTTTCCATGATTACTAATTGAACCCAAGAGTAAGTTTGCAACACATTAGTTTCACAAGGGAGGGATTCGATTTACAATGTGATTATGATGCTAAACCGGACACTGGACATCAGATTAGCTGAATCGAATCTTTATCTTTTTCTGTGAGAACGTACAAAATGAGCATCTAGCTCGAATAACCACCCGCGCGGATTTTCAGCTAGTCCAAGAAATTCATGAACTATTATTGATTTTATTATGCGACCTTAGCAAGCAGAGGCTGGAACAAAAATGATAAATCGTTCATTTGCACCTTGACATGAAACCGAGAACAGATCAATTACTCTATGTGGAGTTTTATTTTTATTCCTTTATGATATGGAAATCGTCGCCTCGTTGGCACTTCTGGGTTTATCTCAACCCCACAAAATGATAGATGGGACATGAGTTTTTCCGTATAAGTAAACACAGTCCCAGCTTGCTTGCTTACTTACATACATAGATATATAGATAAATGCATATGTGCAGTGAGTGCATAAAGTATTCGATACTTTCCAAAAGGTTTATTCGAACAGCCTTGTACAGTTTTTAAAAGTTGACAGGATTTGGACGAAAGTTTTTAAAATGCAAAAATCAAGACATTCTGGAATAATATTGAACATAGAGAAGTTATATACAAAAGTCAGAAATCTTGATCCGAATTTTGTCAATTTTGAATCCGTATAAATATATTAAGTATGTTACTTTTTGAAAATCCATCGAATATTCTTTGTACTTGATACATATATATTGGAAGCAATCCTTTATTTATAGATATACATATTAATGCACTCACCACGTGATATTAGCACACTAATGAACAAATCAAATACACCATGGTTAAAATAATTGCAGAATCGTCACAGACCTTGAAAATGGCCAGTTGTTTACCTGAAAGCGCTTGGTATAATAAAACACTTTGACAACTATTACACTGTAAGTATCCTTGTGTGGAAACAAGAAAAACTTAATAAAAATTGACAAAATATTCCTTGTCTATCGTCAATCTTTCAGACACACGCATACATATCTATATAGTCTAGAAAGTTCTAAACACAAGACATTAAAAAAAATTTTCAAATTATTTTTGTCTCTTCAGTCTTTGATTCCCCAATATCTGTCAATGCAATTTATGTAATTTCCCCAAGCGTCTTTCCCCTGTTTTACATATACTTTCTTATTACGGTACAATGTATGGGTTTTCTCTTGTTTGGATCATCAGTGATCTACCATGTGACGATTCTGGGGATTTTGAAAACCAAAACAGTTATCTTAACTTGGCACCTCAGCAGTGTTGATCAATTACCACCTCCTTGTAGCTATGACTTTAATGTATCATTTATATCATACATGTAGTTTGTTATTTTGCATATGGTATCATCTTAATGTATTGTATATGGATGTTATTTTATACTATACATCATTCAATCTTTTGAAACAGGACTCATTTACGCAAGTTACCGCAAAAGTGTATTCAACGATGAGGGATCAATAACTATAACAACAGACGTGGCCTGCTGTTCGTGTTACTTCTATTGAGTGTTCACCCATGTGGATATTAAATCCGTTGTATCGGTTTTAATCTCAGATTGCATACATTCTTTGAGAATACTAAGTACACAGAAAAACATTTTCATTTGATTCTCTACTAACATAGTTAACCGAAGGGTTAATTTTCCACGTATTATATATATATATATATATATATATATATATATATATATATATCAAGCACTTTATTTATGTATGTGTGTGCATATATATATATATATATATATATATATATATATATATATATATACGATGACTGTCTGCCGTGAGTTTGTCCTCTCTTTCTTTACTATAATAGATAAGTGTTGTCCTCTCCATTATTTATGTCAGTTAAAAGACAAAACGTTCCAGTTGTTGATAAGTCGTCGGAAAGTTCGTGAAAAAATAATACCATAAACAGTGAGTCGATCAGCCCTTTAGCGATGAGATTTAATTTCGGCATTATTTTGATCAAAAAAGGATAATCTATTGAACTGTCTGTTACTTGGAGCAAATACCGGTCTCTTCTGTCAATAACATCGACTTTCGTCTTTCCGTCTGGTCCAATTTCTTATGTTGATTAATTCTTTTTTTTTTCCTTGTATATTAAGTAAATAAATAAATAGGTATTGGCCTTACGCTGGTTACGTCGAAGCCGTCCGGGTCTTGTCATCACATATCAAAAGCTTTCTTTTTCGACTCAGCTAGACATTGATGTGAGGTTTTTTCATATTGATAAGTTTTATTTTTCTATAAGTCATTGGCAAATTTGAGCAAACGTAGCCACCAAGGGTGGTGAAGTCTTCCCTCTTTTTGCGTGTTTTCGTGCATTTGTTTATATCTTTGTGTGTCCCAGTGCTCCTAGAAAAAGCTTTTTGTATACAGATTTGAAAATTGGCATCAGTACTCCAGTACTTCCCTCTTAAATATTCGTATTTTTTATTTTTGGAAGAAAAGCTCTCCTGACCTTTTGTGTGCCTTACTTTAATGTGCTTTTTTAAATAACATCTGGAATCTCCTAAATCTAGATTTTTCCAAATGTTTTATTTTTTACTCCATTTTATATGCTCCCCCGTTAGAATAAATATCTAGATTTATCAGAAGGGGAAGCAGAGTTGCTAGATAATTGGAGGCAATTCTGACCTAAAACTCGCAAAAAATACGTATAAAATATCGTAATACTCTCCGCAAACACACAAATACGCCTACACACACACGAATAATTTATCAAAATATTACAACAAAGTCAAAATGATTAAAATCTCCATATGGCCAAACCAAATGGGTCATGTCAAAATGGATTTTAGCGGCCATATTTGTCGAATGGGAATATACTTTTTTTTCTGAATTCTTTAATAAAATATTCGTTTTATTTTGTTAAGAAATAAGTTATGTTTTATATTTTTTTAATAAGTTATAGTTTTTTTCTATAATGTTTTCATACCGTGCGATATCAGTTTCAGTCTTTCTTACCTCGTTTTAATTTAAAAAAAAATCTGAACATCCATTAAAACAGCTCGAATGGAGTTGAGACTTGAAGAAAACGCGAAATGAGAATTCATGTAACAAAAATCCCATCGAAGAATGAATATGGTCAGAATAAATTCTATCATGACGCCAGTGACATTATCCGTTAGAAACATTTGAAATACAGTAAAAAAACAAAACAAATAGAAATATCTAGATTCTCCAGAATCTGCATATTTCTGGCTTTTTAAAAAGATTTATGAACTCGTTAAAGTAAGCCCACCAACCTATCCTTGCAAAAATCTTTTCCTCCAAAAATAAAAAAATACAATTCTTTAGAGGGAGGCTGATGGATAACTGATGCCAATTTTCAAACCTTCAGGCGGCATTGGACCACACAAGGTCATAAACACACACATGATGTTCTATAGTAAATCTGAATGTTCAAAACACTCCATAGAATTGTGAGTTAACAATAGATGACGTTCTTCTTTAAAATATTCTTTTTCCATATTCACCTGAATTTATTAATGTCTTTCCGAAATCGGAACAGTCAGGGAGAAGCATATGCAACCTGATATTCTGGATCTGGGATCATACTCTTTCCTGTCTCCCAGTTAATCTTCTACTTCATGGCATTTCAATTCCACGAAGAAGAGATTTGCAGAGAAAATGAATCATACATATAATACAAAGCAGGGATGCAAAATAATATAATATAATGCAATATTTGATGTATGATGGGTTTATTTCATAGTGTGCTCGATACATCAACTTTGAACACAAATTTGTTTTAGAGCTTTGAATATAATGGGATAAGGATGCACTACACAAATGCGTTTGTGTTTCTGTCCTGTTTGGGCTTCTTCAAGCGATATTCATTTCTTAATGATATGACTATTTGCGTTAAAAGAAACTAATCGAGCAGATACAGACAATGAATGAACAAAATAAGAGTTTTGAGTTGAAATAATTATTCTAGCCTTTGCATTACCGGCGGTTGTTGAGGCCAATGGTAAGAGCAACACTAGGTTGAAACAGCCACCCTATTGGTCACATGTCTGAATCCTGCAGCAGCCTCATTTCCTTTAATTGTTTATTCTACTTTTGTTGTCTAGGCCAGACGCTACACCCACTGCGTAACAACGGGATATCATTTCAAATAGAGTTTCAAAATGTTATAACGCAATTTATAGTCATTTCTGACGGGCTATACATTCATGTCTCAATAAGATATGTGTGCTTGTGTTGAGTAGATGGGAAAAACATCGACATGTTGGTGGTAGTAATTTGCCAAAGTGGAAACGAATGATTTCAGAAAAAGTATGTTACATGTCAGAAAAGGTTATCATGAATTCTTATTATCATAATATAAGCCTTACCTTTATGCTAATAATATTTTTCTCGGATTGTAACACTCTTTGCCTTTCACATCTTTCACTTTGAGATTGTCTTTCAAAATACCACATTATTACTATATATATATATATATATATATATATATATATATATATATATATATATATATATATATATATATATATATATATATATATATATGTATATATATATGTATATATATATATATATATATATATATATATATATATATATATATATATATATATATATATATATATATATACATATATATAATCTTGAAGCAACACTGTCGATTTCTTTCTGCCACGTTTAGTTTGATTCTTCCGGCTGCACATACATCTTGAGTTTAGTTTTCGCTCACCTAGTTTTCCATATCCGACTGACTCTACAATTTAATTTTCTACTTGACTGGGGAGACAGATAAGCCACCTTCGGCTTATCTCCCTTCTTTGCTCTTCCATTATCTATGACTCTCAAAGGCGACAAGCAGATTAAAAAATGATAAAAATCAAACCTTTTTTCTTTTAGAGAAAGAATCATTTTCTATCCTTTACATAATAAAACCACATTACGGAAGAAATTTATGGGACTTTGGAAAATGAGGAACAAAGCCATAAAAAAAAAGAAAAAAAAACGTAAAGTGTTCAATCAATCTATAATAATAGCCATGACGTGTGGGGTGTGGAACATGGAAACGAACAGAATTACTTCAAAACAAACTCTGAGTCTTACAAAGATCAATGGACGGACAATGGCGGAAATAACCCCAAATAAAAAGAAGTCAATATGGATCCGAGAGCAGACCAAGGCAAAACCAGAATTTTTGACGGAATTTATGGGACTAAGTAAAAGGGTAATAAATGGAGTGAAATCGAATCTTTCAAAGAGTTTTGCTATCGTGAAATAATCATCATCATCATCATCATCATCATCATCCTCCTCCTCCTCCTCCTCACCATCATCATCATCATCATCCCCCCCTCCTCCTCCTCATCATCATCTTTCCTTATTTATACACTATATGCCTTTGGGGTGTTTTTTGGGGGGTTGCATGTACTGAGAACATTGGCATATCAAAACGTAAATTCTTTTATAGTTCTCATTTTCTTTTGTATCTGCCAGGTAGATAAACTTAAAATCTCAATCTTTATTCATGAATTTGTACAGAATATATATTGATATAAACTACATATATATGTGTGTGTGAGTTTGCGTATATATATATATATATATACATATATATATATATATATATATATATATATATATATAGATAGATAGATAGATAGATAGATAGATAGAGAGAGAGAGAGAGAGAGAAAGAAAGAGAAAGAGAGAGAAATGGGTAACAAAATTTCTGAAATGTTAATGTAACATTGCAAGTGTGTATATATGTATGGGTGTGTGCGTGTTTGTGCCTGTGTGTTTGTATATCTATATCTATATCTATATCTATATCTATATCTATATATATATATATATATATATATATATATATATATATATATATATATATATATATATATATATATATATATCGAAGAAGTCGCAAGTGGCAAAACGATTAACGGTACGACAATGGAATCGACAGGAGTTCAAAATCCGACTGAGGCAGTTTATTTTCACTAAAGAAAGGCAAGAATTCATCTCTTCTGTACCCAGCTATGGGTAAATAGCAGGGTAGATCGAGCTCTGCAGCCCTGGAAGACAACCAGTTTAGGAAGAGAATTCTGGATTCAAAACCAGCTCACAAGAAAATAGCGGCAACAGGTGGGTTCAATTAGCCACGACCTTCTCCCCAACCCAACATGACCATACAATCGGATGGACTTGGAAAAAGCCTTTGTCCAACAGTTGACCTCAAATGGCTGATGATGAAGACAATAACGATACATATATCGATTCTATTTCCCTCTCTCTCTCAATCCATCTATTAATATATCTGTCAGTCTATTTTAGATCAATTATACACCCTTTTCTTCTTTGAGAGGATCAGATCCCTAATCTGGCACAACAAGGCCTCAAATCGTATTAACCTCGTCATAATCTAAAGAGATGACTGACCATTAATGTAGAAGCCAATGTTGAAACACTTGACAGTGCCGAAGAGGTTGCCATGACCGGGAAAACTGTTTCTATTCTCCCTTGCGTGAAATAAGCTTAGTCCTCGCTGAAATCGTAATCCTGCTTCTCAGATCAAATGATCGCATTTAAATGACAGCTTTAATGATATCAATGTCTGATCCCTGATTCTCAAACCATACGACCATCCCAAAGGCACCATTACTCCACTAAACTCTTTCTGAATTTTTTTTCTTCGAATTTGTGGGGAAAAAAAGGCTTTTTTGATGAGGCTTTGGGGGGCTTATTTTGACAGCTTTATCTCTAACATCTAGATTTCCAGAATCTAGATGTTTCTAAATCTATTTTTTAAAACTCTATTTTAGATTTTTTCCAAATCGAAAGCGCCAGTGATGTCATAAATAGAATTTATTTTGTCCGTATTTATCCTTCAATGTAACTTTTTTTTTTTACATTACTTCAAATTTGACTTTACGGGTGTTCAATTATTGACTTTGATGGCAAATTGACTTTCCCCGTAAAAAGAACAATCTTCACCGATTTCAGGGGAGTAAACTCTTGACAGTTTGTTTATCCCGTCATGTTAACCCAAACCGATATGTAATATTAAAAATTACCAATTCTTACCACTGAACCAAACTTATTAATCTTATAAAAATGCTAATTTATTTATTGTATCTACAATGCAAAAATTGCTGTATTCATCCTCAATCGGAAGGGATGTAGGAGAGAGGTTTGAACCTGCGACAGCAAAGCCTGTCTGTTCTAGTCTAGCTATATACGAGCGCACAATACATTGCAACATTTGCCTAAGACCACATTGCAGGTTTTTTTATTTCAGTTTTCTTCTGAATTCTTTTAAAGTCAGCAGAGTTTGTTTATACTGTTTATTCTTTGAATTTTTCTTGTACTTGAATTAAATAATACAGTAATCATAGATCAGCATCAAAAGTTATTTCTCCAAAATTTTCAAGCGTAATTTAGACTGCTCTCCATCCAGCTGTAGAGATATGGAATCTATAATGAATATTGTTTCAGGTCTGAGATCCTATAGACCTTGGCTGACCCTCAAAATGGGAAAAAAGAATTAATAAATGAATGAGTTATTTCTATCTCCTTTTGTTGAAAAGTCCGAATCAAAAAAACAACAACAACAAAAAAAACAAAATCAGAGTGAGTGCTACCGGACACCAAAAGGGGGAATGATTTAATATAAATTTACATAGTAAATTGACCACTCCTACAATCCATCTTTTGGGAAATTTTCGAAAAACAAAGAAAGTATTTGAAGATTTTTTTTCTAATTTTCAGGCCTCTGGTCCCATTGGTGCGGTCTGTACGCGTGACATATACATACATGGATAACCTATCAACCAGAATCACTTAAAAAATAAGAAACTTCTGTTGACCATGTTGATAGTTTTAGTTGACCCTTTTGATTAACGGTTCCCAATAAAATCATTATTTTCAAACTATTTCGATGACAGCATTCTGTGTCTGAGATTGGAAGATGATATAAAAACCTAACAACATTGGAAGATCGTCGTTTTTGCAAAGAACCTTCACCACCTCCAACTAATGCTCGACGAACTGAATTAAGAAAGCAGGGAAGTCTGCCAAGGACAAAGAATCTCCATGAAATCCTCAAAAGAAAAAGAAATCAAACGAAGAATCACTCTAAGGTGGTAAGCCTTCGGTAGAGCAAGCTCAACTTTCAAGAACAAACAGATCCCTTCAGTTCTAAAAAAGAAGAGTATACAACCAATGCATCCTCCTGATAGTCTCCTATGGAGCTGAAACGTGGAGCCTAACCAAGAGACTGATCATCAAACAATGAACCATATAACGTTCACATGAAGGAATTGTGTTCAACTTCACATGGAGAGACCACAAAACAGCATTATATACTGGGAAGAAAGCAAGAGTCTGAGGCATTATCGAGTCCATTAGATAACTCAAATGGCAATGGGCTTGACTTGTTGTGAGAATAGCAGACAACCAATGGACATCACGACTCACAACCTGGATCCCTAGAGATCACATGCGATACAGACGCCGGTAGAATACAAAATGGAGAGACGAACCAGAAAAGTTCAGAAAGTATTAGATCCGCGATGCCCATAACAGAGACGTTTAGCCAATCCTGGGGACGGTCCAACGACTGTTGATAAAAGACTGATGATGATGATGATGATGTCTACTCTCTAAGTGTGTATGTACTGCGATTACTCGACAACTGGGCGTTATAAAAAGTTGACCTTCACCAGACTTATTAGACAAAGTACACCAGTATCGAGTTCGAGGTTGTTTGGATCAGCGGTTCGCGAGAAATCTAATGAAAATATATAAAGAAATTGCATTATTGATCTTGTATTTAAAATTATAAATCTAGATTTAGATATAACATATCTTAATTGGCAGCACTGAAGTGAAGTAACCGAAATACTTCGAAGACATAGTTTCGAACGATGGACGGAAAAACATCTATATGACTATTATAACAGGTTTCTCTGCACATCGTAAAGTCTGGCCCCTTCCAACCATGTAAGTGATTCTGCAAAAGTTAATTCTTTTTGTGCTTAATTTTAAGACAGGCATGCCATCTCCACTCTGAGATATACTAGTGTTAGATGCTCGTCTGATAAATAATGAATCGGAAATGTTTTCTTTAGTCATTTAAATACATTTGAAAGAAAATATCAGTGCAGACGTTAAATGGTAGTCAAAATCAGAATCAATTGATTATTTCTTTTGGATTGCTAACTATATCAGTCCCCAAAATGAATTATCAGAATTGACCTAAGAAGATAAATTCTAAAAAATGTAGTGTTCACTGTTTAGACGCAAAAACAAGGTTAGTACACAGTTAGTTTGATTGTTAATAAACACAGAAAAAGGACAAATGAATAGGTTAACAATGATAATAAGTTTTAATTCTTATATAAATTAGAAGAAGGAAATACTGGAGTTTTCTGCCGACACAAAGTTGTTTAGAGAGATCTACTGCAATAAGGATCTGTTCAAAAGAAGAATAAAGGGAAGGGATTGTCACTCATACAATTCAAGACTTCTTACAATGTCCGTCAGTTTTGGTCATCTAAATTATTGTCACTATTATGTTATCTTAGGAAGTCTGGCCAAACTACTTTGAGAGTGCTCAACTCAGTAAAGGTGTGTTCTTGAAGATGAAAAAGGAATAGATTACTTTATATGTAATGATGTATGTGTTCTATTTATTTACTTTCCTACCAACGCAAAATGTGACACAAGGTCAAGGTTTTACATGGAGAAAATAGGAGACACCTATCAAAATAGCTCCAGCCGACGCCATAAGCCTCAGATATTGCACTCTATATGGTTATAGGCTTTCATATCCAAGAAGGATTCCGTGATTTTAAAGCAGAAAAACGTATTTTGGAGCTTAACAAAAAATATGGTTTCGGATTTGAATGTACAGAAGCTGAAAGAGTAGGCAAGCTGAAATTGTTATTCATTTAATTTTACATTCACTGCATTTATTTCGAAAGGGTTCAATTTTGCTTTCAGTGTTCAGATAATATTGCTAATAAGGTAGGTAAAAAAGTTTTTTTTTCCTAAGTAAACTGCAATACTCATGAAAGAAGCCTTCTTTTTAAAACCCCATTATGATAATTGCAGCTAGTTCATGAAGCAAATAAAATCACTTCATTTTCTATTCGAATATTAAAATGCCTGTTATTGAAGACTAAGCAGGCATAGAAAGAAGGATTTAAACCGAATATCAGTTGATACTCTTTATGAAAAAAAAATACATTTACTCCGCCAGCTATATGGAGCCAATGGCAGTAAAACCTTGAATCATTTATCAACTCGAGGCTTTACGACCATGAGTTCCATATTTTACGATCGTATGCGCCATATATCTGGGGGGTAACTACCCGGAAGGCAGATATTTTTAGCAAGTCAAAATAAATCAAAAATTAAGATATAAACACTTATTACGAGAGAAAACATTAAAACAAACTCATAGCATAATATTAATACAACTCATTCAGGCCTACTGGCTAGTTTTTATTTAAAAAAAACAACCTTTTCTTTCATAACAAATAACTGTAAAAATCTATGCACGTTATAGACTTGAAAGTATTTTGTTTGAGTATTAAGGCTTTCACTGACTCCGCACTAAGTATGTTCTGTTCCTTAATTCACAGAGCTTTTATCAGTGAAAAAACCCTTTCAGCATTTTTTAATGATGAGCAGAAATACAGAAATAAAATTCACATATTCTACGTAGTTCTTGAAAGTAATCGATATTGGGTTATGCAGTGTGAAGCGTAAAATGATTACATTTGAGGTGAAAGGAGGACATTTGATTTCAACTGGAGAGAGAAGACATGTCTTCTTTTTAGATACCGTATGGTAACCCTAGCTTTAATGTACGTAAATCAATTTGATATATGTGCACGTTAAACTTTGGACATCCCTTTTCCATTAAGTAAGACCATGAAATTGAAAGATTAAGAAGAGGAAGGGGAAGAGAGAAAGGGGAAGAGAGTAGAAATAAAAAGGAAGAAAAACAGGAAAAAGAAAGATGATAGAATAGAAGAAAAAGAAAACGTGAAGAAATAGGAATAAGATTATAAAGAACTCGCCGTCACAGTCAATAAATGAACATCCGTAGCGTAAAATTTGAAGTCATGTAAAGGAAATTCCATCGTAGAATAAATATGGTCAGAATGAATTCTATTTATGACATCACTGGCGTTTTCCACTGGAAAACATTTAAGATAGAGTAAAAAAAAAAAAAAACATCTACAAACATCTATATTCTGGAGGATATATGAAAAAATAGGATAAAACCCTCTTTGATGGCTACAGTTGATCAATAGCGAAAACAAGGACAAAATAGTGAGAAAAGAAGAAGAAGAGAAAGAAGAAGAAGAAAAGGAAGAAGAAGAAGAACAACAACAACAACAATAATAGCAACAACAACAAGAGAAGAAGTACAAGAACAAAAAGAAGAAAGGGAAAAGAAGAACAAGAAACAAGAACAAAAAGTGAGAAAAGAAGAAGATGAAGAAGAAGAAGAAAAAAATAAAATACAAAAACAGATTGATGATAATGAAGGAGAAGAAGAACAACAACAAAAACTACAACAACAACAACAACAACAACAAGAGAAGAAGAAGACGAACAAAAAAAAGAAGAAAAGAAAAACAAGGAACAGTTTATTCACGATTTAGAATTCAAGAATGTTTCTTAAAAAAAGTTTGTTTAATAATCTTGACGAGGATTGATGTCTTCATTTTGTTTTCTTTACGCCTGGTTCGACAAACGTTTTGATTTTCGCCCTTAGGGTCGCATCCATTGTAAATACCGATCATAAAATGGATTGAAATAAAAAAAAGCGCCGATTAATCCGTAAAACCTACTTTGTCTTGGATACTTCATAAAGATTTCTTGATCTTGATGTGATCGATAAGAGAGAGAGAGAGAGAGAGAGAGAGAGAGAGAGAGAGAGAGAGAGAGAAGGGGATTTGGAGAAATAAAGAGAAAGAGAACGAAAAAAAGAGGAAGAGAAGAGGGGGGAAGAATAATGATGAATGGAAGGATGAAAGAGAAAAAAACGTCAATGAAAAGGACAATAAAAAAAGGTAAAGCAAAGAAAAGAGTCTGAGATTTAAATGAATGGTGAAGAGGGGGGAGGGTAAAAGAAGAATGACGGATCTTTTTAGAAACCGTCAACCAAAACTGTCACCAGAGCTGTCAACATGGTTTTCTTCAGTTTTTAAGTTAGTCTGTCTGGTTGTCCGTCAGGCTGGCTATGTATGTATCATACGTAAAAGTTCTATAACATCTCTAGAACAACCGTCCTCTTTTTTTGTTAAATTCCACTTGAATATGTTTTTAGTTGGACGCTTCAGTTCGCAATGTAAGTTTATGCTAGATTTACCCTTTTTAGTATCCACCAGCATTTATGCGTGTTTTTCTTTTTACTTCAGACTTTTTTTTAGTGATAAAAGCACAACAAAAGACCAGACATCATTTATTCTTTGATCATACGCTTTTGTTCAATTCTTCCAATTGATCACACCCAACATGACATGCTGGCAAAAGATATAGGTCACCTGATGGTTGCTATTGAGTGACTAATTAGAAGACCTGCTTTTTTTTTTATCCCTTTTCTCCTCCCATAAATTCTATTGATATCATCTCTGCAGTGCTGGGCTTTGTTCGCCATCATTAATTTCCTGATTTTCTGATCTAAAGCACGGCGGAACATTGAGAAGAAAAATATTAAAGAAGGTATTAAAGAAAAAAGAAAACGTAGACTTCGTTTTTGAATTTTATGGGAAAATAAACTTCCTTATCACTTTTCAAAGTATCTTGCTTCAGTTCACTTGTGAGAGATAAACACAGAAATACACAGGTTTGGTTAGTAATTAAATCAAAACCTTCAGGTAACTAACGACTTTTGGTAGCATGCCGTGTTGGGGGTGATTAATCAGAAAAATTGTAGCAAAAAGTTGATCGGTGTATAAGATTACTTCTCTTGACTTTTTGGGAAAAGATCACTAAAAAAAGTCTTTATTTTCGGGAAAACCAGCTTGAATGCTACCGGATACAAACTACAGGTTCAATTTAGGATAAATTTGCGTTGTGAATTGAACCCTCACTAAAAAAACATTTCTGGGGATGGGGTTCAAAAAAAACAAAAATAAAAATTCCTAGACATAATAAGGAATAAATGTTTGAGTTTCCTGTACTCTACTTCCATTCGTGAGGCCTGGGCGCTGGGTGTAAACAAACATAGTCGGCCAGACTAACTAAAAAACTACGTAGATAGTTTGGGAGACCGCTTTATTTGACGCGTTCTAACAAGCGTAAACCTGACAGACACAAACCAAGTAATTGATTTAGTATAAACTCACACTGTAAATTGAACCTCCACTAAAAACCTATCGGGGTTGGTGGTTCAAAAAACAAATCAAATGAATTTTCTGGGCAGAATGACAAGTAAATATTCACATTCAGTCTTGGGGCTCCATTGATTGCTTGTATGCATGATACTTTCATAGCCAGCCAGAAGGACAAACTCACCTGGAAACTGAAGAAACCTATGTTAAAAGATTTTGTGACAGTTTTGGTTGACAGATTCCAATTGAGAAAAATGCTTCCTGAATATCAAAGGTTCAAAAATCGCGTGTGAGTTCGTTATGATCATCAAGAAGAGAATATTTGAACCGGAACAAAATATCTTGAGCCGTTGAGTCAAATCTAAGCAATTAATCAGTAGATGCATACTCGGAATAAATTGGCCCCTGTGAAACGATTCTTTTTCCGTATCAGAGAGCACTGCTCGTTCAAAAATACCCAAGAGGAGAAATCTATTTATCGCTATATTATTGAAATAATAGAGATATACAACTTTATTGCTCATATACGTATCGCCGGATACCTGATATATATATATATATATATATATATATATATATATATATATATATATTCTGTATTTTTCCACGAATGTCATAGCTGTGGATCATTGGACCGGAAGTTGATAACTGAAAACAATGGCGGAAATTAGACATACGATTCTGGAAACAAAATGAAGACCAAAAGACAATAAAGAAAGTGCAAGTGGCAAAGCGGTTAGCTGCACTGAAAATGGAATCTGAGAGTTACTGAATTGGCCTAGACTTATATCTATATTAATTCTCTCCTGCCGTGAAAAAATGATGGTATATTTGATATATATGGATACGCATTGTATTTTACACGGGTGGACAATAGAGATTTGCATTGCTGTGAGCTTGGAGAATAGAATTCTGTTGACCACTAATCGATTTATTTTAGAAACTGTAAACCAAAACTTTCTTCAAAACTGTCAAAATAGGTTTCTTCAGTTTTCAAGTTGGTCCAGATGGACGGCTATGTAAGTTTGTACGTATCCTCAATACAGGCCGCTGTTATGTTCCTCCTCAGCTATTGGTAATATAATGTACACAGTGAGTAGCACAGCTTCGGGTGTTTGTTGGCTCTAAATCAATTCGCAACTATTGCAAATTTCAAAGAAATTCAAAATCTAGCCTGAGACAAAGGAACGTAGAAAATCTTGTGATAAGTGATGACCGTGCAGGGACAATTTTGCCGTAGACAGCGAAAAAACAAGATCATCATCATCATCATCATCATCATCAGCAGCAGCAGCAGCAGCAGCGGCTTCTTAGTGTCTGTCGTTGCACACAGACCTCCCCTAAGCTTCGTTAGATCTCTCTATCATAGGCGTCGGATTCTGAAAATTTCCTAATTTTTCCAGTTTGTCACGCCATCTTTTTTTTTGCCGACCACACTTTCTTACATGATCTCTGGGGATCCACGTTGTGGGTCGTGGTGTCCAGCGGTTGCTCGACATTGATGCAACATGGCCGGCCCATTGACGTTTGATTTTTCTAAAATATTCTATTATATATATGACTCCTGCTTTTCCTGTAATATACTGTGCTGCATTGTGATCTCTCCCTGTGATTTTGTGCGTGATTCTCTCCTGTGTGCGTTGAAGGCCAATCCTTTGGTTAGGTTCCATGTTTCAGCTCCATAAAATAAAAACCAAGATAAAAATACAAGAAATTGATAAGAAGAAGCATCGAAAAAAACAATGAAACAAAAAAAACAAAAAACAAAAAAAAAAACAAAAAACAACAGCAACAAAGAAAAGCAAAAGCTTTTAGTGACAGAAGCTCCTAAAAACAACAGTCAGAAAACTCGAAATGACGTGATATTTGGTCTGATGCGATTCGGAGAACAATTCATTGGTCATTTGAGAAACGGCATCTATCTAATGAGAAAAGAGAGAGAGAGAGATAGAGAGAGAGAGGGAAAGGAATAGGAAGTAGGTAGGGAGGGGACGTGGAGAGAAGAGAAGAGGGGAAGAGAAGTGGAGAGCAAGAGAGAAGAAGATGTGAAGAGGGAGAAAATGGATGACAGGAAAAGTTCGAGTGAATAAGTGAGTGAGTGAGAGGAAGTGAATTATTATGGTAGCGGGAAATGGAATCTTCCACGAAACTGAATATTCTTATTGATTGGTTTCTGATTTCGGACTTTTCATAAAGTGCTTGGCGAGAAAAAATTCTCTTTATTGGATTTCAGATTGGGAGGGCATTTTAAACCCCGTTTGCAAGAAAAAAGAAAAATATAAACTCAAATAAAAAAAACAAAACACATATTCTACAAATATATAAAACTATAAAGCAGCCAGAGGACGTATATCACTGTCAACGCAATTGTCACTAAAAGGAAATCAGTTCATATGTAGCAAAAGTGCAAGGGAGGTTACTGTAAGAAAATCCTGGATCCACCTCAATATTCAATCTATTTTGTGGACAAACAGTGAATTCATAATTAATGTAAAAATATGAAAAAAAAAATCCTGCAAACTGGATCGGCCCCCAAATGTAACTAATCTTTCCTTATCCTATGGCTTACACTTCCAGAAAATCTTCATTGGAATCAGTGGAGAACTTTTGGAGATATTGCGTGAGCATGCAGCCACTATACATAAGAGATGGTTGTAGAAAAATGTCCTCGATCAGCCCCTAAATTTAATCAATTATTTCTTAGTCCATGGGCTATACTTTCACTAAATGTCATTGAAATTCATTGAGAACTTGTGGGGATATTGGAAGAGCATGTAGTTACAATGCATCAAAAATGAATGCAGCACAATGTCCTCACCCCCCCCCCCCCCAAAAAAAAATTTGATCAATTCTCTTCCTGCCCATGGGCCATCCTTTCACAAGATGTCATTAAAATCAATTGAGAACTTTTGGAGATATTGTGTTAGCATGCCGCTACTATGCATGAGAGGTGATTGAAGGAAAATGTCCCGGATCAGCCTCCAAATTTAATCAATTCTCTTTTAGTCCAAGGGCCATCCTTTCACTAAATGTCATTGAAATTCATTTAGAACTTCTGAAGATATTGTGCAGATGATCAGAAAAAAAACACTTCTTCCGATTTCGTGGGTAGAGATAAAAGAGTTTGCCATAAAAAGGAAGAGTTTGTCATGAAAATTATCTCCAGGGGATTTCTCTATTTGATTCGGTGAGAACCTCCAATACTTCGTAAGCATATACGAAAGAGATCACAGTTCCTTTCTGCCTCTTAATGCTGACACCTTTCAGAGCAATGGATCCATGAATCGATTTCACTGCATTAGGTTTGCTTGTACTGCAAAAAATAATCAATTTTGATATTTGTGAGTCGACATTTGAAAAAAAGATGAAAGGAAAACAAAAAACAAAAAGAACCCTGACTCATTCGTTAAAAATAAATTTTGAAACTCATATCGGTAAATACGAAAAGTGTTTCATTGCCAACACGTGATGATTATTTATCAGAGCGTAAGTACAGAATATAGAGATAAACGAAATAAAATGATTAAGGAAAGTGTCTTACCCTTTGAAATCGAAATATACTAAAAATAGAACATTTTGAATAATATATGAAACTGCTCTCGCGAACTTCATCGTGGTTGAATTCACCGTTGCGTATCGATACCAAATGTGACACATTTAACTCTTTGAACCTGTAAGTCTAATATTCCTGGATGGGCGCTATTCAATTATACACTGTGAGCCTGATAGTTAGGTTTGAACGCTACTGTACTATACACCAAAATAGAAAGGTCTGTGATTGTCCATATCTGGAGAGAGAATGGCGAACACTATCGTCTCTGGGAAGAAGTCTGGATTGTTGACAGGGATTGTCGACAGCTAACATTAACATGTCGACTGGGTGTATAAGTCAGACGAGAAGAGGATTTCAACTCAATGTGGCTTCCGGTACTCGACATGGACAAGGGATGGAAATCCAGACCTAACAAGGAATGATGAAGATATCATCTACATCCAAGGTTATAAGCGTAGCTACCATTGGAGATAAAAACATTTGTTTGCATCACATTCATATAGTACACCTGAAGAAAGCCGTAAAATGGATCGGCTAAAACGTACTATCAACAAAATAAACAACAGGAAACTGTTTAATCGTCCGAAAAACTCTTTGAGTGTTAATGACCTTCCTCAAAACTATAGACAGTACAAACATGGAACAGTAAAGCTCTTCGAATGTGTAAGACTCTTCTCGGAATTACAGAGTGTACTTAATCGTCTAAGTTTGGTGAGGAGAGGGTTGATGTCCATTGATAAAGGAACGGTTCGCATAACCGATACTTCGCAATCTACCATAATGTGGATAATTCATCATGATTAAGTTGTTTGGAAAATAATGTGGAGGTCTGCCAAAAATAATTAATGACCAAAACTTCCAAAACCTATAAAATAGTTCTTCATTGCTCTCCTTGCAGAAATAGACTACCGGCTTTGAGAAGAAATCGATTTTCACTAGCAAGCAAGAAAGAAAAATTACTCACAATGATAAGAGCAAAAGAAATCATTGTACCTACGACATCAATAACAACAACAACAACAACAATACAGGAAACTTATGACAATGCATGAAAGCATTACACCCTAGAGATTATACAGATAGACTATACGTTAAGAGAAAAGAAGGTTGCAGGGGGCTCATCAGCATAGAAAACTATGTCCAGAGAGCTAAAGCAGTCCTAGAAAGGTATGTACAAACGAATAGTGAAGAAATCATAAAGAGTGCGAGAGATAGCGCTACAAACAACAAAATAGAAAACAATGGAACAGCACAGCAAACAAGAAAAGAAAGATGGGAAGTGAAAAAATTGTATGGCGTTTTTAAAAGGCAGATACAAGATGTAGCAGACGAGAAATCATGGACAGAACACAGACAAACAGCAAATGCCGCATGTGCGGTGAAAGAGATGAGACAGTAAACCACATAACTAGTGAATGTAGACAACTCGCCCAGAAGGAGTATAAGCATAGACACGATAGAGTAGCAACGATGATACACTGGGAACTAAGCAAACAAATGGGATTCGACCATGTGAAAAAGTGGTATCAGCACGAACCAGAGGCAGCCCCGGAGAATGACAACCGCAAACTACTCTGGGACTTTGACATCCAAACTGACCACCTCATCCAGGCAAGAAGACTGGACTTGGTAATCGTAGACAAGAAGAGGAAGACCTGCCAAATAGTAGACGTGGCTGAACCTGCAGACCATAGAGTAAAGAGGAAGGAGAGTGAACAACGGGGAAAATACCAGGATCTAGCAAGAGAATTGAAGAAGATGTGGAATGTGAAAGCCAGGGTAGTACCGGTCATAGTGGGGGCACTGGGAACTGTCCCCAAAACACTGAGGGTGAGACTGGAGGAGCTTTGGATTAGGGGAAGGATTGAGACTGTACAGACCACAGCACTACTGGGAACTGCACGGATACTGAGGAAAGTGCTAGAAATATAAGGACTGCAAGGTTAACTGTCAATAGTGACCCAACAGAGGAAGGGAGATGAAAGCGGAAACGCAAATTGTAGCACTGACATGATAGGCGAAAGAGAGAAGAGATGCTGGCTGAAGACCTGAGGAAACTTATTGTCACTCAGCCTTCAGTGATAACCACTGGGCAACCGGTGTGAAACTGTGAATTGCAGTATTACTGCGACCTATGAGTACTAGGAGAGAAGGGCTGGAGACTTCAGGAGACTTGCTGTCACTCAAACTCCAGCAGTTACCACCAGGCAACTGGTGTGAGATTGCTAATAATAATAATAATAATTGGTTGAAGACCTGAGGAGACTTACTGAAACTCAGCTTCCAGCAATGACCACTGGGCAACCGATGTGAAACTGTAAACCACAGTATTACTGTGGCCTATGAGTACTAGGAGAGGAGGACTGGAGACTTCAGGAGACTTGCTGTCACTCAAACTCCAGTGGTTACCATCAGGCAACTGGTGTTAGATTGCAAATAATAATAATGATAATAATGATAATAATAATAATGCTAATAATAATAATGGTAATAATAGTAATGATAATAATAATAAACAAAAAATAAAACTGATTTAAAATTTAAAATATATATAATAAATATTATAAAGCAAAACTGAAAAATTCGATATGTCGTATAACTTCGACGGTCAAAATTCGAATGTAAAACAAATTTGGAAACGTTAATGGTGCGTTCTTCAAAGAGAAACGAAATAGAATAAGATTGTCAAACATCAAAGTTCCAATTTTTCTTTTCTTCTTTTTTTAGATTTGATTTTAAACTAAAGCACGACGTTATTGGAACTTTGATGTGTCACGTTCGAACTATATCTCGTTTTTTTTTACCGAACACAACATTCCGGTTTTTGGAAGTTGTTCCACATTTTGAATTTTGACCCACAAAGATGCATAATATATCGGAAGATTTCAATTATGCTGCATCATATATCTTTAAAAATTAAAAACGGTCTTGTTTTTTTTTTGTCAGTTATAATTTCAGGATGAAAGAGACAGATTCAGGAAATACTGGCTCCGTGACGCCCATGATAGAGAATTGTGGCAAATCCTGGGGAAGGTCTATGTCCAACGACGGACGTTAAAAGACTGATGATGATGATGATGATGAATGATTAATAATAATAATAATGATGATGAAAATATTTTATAATAATAATAATATACATCTGATAATAAAAATGATGATAATGAATATTTGATGATGATGATGATGATGATGATAATAATAATAATGATAATAATAATAATAATAATAATAATAATAATAATAATAATAAATCACTATAACAGAAGAATATTTAGACAATGAGCGTGAAAGTTTATTTGTATATCTACGTGTATGTGCTTGTCTGTGTATGTGAATATGCTTGTGTGTGCATGTTTGTATGAAATCCTGTCTGTGTATATGCACATAATAATGTGTGTGCATGTCTATGTGTGTACATGACTGTGTGCGCATGCATGACTCTGTGTATGTGCATATATACGAGCACATCCAAATAGACGGCGAATATCTGAATAACCTCAGATTTGCAGATGAAGAGAAGAAGAAAGTCAGCCTACGTGTGAACTTTAGCAAGACGATGATCATGTGCAACAACCACGTCGGAAATGAGAACTCTAAGATCAAAATCGAGGACACAGAACTGGAGAGAGTAGATTACTACATCTACTTAGGACAACAAATCTCCATGAGACCCTCAAAAGAAGAACAAATCAAGCGAAGAATCACACTAGGATGGCAAGCCTTTGGCAGAGCAAGCTCAACTTTCAAAAATAAGAAGATCCCATTAATCCTAAAAAGAAGGGGGTACAACCTATGCATCTTTCGAGTAAACACTTATGGAGCAAAAACATGGAACCTAACCAAAAGACACATCCGCAAATTGAGAACCATGCCGCGAGCACATGAAAGGATTATGCTCAACCTCACATGGAGAGACCACAAGACAGCACAATACACCCGAGAGAAGTCAGGAGTCAGGGACATCACGGAATCCATTAAAAATCTCAAATGCCAATGGGCTGGCCATGTTGCAAGAATGGCAGACAATCGATGGACATCACAACTCACGAAATGGACACTCAGAGATCACATGCGCTACCAAGACCGGCAGAGTATCAGCTGGAGAGATGAGCTAGACAAATTCAGAAAGTACTGGCTCCGCGACACCCACGATGAAGAAGCGTGGCGAATCCCGGGGAAGGTCTATGTCCAACAACGGACGTTAAAAGACTGATGTTGATGATGATGATGATGATGATGATGATGATGTGTTATTTTAATGAGATCTTATATTTATGAATATATGTGTATATATGCATATACTAGGAAAGAGATACTTGAAGATAATACCCTTTGGAATTGCACCTTGGAGGAAGCCTTGGTTCCACAGGTTACATCTAGACATTGTACTCTTCCTACCATCATGTTCCAATACTGTGGCTCCTTCTCTCAAAAGGAACCATGGGAAAAGCACAAAGATATCTTAGCAAAAGAAATCCTGCTCAGACATCGCTGATTCAACTAAAATATCTGGGTGGAATTCAATGATGAGATCCCTAATTAGGCTTTCATCCTTCTTGAGAGCAATACCCTTTCGATTGGTAGATGATCCAAGGGATAGAGTCTGCCGATTTCAAAGACCAGGCTATTATGCAAAAATTATGAAAGATGAACAATAACCTTTAGGAGCTTTGAAAGTTTGTTAGAGAAAATTTCCTCGAACTCCACAATGACAAAAGAACAGTTTTTCGGGCAATCTCAGATATTGTTGCAACTCATGATATTCTATACCTGGATCCAGATATTTCTGCATGGAAATCTAGATAATTCTAGATATCATTTTAGACATTCGCTTATACAAACTGAAAGAAAAACTATTGTCAACAATGGATGAAACAGTGAAAGGAATAGGTCTGAGGTCTTTTCTTATTTGATGCACCGTGTGGAGCTGGAAAGACCTTCGTCATAAACTTTTTCCTTTCCAGTGCTCGTCACTGGGACGAGTAAGTGTGAGACAAAGGGCTGGCGACGAATGAGCGCAGACAAATGGGTGGAAGATAATTTAGTGCATGTTCAATTATACTTTCTTTCATGAGTACTCACAAACTGCATACATCCGAACTAAAAACTGAATGAAAATCGATTGATATATGCCGACCAAGCAGGACAGGGGACTTCAAGAGAATCCCGGATCAAACCCAAAATTTAGTCAGTTCCTCATTAGTTCATGGCACAGCCTTCTACAATTTCATTGAAATCTACTGAGAACTTTTGGAGATATTGGGTAGATAAACATGGATAAATTCATAATTATATGAGAAAAAATGAGGAGAAAAAATAAAAATTTATCGAACACGTCTTTACCCGGTACTCTACTCGTCGAGAAAATTTTATTGACATTCATTGTAAAATTTTGTGCCGGAAATCTGACAGATAGACAGATAGGCAAGCAAACCTGAGTGAATGCACATATCTCTTGTAACTTCGTTTGCAGGGGTAAATAAAGTGAATTAAAGTATGAAGAACAAAAGACGGAAAGAAAGAATCCTGAATCGTAATTTTA
Source organism: Thysanoteuthis rhombus (assembly GCA_963457665.1). Classification (NCBI taxonomy): domain Eukaryota; kingdom Metazoa; phylum Mollusca; class Cephalopoda; order Oegopsida; family Thysanoteuthidae; genus Thysanoteuthis; species Thysanoteuthis major. Next base: position 10,475,110 of record OY735230.1, on the reverse strand, counting down.
GAAAATTAATGAATATAGGAAAACCCAAATAGAAAAAAAATCAAAAGCCAGTTTTAAAAGAGAATAAAACAATCAAATTTGCTAATTTTATTTTCTATCTTATTTTTTTTCTTTCCAAATTTCAACAATTTTGGCATTCCGTATCTCATTTTCTTACGATTTTGATTTTTGGATTTACTGGCAGCGATAAACCTAATTTCAAGTCGGATTCCTGCTTCTTTCTCAATTGTATCACATGACATAGAACTGAGATCCTGGTTGCCGTTTCGTTTTCTCCGATTCTTTTTTTCTTAGGTTTCCATTGACTAAGATAGATATTTAGATTTCCGCTACTATTTAATTAAGACGTCAACTTCAGTTTTTACGAACCGACAAAAACCAAGAAGCCTCATAGATAATCACTTTGGAATGTCATTTAATGCTAACTGAATTCAATATATTGGTTATATTGCGCTGAATATGGTTTTTCTTTGCCTCTGCCAGGGAAGTTTTAAGAGGTATATATATTCGCTCATATCACTCTTTCACTTATTAACGTAATATCTCAAAAAGGTTATCGATGAATTTCAATATTTTGCAGAAAAAGATTAGCACCAGGCTGCAAGATAATTGATTAAGATTTTGGGAAGATTCTCGAATTTTTATAGTTACCACCTCTGCTTCTTAACCATATATAAAATGATTTTTATTCAGTTTTTAGTTATTGCATGTCGTTGATAGAAGTATATGCTATCCGAGAGCTTTATTTTTTCTCACTAAAACTAGAGGTTTTAACAGATGAGTGAAAATCACATTCTCCTACCGTGATTTGAACACACGACTAACTGCTTGCCAAGAGACAGGTCTTAATGACTGGGCTAAACTGATAAGTCCTAGTTATATACAAATACACTTATACAGGCTTATTTTATTCTAATAAATAAATACATTTATACAAAAGATATATTCATATAAGTTTTTATGATATATGTTATCCAAACGTTGAGGTGATCATCTTCAGCTTGAATGGAAATAAGAATGAAGTTTGATCCAGCAGTAGCTAGGCTTGTTCATCACTGATTTTACAGCAATGATTATTTTGGTGTCAATTCGCTGTAATTGTTAGCTATTTTCAGTCCTGTTTTTTTTCTCCATAATTTAATCTTATTTCCTCGTCTTTTTTTACAACATTGATATCGATTCCCATAATTACTGGTCTTCTGCTGTCCGTTTTGTAGACGAAAAAAGTCGGAATTGTATCAGAAAATTGGCATCGAGAGATTAAGTTTGTGACGGGAACAGAAGTGTTGTTCAGATTTATCTTCTCATCGCCAATACTTATGTTCAAGATGCGTGCGCTCAGATAGATCAGTAGATTTGATAGTTGATAAGATCATTATTACTTGATTATGGTGTATTAGTGGAACTCCATAAATGGCCTAACCAATGAACCAATGAACCAATCAACAACCAACCAACCAAGTTGGATACTGATTCTTCTCTCTCTGAATGTCTTCGTCAATCGATGTTTGCGCATGCGTGCACTCATGTGTGTATGAGCATCGCCTGACATTCCTGGTCTTATTTTGGGGTCTACAACCCAAAATATATATTTATTTTATTTTATTTTTTTATCTCTGCGGCCATTTTGAACCAACCGTGCACGAATCTTGTGCTGGTATTTTTTAGGGATAATTTCAGATAAAAGATCTATTTTTTTTAAAGACAATTTGGGATAAAATTAATGTATCCCTTTTTCTGTAGATAATTTCAGATATTTTCACAGATGATTACGGTGATTCATATATGCAGGGTACGGATATTTATCATCATCATTATTATTATCATTATTATTATTATTATTATTATTATTATTATTATTATTATTATTATTATTATTTATGCCTAGTTTTTTTAATATTCAGTATTTTATTAACATTAGTAAAATACCCATTGCTTCGCTAATGGTATACTCAGATGTTGAAATCCAAAGCTCTGTAGAATCTAAGAAAGTAAGGAAAAACAAAGCGATGTTTAGTAGAATCAAACTTATTTTCACAGTTCATAATACAAACCTAGGGAATCGTCTCCATTTGGGTATACGATGATACAGCAGCAACAGTAGTCGTAGTAGTAGTAGTGATTGTAGTAATCGTTCTCCTGTAGCAAAAATCGCTGTTTCGCCCATCACCCCTTTCCGAACTCTACCCTACTTCCCTCTCTCCCTCTCTCTCCGACCACTGAACTCAATTCCACCTCGTTTTACATTCTTGCCTATTCCTTTTCTCTCGATGCGCCAGTATTATAACAAACACTCGTAAATACACACAGTACTTGTAATTGTATTTCCACATCATCCCCTTCCTCTCTCCCTGTTTTGTTATGTCACAGACAGACCGGCAGCTTGCAAAATATGATAAAGATTTCACCAAGCTTTTCATCCATGTATTTTACTTTTGCGTAAGATTTTTATCAGCTCTGTAACAATCATCACGTGACTCTGTCTGCAAATGTCTCGCGGGAGGGGGGGGGAGCGAAAGCTGGATGTTGCAATCGATCATCTGCATTTGTCCCACCATAACTTGAGAATAATTTGATGAGTCGTGACAAAATCCTCGCTCCAGGGCCAAATGTCTACATGTAATTGGATTTCAAGTTCTGATACTTTCTTTTTAATTAAAAGAAAATATTTATTTATCTTATCGATGTGCCTTCTATCGAATTTACCAAGAAAACATCAGCTGAAGAAATCGGGGTATTCGTGTATCTGCGTTAAAGAGAAACAAATTCAAGTTTTTACCTTCTTTGCTTCACAGTGCGTGAAAACACAAATTTCATGTAGAGAAAACAACAAATGTTGCCATTCCTAGAGGGAACGTCTTATAATCTAATATTCTTTTCTAGGATTATTGCTTTATTGTTCTTGTTCATACTTATCATGTTGTTTGTGCTTATTATTGAATTCCAGTGCGAAGTCTGGGGGTTACTTTGTTCTCCTACCGTAACAAGACTAACAATAACAGCAAAAACAATTCTCATCAAAACGAGGGTTGTAAACCGGTAGGTAAAAAATCAACATATCTCTGAGTGATTAGAATTCAGGACCAATTGATTGCCGGGAGGTTGTCTTACTGACAAAAGAAAGATGAGTGATTAAGACTGAGCTGTATTATCTTTTTATCTTTGTTTCGAACGAAAATAGGACATGAAACTGAATTATTTTTCAGTGTGGAAATAAGAGGGGCGTCTAAGTTATGAGGCATTTTTTTTTTATCCTTGTTTCAAAATTAAAAGATATTTTTGGTTCAGAAAGAAAGAGTTTTGGGGATTTTGTTTTGAAGGTGAAATGTGTTTTACATTTCGGAAAAAAATTACAAAGAGGAGGTTCAATTAAATCAAATATCTACGAAGTCTGAATTTTGAAAAAAAAAAAATTTCATTCAAAATTAGTCAAGAACATCAACGAAGACTTATTCTCTTTTTCTGAAATATTATTCCTTAAAAACAAAATGGCGCTTTATGTTTTTTAAGCGTTGGTTACTGTTATTTTATCAATACATTATCTTTGGAATTTACATAGAACAACAGTTTGTAATAACAATCTTGCACAGAAATAGAAGTGGGTGTGGTGTGTGACTGTGCTTGGTTAGTTTTTCATATTTTTTCTTCCCCCCACTCTTTCCTTCTCGTTTCTCACTTGATTAGATAGCATCAACTAAAACAGTCTTCTTCAGCTTGACCCAATGTTTAGATGACGATCGAGGGGACACATTGGTTTTAAACCGTTCTTCTCTGGACTAACCGACATTATTCACCTCTCAGCGACCTTGAACACTCGTACTATCCAGTCTTGATATTTTTGTGTTGTACCGGATACTAACAATGGTGACTGCCAGTCCAATGATTCTAGCGGACTGGATCGCTGGATGGTTGGCTCGCAGACTCGATATGAATTTGTCACTCTTACAAGTCGCACAAAAGGGGCCAGGGGATAGTAAATTGGGAAAAAACTTCGCTTTATATCATGTCTCGAAAAAACTCGAAATTCCCTCCGAAGTATGTTTTTCTTTAGTGAGGGGGTTCAATTTGCAATATAAGTTCACGCTAAATTAGTTTTTCAGTTTGTTTCCAACAGCATTCACGAATGTACTTGTTTTTTTCTCCGGATTTTCTCCTGTGATCATTGCCCAACAGAAGGCGAGAGAAGTAACACACCCATTTTTTCTGACTTTTTTGAATGATCACTCCCAACGCAGCATGCCACCAAAATATTTTGGTCACATGGTGGTTTCTTTTGAGTGACTAACCAGACTCCCTTTCCCTTTCGCTTGTGCCGTCTTTCTTTCTTCTTCTCATTCTTTTGTGATGCTCCTTCCTCTTCCTTCTACTCATCTTATTCTACAAAAATTTCTCCCCTCATTCTCCCTCTTCTTCTGAACTAATGACAAAACTCGAAATTTATCATCATTACAAAACCTCCACCATTGCAGCATTATCTCACGTAGGTATTTATTACAATCCACTTCCGGCTTGCTAAGCCCTTCGAAGCTTCGCCAGAACCCCGTTAACCGTTACTTTCTGGGACACTTTCTGAACAAAAGTTAGGACTTTTCACCCTTTCCTATTTCAACAATAGCTTGGGGGGGATATTCATACTGCCAACCGCTCGGCCACCTGCAATTCTTTCCTTGACTGTATTTATTCTCCTCCCACTTCCCTCACACTCCTATTCTTATTCTACAAACACCTCCTCCTCACACTCCTCTCCTCATTCTCCAACCACCCCTTTCTAGTTCCTCCTCTCCTAATTCTCCTCTCCCCCTTCTTATCTTCCTCTCACTTCCTCATTCTTCGTCTACTTATTCTCTTCTCACCTCCTCCTCATACTTTTCTATTTATTCTCCTATCACCCCTATCATCGTTCTCGTCATTATTCTCCTATCACCCCCCCCCCCTCATACTTTCCTCTCATCGTTCTCCTATAAATTCCTCCTCTTTCTACTTGCCCTGATTCTCCTCTCACCCCTCCTCATTCCTCGTCTTATTCTTCTGTCACTTCCACCTCATACTTTCCTCTCCTCATTCTCCTATCACCTCCTCTTAATATTCTCCTTTTACCTCACCTTCTCCCCCTCCTCTCGTATCAACTCCTCATCCTTCCTCCTTCTTGCGAACTGATGACTCGAAATTTAATAACTCTATAAAAGCGGGCGTTTATCTCTGTTTTATGTTTCATAAACATAAAAGAAGTCAAGATTGAACTAAACAAATTCATGAATGTCACGAATTTATTTATTTTATCTTACTCCCAATCGGTATGATGTGAATGATCGAATTTTCCCTTAACAACAAAGTCTTGCCCTATATGTATGTGTGTGGGCTTGTATTTGTGTGTGTCTGTGTGTGTATACGTCTGTGCATCCGTGTATATATATATATATATATATATATATATATATATATATATATATATATATATATATATATATATATATATATGTCGGTGTATATTTGTGTATGTGAGATGCAGCTGTGTGTGTTCGTGTGTCTGTGTGTTTGTGCGTGTTCGTGTATGTTCATGTATGTGTGTGTGTCCATGTATCTGAATGTATATGTATACTTACATACATGATTGTATACATGAGACAGATGTAGTGTGTATGTATGTATGTATGTGTGTGTTTGCGTATGTTCGTATGTGTGTGTGTGTCCATGTACCTTAATCTATATGTATATGTACATACATGTTTGTAGATGCATCTAGCGTATGTGTATGTGTGTATGTGTGTGAGTGTGCGACTCAGTGCCCGTGTCTTTAAGTAAGATTTCGTGTACATCCATCTATGTGAGTCGCAGCTGTTGACAACCACCCAGCCGCCCTTCAGAGATATAAAGCTGTCAGTTTACCAAGCAAGAAGAAGACTATTTCTCACTTGTGATTTGGTAAGAACATCTCCTATTCACCCTATGTTGATCTCAAGTTGCAAAACACGGGACATAATGGTGAGTAGAATCAGATTAGATAGACGAGAAACACGGTAAATATAAAATCTGTCGGCTGTAATTCAAACAACAGATGGGTCCCTAGATAAAAAAAAAACAACGAAAAAAGAGTATTTTACAGCGTAGACAAGATATCCATTTTAAGGCGAATTCATTCCTGAAAGAAATTAATTGGTCGTATAGAAGGTGTCTCAAAAGTGACTATATATTTCCTCTTCCATTTTTCTCTTCAAAATTGTAAAAACTTATATCAATAAATTGTTCAATTTATGGGAAATCTTTTTGACACTCAGGCTCAGCCTTTATCCCCATTAACATGGGGATTACGACAGTGGCAGAAGATAAGAGGTACAATGGTTAAGCTTAGTGGTTTCTATTTTAGGGGCTACAACAAGAGCAAAGTACATGCGACAAGATCAAAAAAACCTAAATGAATTCGAAGCAGGAATCAAAAACGTGTGCAAAAAAAACAAAAAACAAAAAACACTCGAAGTGCTTTCCGATGTCGACAATGCCTGTGTCAATATCTTGTTCGGCTGAAGTGCTGCGAAGAAATAGTTTCGCGTACAGAAATTCCGGTGGAGAATCTCTCATTTGGATTAGACAAAAATTGAATAACAGGTTTCTCAAATATTATAGTTTATTTTTTTACCGATTTTCAAATGTTTTTCTCTGTTCATTTCGAAGAAATTAGGTCCTCAATCGTTTTTGATTACGGTGCTTCTAGTGTACAATGATTTTTTTTTTCTGCGTCGATAGTCAGAAAATACTGAATGAAGTAAAGCCCAAGTCTGATTCACATCATCATCATCATCATCATCATCATCATCATCATCATCATCAGCCTTTTAACGTCCGTCATTGGGCATAGACCTTCCCCAGGATTCGCCACAATTCTCTATCATGGGCGTCGCAGAGCCAGTTTTTTCTGAATCTGTCCTGTTCATCTCTCCATCTTGTGTTCTGTCGGCCTCGGTTTCTTATGTGATCTCTGGGGATCCATGTTGTGAGATGTGATGTCCATCGGTCGTTAGTATCGTCATATTTTCGAAATTTCTATTTCTTCCCTTCTCCAATTGAGGTTTGTTCTAATCTATCACTTTCACAATGACTGTTAACGTTCGAATAAATCTTTTTTTCCTGTTTGAATGAATACTGATTTTGAATTAACCTTTGAATTCATATTATCAAACAATTAATCAAGCAAACTCATTATTATTTTTTATTTCAACACCTCATTCAACTCAATAGATTGATCTCACTACCTTTCGGTGATTTCAATATTTCTTGTGACTGTGGAGAATCTACAGTCATTTATATGCTAATCTAATGTACCAGGTATGTTCAACATCAAATGGAATTATCAAAATTTTCTGTCATCCGAGTCGTGAGGTCCAATGGTTGTCAGACATGTTTTCTATGAAATCTCTGACTCCTGATTTTCTCCTTTATACTGCACAGTCTTGTAATGCCTCCATGCAACACCAAGGATGATACCGTGCACGTTACATGGTTCTTAGTTTGAGAGTCAATCTTTTGGTCAAGTTCAACGTTTCAGCTCCACAGGCGACTATCGGTAGGACGCAGTGGTTAAAGACCGTTGTTCTCAGAACTGACCGACATTACCCGGTTCTCAGTGGCCTCAAATGCTCCTACCATGCACTCTTGTTATTTTCGTGCTGTACCGGATACTAACAACGTTGGCTGCGAATTCAATGATAAAAGGCTAATCAGATTTTGATTAGTCCTAATTACGCCCAATAATTGGTACCTTATATTAATTTCCTTTATTGATGTCTTCTAAATGAAAAGATATTTTGTGTCTGATAAACAAGCACGACCACACACGCATGTTCACGTAAGCGCACACATACACATAAACCAAATTATCTGTCGGGCGAAAGATGTCTATATAAGATAAACAATGACTTTTTGATAATATCATATTCCGAGATTCGAGTGATGGAAAATTTAGGAACTTATCCTTCCGAATTGTTTTTTTTTATGATGATTTCAATTAAAAAAAAAGAGAAGTGATTCTTCTTCTGCTCTACGTTATCAGTTCAAAATCTCTCCCCAGTGGAACGTTATATCGTGTATCACCTTTTTAACTGCGATGAAAGTCGACAGTTCTTATATCGGGGGAAAATTGTTTGTCAAGGCCAATTTACAATTAGTTTACAGCCTCTGTAAGGAATTGAGTAACTCGAAAAGCGACTGCTTTTCTTTTTCGGTTATTAGAGTTGGTAAAAAAAATACGATGTGGAGAGTTGTCAAATGGAGGGGGATATTTTTCTCTTTTTCACGTTGAATTACGTCATATCATCCTATCTTTTAGATCAATTCCCAAGATAGAAAAATGGAGGATGTAAGAAAGGAAGGAAGAAAGAAAGGAAGAAAGAAAGAGAGAAAGAGGAGTGAGAGTAGATATAAAGAGAAATGAAAAAAAAGAAAGAGGAGTGTGAGAAGCTATAGACAGAAAAAAAGAATGAAAGGAAGAAAAAGGAGAGAGAGAGAGAAGTTAGAGAGGGAACGAAAGAAGGAAAGAAAGAAAACAGACGATACAGTGTTTATAACTAATGTATACACTCCATATATGCATTCATAATTTTCCAATTTGCCAATGAATTATATTGATATTTGGCAGACATTTTCATTTTTTTTTTTAATGCAACTATGATTTTTGTTTCGGATGTTTTTCCTGGAATCAATTTGAAAACACAATAAGAAACAAATAGTTTCATTTGAGAAACATATGCTGTCAAACATGTATATACAACGTCTCAGTTTTCGAGGAGATTCTGTCCTTTTTCCATGTTTTATTCACAGGCAACTGAACATTCTTGTTTCTCTGGGGACACCGAAATATAATTTGGTCGATTCCCACTTTCCACACAGAAAATAATATTTGGCAATAATGAAGTTGTATATGTATTAATCACAAATAATAAAACCATTTTATAAATAACATTATGTAATTCATGACTTCATAGATCAGAACATATCGACAAGGGATATTAAGGTGAAAAATTCCGAAGATCTGATGGAACAATGTATGAGAAATGGTTTGATATGTATATATATATATAATGTTCCTCTATTTAGGGTTGAGGATTCTTTAAGTGAAGTAACTCATCCATTGTAAGCTTATGCAATGCTCTTCCATAGGAATAGAGCACTCTGGTGGATGGGGAATATATGCATAAATTAATGTATTGCTTAAATTCGGCCTTACTGACCGTCCAGTTCCGTAGCTCTGGGGTAGGATATCGGCCTCTGGGTCTGAAGCGGAGTTGGCAGTGGTAAACAAGGGACTATTACCAATAATACTACTAATACTAACGCTTGTACTAAGTAGTCAATACTACAGCACGGAATAATTTCAGGTGAAAGTGACAATAATTGCCAGATTACAGATGATGACCCCTATCCAGTCACGACAGCTTTGACAGACGACAGGCCGATCAGAAAAACGTACGGACAGACACGAATGAACACTTATATAGCTTCCAACACCGTCAGTAGAGTTAATGAGGAAATCAAAGAGATTCAATACCCTACAGTCAACCATGGGACCAGAAATAAACAAACTATTCGATCGATTGACAAAAAAAAAATGACTGAGGTTCATCTGGTCAAGACAAATCTCATTCAGTCTTTGTCTACAGCTAGACCTCCACTTACTCCCAGACAATAAACGTGAGCCGAATCCATTCAGTAGTTTTCATCTAAGAGAACCATCGGACAGCCTTGAGAGGTGCCGGTGGCCAAACGGTAAGTAGCTCAGAAAATGAAATCGGCGAGCCAAGTACGAACTCCGACTGAGACAATCTGCCTGCTAGAGAACCTACTTTGAAAATATTCATTCATCAATACGTATCTATTATCAGAGACATTAATTTATAGACACTAATTATCTACTCATTGATAGAGGTACGTGTGACCAAGCGGTTAATACCACGGAAAATTTATGTCTATTCTCATATGCCCTTTTGAAAGATATGAATCAATCTCTTCTTCCCCGAGCAGTAGGCTAATGGGTAAAATTGCCAAACCGTGGAATCCCGCGTCCAGAACCGTGAGAGGCAGTAAACGGGCAGAGTAAGGAACGTGTCCCTGAGAGGTACGGTTGAAGGGGATCTGGGGACGATTCAACGGGTCTAACAAGCCGGAAGTGGATTATAATGAGTGTTCACGTTAAATAACCTTGAAACACTATCGATGATATCAGAAGATGAATTACTGACGGATTGATGTAGAATAACCCAGAAAATCCAAACAGTAAACAGCTTCAATCTGTACAGAAACAAGACATTAAGTGATATCAAAACTGCTAAGAAATAGCCCATTGTAGTGGTAAAATCTACGGACAGAACGAAGGTCTTAGTCTGAATAAGAAATACAGTAGAAAAAATATAGAAAGCACTCTACCAACGTCATTGTTACTAAAAATTGAATTAAAACCAGTTTATATAGAGTAAGAAAGATTTCTGGTCCATTTCAAAATTTGGTAAACATTTCCCCAGTTCATGACCCATTTTCAGAGAAATTCTTTGAGAACTGTTGGAGATATAGTGTGGGATGATAAACTGACAGATACATGGGCAGACAAACAGACATGAGTGAATACACACACTTCTGCAAACGAAGTCGGCAGAGGTGAATATAGGAACGACATGATCGATTGCAATGCAATAGTCTCTCTTGTTTACAACGAATCTCCTTTACTCTTTCTTTGCTGCTAGACGTACACTTACTTCCAGACACAAAACGTGAGCTGAATCACTTCCATTTCAGAGGACCATAAAACAGACCAGAGGATTTAAGTTGTACAGCTTCAATCTGTATGATGAGAAAGAGTTTAAGAAAGGCCTGCCAGTGGCATCAAAACCACAAAGCAGCGTCCCGTTGTATTTAGGAAAATCTACAGGTGGTATGAAGGTCCAAGCTCTGGGAGATATCATGCAGACAAACAGCCTAATAGATGCATGTATAACCACTGTTCAACTTCGTTGGCATAAATGAAACTTGTCGAAAATGAATTAAAAAAAAAGTAACTTCTCATTAAATCAGACTACTTGATTGAGTTACAGGGGAGGAAAACTCTGAATATACATTTTACATTGAGTTACCCCCTTAAGGTTTGAAGCCAGTTTTTAACCCCTCCGACGAATTCATGACTGTTTTATGAATTATAAAGATGTATATCAAACCATTGTTCACCTCATTTCATTAAATGGAAATATCTCTCAATCAAAAAAAATAAATAAAATAAAAAAGATCCTGGCCCTCAATTTGATTGCTTCTTCCGTAGCTCACACTCAACCCTGTCAGAAAATTTCATTGAAATTCATTGAGAACCTTAGGAGATATTGAGTGAATGCATGAATGTATGAAAAAAATCAAAAAGAATATCTCTCAATCATAGAAAAGGTTCCTGGATCCACCTGAAATAATAATTAATCCTTCCTGAGCCCACGGTCCGGCCCTCTGACGGACCAACAATCAGACGGACAGACAGCAAGGAGTGAATACATATAGCTCTTCCAACTTGAAAAAAAAAAAGAAGAAAAAAAAAAGTATTGGAAAGAATGTGAAATAGTTGTTTCCAGTATTAAATTGGCACAGGACTTCATGGAGTGAACAGCTTGAAAATATTCCTTTTAGTACGCACATTAATAACGCTGTAGTAGTTTTCAATTGGCTCAAAACTAAGTTCCCAGGCAAAAATCAAAATTGTTTCAACAATGATTGTTCTGTGTCTGTGGTAGACTCTAGAAGCATACAAATGCACGGACTGCTTGCTTTTCTGAAAATTTAAGAGTTCTTTTTCTAATGTTCTGCACCACAGATTTTTTCCGTTGAGAGACGAACTGGAAGACGTCCCGGAGCAGAAATAGCTGGTCTCCTGCCAATAATTTTAAGGATATATATTAGAAACTGTCAAACAGAACTGCTTACTTAGGTTTCCTCACATTTAAAGTTGGTTCAGTGGGCTGGCTATGTATGTTCCTCACGTACAAGCTGCATCTATGGAGCTAGAAGACAGAAAATTTAATCAATTACTGCTTATGATGTCTAGAAAAATCAGTCTTTTCTTTTTTCTGAAATCCCCTCCATAAAATGGGACATTATTTTAGGGTTCAATTTATAATGTAAGTTTATGCCAAATCGGTCTCTCTAATTGTGTCCAGGAATGTTCGCGCTTGTATTTTGGAAATTCAAACCTTTTCAGTGATCATGGCCCCCAAAAGGCGGGAGAAGTGATCCATTCATTGATCACCCGTTCTTTCAATTTTATTAACTGATCACTCCTAACAAGGCACGTTGCCAAGAGATATTATTCCTGCAGCGAATGGCAAACCAGTTTTACTTACTCGTTGAGTTTCCACACCAATCCAATCTGGTGGATAACTTGAGATCAAGTGACCGCAACTTCCCAAAGTAAACCAACCCTCTCCTCAACATCCTATCTGGTTTTTTAGTAACGTTGATTTCTAATTTGTCCAATCTTTTTTTGCCAGGCTCTTTTGGACTGTTATGAGCTCGTCAATGATGATGGGTTCAACTACAGATACATATTTGTTTCCTCAACTTTGTTGCTGATGGCAATTTCTCGATGTTCGGCATCACAGATTTCCCTAGCTGGAAGATGAAGAGAACGTAACATCCATAAATTAGTTTCTTCAGCTGCAAATAATGAAATACTACGGGGTGACACGGAAGGCTGGACTTTTATCAGTCAGTAAAAATAGCTATTTTCCCCGGAAATTTGTGAACGCATCTAAGCGTGTCTCACTTGGGGATATGACAGGCATCTTTCTTGGGCGCCTGAGACAACCAACTGACACTTTGCCCTTCCCCTGGGACACTACGATCGCCCACTCCATTTTCCCAGGATACAAAGCATCTGTCTGCTTCATTTAACACGAAACAGAACGACTTATCAATCCTTATTGACCCGGGTCTTTTTTCTTTGCTATAATATTTCCTGTCTTCTTGGTTCCTCAATCTGTTTCTCTCTCTTGTTGAACCTCTTTCTTTCTCTTCTCCCTCCCTCCCTTCTTTGTTTCTCTCATCATTCCTGTCTTCTTTCTTTCTTTCTTCCTTTCCACCTTTCCTCTTTTTTTCTTTCTGTCTTTCTTTCCTTCCATCTTTCTTTCTTTCTTCTTTTGCCAATTTCCTCCTCTCATTTATCCATGAATAATTTATTAATTCTCAAATCCTTTTCCCCCGATTTACTTCTCCCTCTTTTTAGCTGCGTCCATGCATCTTTATAAAACTCTTTTCTGGCGGTCAGGCCCGATTATGTTAATTTTCAATTTTCTCATCCGTTTCATGTTGGATTGATATGAAACTTGGTCCAGACGTTCAGTTGGACCATCCCAACCTTTCTTTCTTCCATCCTGTTACTTCTACCGCAACTAGTAATGTTGAATATCAGTTTTCCAAACCGTATCATGTTGGATTCATATGAAATTTGTTTATGATCTTCGGATGAACCATCCTCATATTCCTCTTCCTCCTCCTTGTCCTGCTACCATTGCCACAGCTAGTGATGTTGAATATCATTTTTTTCAGCTGTGTCATGTGGGATTAATAAACCCCTCCGCCTGCTTCTTCTACCAGAACTAATAATGCTACTACTACAACTATTTCGTTTAGAATCCTTTGAAATATTAACGTTAGGAATAGTGAAAACATCATTAAACTTATTGTTTTCGTACAAGTTCTATGTCTTTTTTTGTTTTCTCTCCCTATTGGAAACCGTTAACCTAAACTGTCGACAAAGATTTCTTGATTTTTCAAGTTGGGCTGGCTGGCTACCTGGCTTTGTATGTATCACGCGTATAGGCCACACCGATGGAGCTAAGGGATGAAAATTTCAACAATTACTCCTTATCATGTGTAGAAAAACTTTTTTTTCTCAAATATTCCCCTAAGTAGGTATTTAAAAGGGGGTTCAATTTGCAATATAACTATAAGTTAAATTGATATCTTAGTTTTTATCCGGCAGCATTCACACTCGTCTTTATGAAAATAATCAGACTTTTCAGTGATCAGTGTCCAACAGAATACAAGAAGAGTAATTCATTCATTGATCACCTGTTTTTTTCATTTTTTAATTGATCGACCCCAACACAACATGATGCCAAAGGATATATATATATATATATATATATATATATATATATATATATATATATATATATATATATATATATATATATATATATATATATCCGTTCTCTCTTCTTTATTTTTCATACTTTCTCTTTTTCCGTTGGTTCTTATTCCCCTGTCAGTTCAAATTTCTTGTTCACTTCATTTTCTGCTTTTATCGTTTCCATGTCACTCTTACCATCGACATTGGAAGAGATAAAGGTATTCACTCATTCCCTGTTCTTTTGCATGTCCATTAGTCATTCTGTGTGTCCTTGCAATATCTCTAAAACTTCTCGATGAATGTTGATGGAATCTTGTGGAAAGGTTACCCATGGACTACGGAAGAATTATGTAAAAATTGAATAAAAACAGGCCCGGTAAGTAACTAAATAAGTCTTTTGGCAGCAGGTCGTGTCAGGGGTGATCTATTAAAAATATAATTGAAAACTTATGGAGATATCGTGAGGACAGACAGAATGAAAAAATGACTGCTTTTTATCCTTCCTACTTTACTTCTGAAAGCAGTATTGGAAAAGATATATCTATTCACACGCCCCTGTCTGTCTGTCTGTCATCCTGTTTATCTTCATGGCATATCTCAATGAATCTCAATGAAATTTCGAGGAAGATTTAGCTGTGTTCCACAAAAGAACTGATTAGATTTTTGGGCGGATCCAAGAATTTGTTTTTGATTGAAAGATATTTGTTCGAAATCATTTTATGGGTAGAGAGGTAACAAAAACTGAACAGATGCTGAAAAAGCTAGATTTATATTTTATGGGAAGTTACTCAATGTTTGTTCATTAAAAGATTTCTCCCTCGTAATGAATTTAATGAGGAGCTGTCATCCAAAACTATCAACGCTAACATGAGTTTAGTCAGTTCATTATCACAATCAGCTACAAGGCTGGAATTTTCAACATTTACACTTTATCATGTCTAGAAAAAACAGTTTTATCAGACCTCACTCCTTAGGTGGTTTTTAGAGAAGGGTTCAATTAATAATGTAATTTTACGCTAAATTGATTCCTTGCTTTGTGACTAGTGGCATAAACACTTTTTTCGGACACTTGGCTAGATTATTTATTAATAACCTTTCTTCATTTTCTTAATTGATCACTCCCAACGCGACCTTCTGCCAAAAGACGTCGGTCGCATAATGGCTTTCCCTGGTTGACTCACCAGACCTGTCTCTTCTAGTTTCTTTTCTCTATCTTTTAGCTTTTCTCTTTTACTTCATTTTCCACGGTTTAAAATCGTTTCTTGCTCACTTACTTTTGTTTGTCTGTCTGTCCATCCATTTTGAGGAAAGGACTGAGGCTATTGTTACCTTTCACGTTCCAAAATAGTAGCAGCAGGTGTTTTGGGGTTAGCATTTTTAGGGTCAGTGTTAGGATTAGTATTCAGATGGAGTTAGTGTTGGTATTAGGATTAGGATTATTGTTATCTGTTTCTTTGAATTTCACTTCGCCATCAGCGTACAATTGGCGGATGGACCATTGAATAAGGAAAAAATGGATAAATATGGGGGTGGATCCAGGAATCATTATTTCGATTAATAGATATTTTCAAAATCCTTTTCCTTTCATATATGCTTCCACTGATGTTCGTCTTAACAATATCTCCAAAAGTTCTCAATAAATTTTGGAGACATTTCATCGAATGTTGGGCCGATCAAATGAGAATTGATTAAATCTTGGAGCTGATCCAAGAAATTCCTTCGATTATTAGATATCTCTTCATATCTAGAGACAGAAGTCCGGAAAAAAATCGAAATTCACAGTTATTTCCCCTGCATTGTAGCTACATATCGACTGATTTTCATTCAAATATTAGATAGCATATGGTGTTGACGGAAGTATGCGTTCTCTGAGTACTTTGTAAATTGTTTTTCTTCGGATTTCATCGGCCAATGTTTTTTTCACCTCTCTTCATCTCACTTTCTCTTCGACCTCTCAACTTCTCCTCTTGTTCTGCAACTCTCTTGTTCTCTCTCTCTCTCTCTACTTCTGTCTGTCTGTCTGTCTCTCTCTCTGTCGGTCTTTCTCAATTCTCGTCGGAATCACTTCGATGACTTCTGAAAATAATTGCATCCTTGTTTATTCCTCCTTCCACAATGATCGGTTCCTTCCCATCATGCCTTTTGAAAGGCTCGGCCATTGATTTCTTCTCAATGCAACGACACCGTTCCATCTTCTATCTAACCCCTTTCCGAAACAAATCGGCTTTTTAACATTGTGGTGAAACGGTTTCAGAAACCGGACAGCAACATTCGCTTGTCATACACCGAAAAGGAAACAACAAAACGATCTTTAAGGCAGTAGAAATGTTATTGTGACTGAAAGAAAATGGCCGATTTTCCGATTCATGACTAAACGAATGAATCAAAATGGCTTCATAACGCCGTGGAGCAGAAATAACTGATCTACGATGCTTCATAATAATGTTAAGGATATATATATATATATATATATATATATATATATATATATATATATATATATATATATATATATATATATATATATACTGTTAAACTCAGGTCCATCTTATGACCCAACAATCTGAGGGATCAATTGAGAAATTACATCTCGTTTCTGTTTAGTTATTAATCATAATTATCAATGAATCTTTGAAATGAAATATAGGATATAAAATATAATTTGAATATTTTCTCATTATTCATTTACTGGAAGTTGCTACGAAAAGCAACAGAAATATGATGGAAGATTTAATAAAAAATAAATGATAACAAAAATTGATTAATAGAACAAACAAACATATATAAATATTTAGATTCCAGAGAATCTGAATATTATTAATAAACCCGTCAAAAGAAGACCTCTAAAAGGTCAATACGATTTTTTACCCACAAAAAAAAAAAGTTGTTGTTTTTTTCAAGTGGTCTAGTGGAGTACTGATACCAATTTTTGAGTTTACAAAACAGTATGGCCAGGAGCGCTGAAACACACAAACAGATAAAGAAACCGCAGAACAAACTGATTCGTACACATACGAAAAAGGATAGAAACCTTAGCTATGTTTGACACACCTGCGTAAAATAACGCTATTTTATAGTTTAAAAATTCAAACATAGGCCAACTCTTCCCAAAAAGATATACTTATATCATTTTTGTCAAGTTCCAGTACAAAGTCTGTAGTTTTCCTACCGTAATAACAACAACAAAAACGAGAACAATCCTCCCCAAAAATGAGGTATGTAACCCGATATGTATAATCCACATGTCTCCACCACGATTCGAACACGTGACTTACTGATCACCACTTACTGACTGGGCTGAATTATCCTTGTGTTGACGAAGAATAATCGTACTAATACACACTGGCTTATCGATATCTAATAAATAGTTATAATATATATATATATATATATATATATATATATATATATATATATATATATATATATATATATATATATATATATATATATATATATATATATATATATATATATATATATATATGCTTTATTTCCTTATACATACGATACAATTATCATCTTGAGTTGCAATAGAAGTTCGTGTGGAGTATGATCCTGCAAAAGCCAGTCTTGTTATGTTTACTTTGTAGTTTCCACGCCATAAGTATCTGGTGGATTTCACTGGAGATTGAGTGACGGAGATTGAGTTCCTAAATACTAGAAACCTCTTTTAAGTATTCAAGCTGATTTAAATGGTGCTGCTACCTAATCCCTCTAATCTTTCATAATGTTTCTTCTCTTCAAATGCCTTGCACACAGACATACACACGCGGACGCATCACACAGAGATACAGATGCGGGCATAGACACACAAACAACATACACACACACACACACACACACACACACACACACACACACACACACACACATATATATATATACATATATATATATATATATATATATAGATAGATAGATAGATAGATAGATAGAAAGAAAGTAAATCCCAGAAGCAGAGTGCACAATATCTCTACAGACAGGGCTTTTATGATAATTATAAGATTATACTATATATATATATATATATATATATATATATTTAGCATATTGGCAATTTGCTTTTCAGTATGTCTCTATTGATACCAAGTGCTTTCTAGCCGATGGTTATGTGCTGTCTTATTTCATTTCCGCGGTCTTCCTCTTGCTTTATCACCTGCTCGAGGTAAGTGTATCCCTAAACTCGTTCAAAGGCTCCACTGTCTATTATTATTTTCCTTTCCGGAACTTAATCGTTGAACATTTCTTTGGTCATTGTTCTTCCATCCATAACCTTATTTATTTATTCAACATATTTTTGTAGATCCTTGGTCGTTTTTGCTGTGAATGCATAATCATCACATTATCTTGAAACTTACGAACATTCCCCGTCTATGTTCGTAATCAAAGTCCCAGTCTGTTTTCCGAAAGGTGCTCCCATGGTCTGCTGTAGAAAGTTTTGGCAATCCCCTTGTCACACATTCTTTTCAGTCTGTTATCTCGAATTGAAGGGAGTCAAGGTCTTTTTCATAGATTACATAAGCGAAATATTCGGTTGTATTCTGAAATCTTTTCCATTAGCTGGTTAGATATATATTTGTATACATATATAAGCGTGTGTGTGTGTGTGTGTGTGTGTGTATGTGTGTATGTAATATTTATTTACTCTCCCACCAGAATAAAATATGACACAAGGTCGGGGCTTTACGTGGGGAAAAGGAGGCACCCTGGAAAAATAGCTCCAGTCGACGCGTCTTTGGTTTACTAAGCAACCAAAGTAACCTCCGCCGCGAAAGCGTCAGGACAAATCCCAACCTGCTCCGTTAAGTGCTATGGAATAGTACTGCTCTAGGGTGCTGTATTCCCCGCAACTGGGTCGAGTAATAGAAAGGGAACCCGAAGGTTCCCAATGTGCGTAGCAATGCGCAGCCTCAGTATAACCTGATCAGTCTTTGACACACACTCTCTCCGGTCCATTCGGCAGGCAAATGTCAGCACCAGGGCCTCAGGCTCTGCCGGGGAACAGATACTACACTTTAATCTGTGCCGAAAAGGAGGGTGTGTGTATGAATGTCTTGATTAAAGCTTTCAAAATGGTAGCTTTTTTCTTCTCTCTCTCTCTCCGTAAATTTGACGGCCATATTCCAATGTGGCATTGTAACTTGTAACTAGCTAGCTAAGTATAAATAAAGCAACATCGTTTATTCAAATTATAGGGTTTCACTGAATGTTGCAAAGATTAAGTATTGGCTTCCACCTCAATTCCACACTTTGCGATCCGCCTTAAGGCACATCCGGGAACATACAACTGGAAATGCATTCCCAAATCAGATACATTCTACACCGGAACCTGCAATGAAGGCAAAGGGCTTCCTATTGGGAAAGATAGGAAATACAATTGATGGAAACAATGAGGCAGGTGGAACAAATATGCATGACTTAATTTGTCTGTCTTCATAACATATATAGCAATATATAGCAATATATATATATAGCAATATATATATATATATATATATATATATATATATATATATATATATATATATATATATATTGATTTTTTCAAATACATGTTATGGCAATTTATGTAAGAGGAGTGCTCAATATATTTGTAGATAGTGATATTATAGTGATAATATTACAAGATCATTGGTTATATTGAATTCGTTTCACGATTAAAGGTTTCTTGCGAAAGCAGTCTACATTCGTCTGGCGAAATAAATTTATTATGACATAATCTTGTACCATTATCATTATATATATATGGGGGGCATATGTGTATTCAACCAATTATAAATTCACTGCTGGACAAAAGCCTTTTCGATCTCCTTTCATGGAGAGCGTGATTGAACTAATCCTAGCCATGTCTTACCAGCAAATTTGTATATGTTGTCTCTCCATCTTATGTCTTTTCCGAATGCGTTTACTGTCCCACGGAACCAATCAGTTGGATTTTTGCTCCACCTGTTGCCTCTTCTAGCTATGTTTCCTGGCAATATCCATTTTCGTTGCTTAATCAGTTGTACGATATCCTCCAGCCTGGTTCTCTCACAGATCAACGATGTTTTTTCTATTGTTACGATATGTCTACTGCTGGAAAAAAGGCCATCTCAACGCCTTCAATGTTAACGTAATGTGTTGACCTCCAATATGTCAGAACTTTCTATCACATCTTTCCATATTATTTTTAGTTTTCTTCTACGCTCGCTACATCTACGATCAAAAACCGTTAACTTTTTATACCAGCTTTTACCCTTTCATCTTGCTATGTATCCAGCCCATCTCTATCTTAATGTCTTATTTATTTCTATGAAATATTTTATTTTAGTCTGATCCATCTTGATTTTGTTCTATTTAGCGTTATCTGTGCTCTTCCAACTTTGAAATGGAGCACTCTAGTAGATGGGGAATTATGGGTAAGTAAATATATCACTTAATTCAGTCCAACTGACCGTCCAGTTCTGCAGAGGGCTGGGGTATGCATCTGCCTCTGACTCTGAAGCGAAGGTTTCAACCCTAACTCAGCAGTACTGGAAGGAATATCGAGTCTATAGTTATACTGATGAATTTTAATACGACGAAACAGCTGTCGATTACATAATTATCAAATATATATATATATATATATATATATATATATATATATATATATATATATATATATATATATATATATAAGTGGAATTATGTTTCCAGCAATTCATGATTTGATATTTTTGGAGGTAACTAAATTATTTTTACATATTTCTTATCTTCGATTTCGATGCTGCAACGCGAGGCGTAATTGGAAATAAATAAATATATGAAAATAATTTTGTTTTTTTTCCCAAATTTTCAAATCATATATATATATATATATATATATATATATATATATATATATATATATATATATATATATATATATATATATGAAATATAGGATTTTCAAAATGAATTCATTTTTCGTGTATATTTAATTATAAAACGCTGAGGAGATGAAAATATCACATATTACATTATTCCGGTTTAATACTAGATAGGTAATTGCATTTTCAATTGAATTAATGGAACGCAAATTAAATTTCAATGAACTTAATACATAATATGAAGGTGGATAGTGAAGAGGTCTTTTTTTGTGAAACATGCGATGCTTTGAGTTTTGACATCATATATATATATATATATATATATATATATATATATATATATATATATATATATATATATGTATATATATATATATATGTATACATATATATATGTGTATGTATGTGTGTGTGTGTACATATGTATATATATATATATGTGTGTGTGTATGTGTGTGTGTGTGTGTACACACACACACAAACATATATATATATATATATATATATATATATATATATATATTACTGCTAATTTTTAATATATGAATTCAGCTTCAGTTCAGTTTTTCTGCTCTAAACCCCTTGAAACCAGACGTTGGCAACTGATATTTCATTTTTCTGTAGCTGAGACATATCATTTTTCTAAAAAAGATATAACATGGCAGATGATGATCAGGGTGTCCATTGATAACAAAATAAACAAATGAAATCAAACATTTGCTTGCATTCATTATACAGTTTATTCAAAGTTCTATATTTAAGTTACAACATATAAACATTCCTGCTCTCTAGGTCCGTTTTCACGAGGTTTAGAGCAATAAAAACCAAATCGAGGCTAAATTGATATAATAAAACTATGAGTTTAGATTTGCTTCCGCTAAATGTTGAGTGATTTATCAGTTTAGCGTTTTTTGTTAACTGTGTCCAACATTGTGTTTGTTGCCTCTGATTGCATTTTTTGCAAAAATGTTCATTGATCTAGTTTGAGGCTATTTAACTTGCTAGTTTGGTAACTCTTACAAACAGCATATATTTACATAATCCATTTGAACAAAGGCATTCCCTAACTCCCCCATTACAATTGCATAATCATGTTCTCTTTTTGGGGAGCGAGAGGTTAATTGAGCTAACCCATTGCAAGTATTTTCTGGTGAGCTGATTTGAATTCGGAGACGTCCTTCTCCGAAACTGGTTGTCTTTACAAGGCTAAAGAGCATAGTTGGTCTGGCATTTATCCATCGCTTGAGAAAGAAGAGTATGATTCATGCCTTTCTAAAGAGCGTTAGTGTGAAGTGAACGTGAGCAGCCTCAGCCAGATTTGAAATTTGGCTGGCCGATTCCATTGCCCCTGTCGCTAATTGTTGCACTACTTATACCTCTTACATGTATAGATATATGTAACTTATGTACAAA
This sequence comes from Thysanoteuthis rhombus, assembly GCA_963457665.1. NCBI lineage: Eukaryota > Metazoa > Mollusca > Cephalopoda > Oegopsida > Thysanoteuthidae > Thysanoteuthis > Thysanoteuthis major. The sequence continues at coordinate 10,452,715 of OY735230.1, read as the reverse complement.
TATATTACATTGTTTTGTTCTCTGCCTTTGTGTTAGCATGCACGCAATGATATAATGTTTTATTCTTAAATTCATGTATGGACAAGATAAACGTACAATACTGGGCAAAAAATGATCCAAGCCTTATTTTATCAATTCTTTGCAATCATCACTTTATCCTAATGATCGTAGTTGGAATATTCGACAATGTTATACAACAATACATGCTGTGTTTGTGTATAGAGTACGTTTTAGTATGGGATAGCTTCTAATTTGTTGTTCTTCAAAGAACTGGGCCATTTGTGCCAGCAGTCCAATAGTGTTTACAGTGTGCTGAAATAATGTTGTTCCATTCATCTCTGGCTCCTTCCCACTGGTGGCCAGTGTTCCTGAATTATCTTCCAACTAGTTTCGCTTTGATATTTGCTCATCTGTTCTCTATGGTGTCAAGATCTTTTATATGATGGGAAGTGCTTGGTTCATTTTTTGGCCCAAGAGTGTGAAAGTGAATTCAGTTAACACACTCTCTTCCTTTGCTTTACACCATCAAATTATCTTAAAACCTTGAGCCAAGTTTGAACTTGAAGAAATAACAACAGTAGAGACTCTACATCACCCTTTCTTCCCTGTTTTTTTTTTTTTTTATCTTGGTCGTGATTTGCTTTTTGTGGATTTCCGTTCTTACTGGTCTACGGCCCAGAGTTTAGATAACGATTAACATGAAAATTCATATTATATTTATTGAAAAGTCTTTTCCCATTTCCCCCTGTGGCGACTACGATTGTGCAAGCCCATATCATGTGTTTGTGGTCACCTTTTCTATCTCATCTCTCCAACTTGTGTCTGGTCTTTTCCTACTACATTTACTGTCCTGTAAACACCGATTTGTTAGCCCTTTGCTCCATCAATTGTCATCTTTTCTAATTTTTGTTGCTCACCAACTATTACCCGTGGATGCAAAAAAAATGAAAAATAACAAAACGAACTGAGAACCCACGGAGAATCCACAGAAAACCATGGGAGGAGCAATGCTGTGGACAACTGTGAGAGATAAAAAAGATCAACATAGATTAGAGAAAAGACTTGAATGAAGGATGTTATCCGAATAATTTATAAGATTAGCATGTTATAACTGCTTTACTGATGGTGGTGAGCACTTTTCTAAGATCTACATAATGCATCAATACATATACACATGGTTGTTGGACATTATTATTGCTCTCATATATATGTATATATATATATATATATATATATATATATATATATATATATATAAGACTGAAATGACAAAAAACTTTGAAAAAGTTTTCTGTCTTAAGCTGAGCAACTCTCTAAACTATATATATATCCTGTACAGCTTTCTAAACCGCACACACACACACATATATATATATATATATATATATATATATATATATATATAGTTTCCTCTCTCATTATAACATCCACACATTCCACTCGTTAGGGTTATATTTAAAAATAAAGGCCCTTAAAGTCAAGAAAATTAGTGCAAACTGAGTGTTACTACTCCACCTTAGTATTTGATACCTACTCCCCCTTTCACGGTGTGACTGACGGACACGTTGCTTATTATGTGATAGAATAGATTTCACTATGTATTGATCACCTGTTAAATGTTAGATCGATTTCCCATTCACAGCGATAATCCAATATTCCTGGTGATCGGGCCAGCTACGAATCATCCTCTGAAAATCTGTTCTTTCCCAGCATTCAATTTGATGAATGTCCTCTATCGTGACTCCTCGTTAGTTAACATTCATTCAAAACTGATACGTCTCTAGATAAAGATCGAAAACTTGCCCAACACTGCTTTCTGTTCTCCAGATTCAATAGCTCTTTGGAGAACATGCGTGGTACCCACATCTACATGGATAGGCGATTCTAGCGTATGTCAGTGTTAGAGTCATGGATCAATATTCAGAACAACAATCACTTGCAGATACAGCTTCAACGGCAACGGCGAGGGCTGTTGTGCTTAGTATAAATGCCCCAGCGTATCTATAGTAATTATCGGTGTTTGTATTTATTTGTTTGTTTTCAGTCACGCTGAAGGGGGCCAATGTATAAGATTAAGTGTTTGGCCCAAACCCAAGCAGTATGATCGGCCATGTATTATTCAATGTCGAAGTTTTAAGCATTAGAAAAGATTGTATATATTGGGGAAGGGGAGATCAACTAACGGGCAGAATTGAAAAACAAAAAACAAAACAAGAACTAGACCAAAAACAAACAAATAGTGAAATTGTCGACATTTTAGACGACACGAGCACACTATCAAATAAGCTCTACAGATTTTGCACTAGCTGTAAAAATGAAATGAATTAGACCAAAATATTTCAGAAGTCAATAAAGACTTGCTTTAGCGTCCGTCGTTTGACATATGGATTCCCCAAGATTCGCCAGATATTATTATCATGGTTGCTGCCTAGTCAATGCTTTCTGAACTTGATATTCTCGCAACTCAACCAGCCCAGGGTCATTTGAATTTTCTAATGGATTCTCTGGTTCCTCTAATATGTCGCACGTAGACCAGAGCTTTATAGAATATTGTCAAGTTGTGTACCATCGACATATAACAATCAATGAAATGTTATTAGTTCAATTGCATCCTCGTTTGGAATAATGGAGCCTGAAAATCCAATTCAATGATCAAATGGGAGTTCAGTATCGTAAAGTTATACTATTCCAGTATCATGCACCCTCAAGTCTTGATCACAAAATCTCCTCCATGGCTAAGTTTTTATTCATCTATTTTCTCTTTTGTGTATAATTTTATAGCTAATTAATCATGTATCATGAGCAGAAAACGAAACAAAACATAAATTTATTCACTTCTCAAATGTTTATTTTATTCATGTGTTTGAACATCCTAAGACACGTGAAAAAATTAATAGTGACAAAATTGAACAGATATAATCATTAGAATTTTTCTAGCTTACGTCAAGTTTGTAAACAACGGTGTTGGTTCATAGAATTAGATTTTTTAGAAATAATGTTTGTATCTGTTTATTACAAAAAATACTTTTTCGAAAGAGAAAAAAATTGAAGGTCTTCCGCCCTTCATATTTCATTCAGCCCTCAGATATTTTTATTCACCGATTTAAGAAACATCGGATTATCAGAGATTAGAAATTGTCACCAAAACTGTCAACAATTTTTTTCTTTTTCTCTTCTTGAGTTTTCAAGTTGGTCTGTCTGGTTAGCCGGCTTTGTACCACGCGTACAGGCGGCCCCAATGGATTTAGGAGACTGAAAATTGCAAAATTATTCCTCGTTATGTCCAGGAAAAAAAAACTTTTAAAAGAATATTTTTTTCATTGCTAAATTTAATCGGAAAAAAATATTTTATAGACAACTGGAATTTTGGACTCTCCAAACCAAGAATCACCGTAAATGTCATTAAAAAAATCGCTTAAATGATATCGTTACCTACAGATGACATTGAGACTTGCGTAATATACGTTAGTTATTTTATTTTTACCTGAATTTATCTTATTCCGTGTATAAAAGCCCGAATATAAAACTGCTAAACTTGTATTCGTTTGCCTCTCTTTCAACACTGACCATAGACCAGAAATGAGAAGGATCGCTAGAGTTTCCTCAACAAACCTAAAAGTTTTAAGAAACCTCAGATCGCATGGCTTCACTGTCATTTAATGAATGAATTGTAAGATACGCCACAGAGTAGCCAAAAGCCAGCAATGGAGATCGAAGCGAGACAGAGCGTCGTAGAAGATAAGGCTGAAAAACTAGAACCTTCTTATTCGCTTCTTTTCAGTTATTCATTAGAAACCGTCAATCAAAACTGTCAACATAGTTTTCTTTCAGTTTATAAGTAGGACTGTCTGGCTGGCTATGTATCACGCGTACAGGGCGTAGCAATGGAGTTAACAGTAGATCCAAAACTTTGGAAATCATCATCAGCCATTTAGCGTTCGTCGTTGGACATAGACCTTCACTAAAATTCACCCGACCTTGGGCGTCGCTGAACCTTTCGAAGATTTGTCTAGTTTGACACGCCATTTTATATTTTGTTATTCATAGTTGCTCTTGTGACCCCTGGGAATTCACGTAGTGAGCCGTAATGTCCAGTGGTTATCTGCCATTCGTGACACATGACTAGCTAGCCCATTGCCATTTGAGTTTTCTAATGGATTCTATGGTATTTCGGACGCTTGTTTTTCCTTTATCATACTGTCTTGTGATCTCTCCATGTTATATTCATTTTTGACCTTTTAAAATCATATTTATTTAAAACGGATTACATGGATTTGAATTCTAATACATGGTACAAATCTGTATATATATATATATATATATATATATATATATATATATATATATATATATATATATATATATATATATATGTATATATATATATGTATATATATATATGTATATATATATATATATATATATATATATATATATATATATGGTAGAATGTTGATTTGCTACACAAACTAGCTCATATTTCTGCCCTCTCCAAGCCTCATCAGGCGAATCATTATTCGCCTGATGAGGCCATTCTACTATTTATTTCCAGCTCTACACTAAAATAACTTAACTTCATTAGTAAAAAGTTGTATGTATCAAGTACTTTATGATATAAATCCATTACATATCAGAAGTGGCTTTATATTATTAATACATTATTATATTATGTTATACTGCTAGCCTGATTTGTACCACATGTGATATATATATATATATATATATATATATATATATATATATATATATATATATGTTTTCTGATAGCTGTGCAATGGATGACAACTATTCATAACTACTGCAGAACCCTGAGCCTTATTTGACGGACCCCAGTTTCGAAACCACAAAGCAAGAGGGCTGAATATTTTTACATATACAGCTTATTATGACTAAAAAAGTGTTTTCTTTTATTTTACGACCTCCTATATGTTTTCAGTAAGGGACTCAATTTACAATGTTAGTATATGCTAAATTGGTACCTTACTTTGTACCTGACACCGTTAGCGCATGTTTGGTTTTGTTCTTTTAAGGAATTCGGAATTTTTCAACTGAACACTTCCCAACAAAAAGTGAGAGAAGTAACCAGGGGTTTTTCATAATATTTTTATTGATCACCCCCCAGTACGACATGTTGCTAAAAGAATTTGGTCATGAGACAGTTTCCATTGAGTAACTCACTTGACCAGTTTATTCTATGATTTTTTTTTGATCATTCACTTTTCCTCCAAAATCATTTTCGCATTAATACCATTATTTCCTTTAGATGAAATAGGAATTTGCATTGTAGACTATGTTTTATGGTCATATGATTAAAAATGTTGGTCTTTTGGTGCGAAGTGAGGGCTTCAGTTATCAAAGACGTTTTTTTTTTCAACCCAGGTGCATTAGAAGTTGATTTCGGGCATTCTGAGATTTGTTTTCCAATAAATCAATAGCACTTCACTTTCTCTTTGTCTACTTAGAGTTTTCGTTGTATGAAAAGTAAGATGTATGTATGTATGTACACAGACACACACAGACAGACATAGACACATATATACATATATATATATATATATATATATATATATATATATATATATATATATATATATAGATAGATAGATAGATAGATAGATAGATAGATAGATGGGGCAGAATGAGAGAAATAGCAAGCTACTAGTATTCCTCAAAAGAGGGCCAATAAGTGTAAAGAAATTAGTAAGAAGCAAAGAAGAGCCACACTGGTTGGAGATTATTTTGTGTTCATAGATGTATTCTCAAGAAAGAAATGTTTTCTGTGAGCTGAATATATATATATATATATATATATATATAAATGTATATGTATATATATATATATATATATATATATATATATATATATATATATGTATATGTATATATATATATATATACATATATATATATATATATATATATATATATATATATATATATATATGTAAATATATTGATTGATTGATTGGAAAAATCTATATTCCAACAGTGTTCAGTACTTAGAGTAGGGACAACTTATCGATTGAATACATAAATTTTGTCTTTGACAATGGTATACCCTCGTTTTACTTTATTCGGCTCCTCAAATAGGCATTAGTATCCCACACGAGGGGTCCTATAAGCAATAAGGGTGAGAGATAAGAAAGAAGTAAGGAAGAACCACACTGGTTTGAGATTATTTTCGTGTTCATTGTTGTATTTTCAGAAAAAAATTGAACAGCGGAATAAAACGAAACTAGAGTATACCATTGTTAAAGACAAAATTTATTTTTAATCGATATATACTAAATGACTTGAAGAGAATATATATATATATATATATATATATATATATATATATATATATATATATATATATATATATATATATATATATATATATATGTATTCTTTTCAAGTCATTTTCCCGAAAGACACTTCCAAGGCTCATTGTAAATAGTTGACATGATATTGCAACCCTTTAATTTGCTCTCTTTTCTATCTTTGTCTTGTTTATATTATGTTGTCTACTTATAGCATTCATAGCAGCAGTCATTTTTGTATTTATTCAGAGGGCTGTAAATTTACTCCTTATGTGAAGAAAAAACGTTCCTTAAGTCTCTTTTTAATCCAACCCCTAAAATAAGGTTTTGGTGCAGATTTCAAATTGCAATGTAAGTTTATGCTAAATTGATCCTTTAGTTTGTGTTCGGCAGCTTCACATCTCTTTCTTGAGAAGTCATACCTTTTTAGTGATCACTGCCCAACAAAATGTAGGAGTAAATTATCAATTGATCACCCAAGTTTACCCAATTTATTTTATTGATGATCCCCAAAATAACATGCTGCCAAAAGATGTCCATCACCGAACGGTTTCTATTATGTGGCTGAATATCTCAGTATATATATATATATATATATATATATATATATATATATATATATATATGTATATATATATATATATATATATATATATATATATATATATATATATATATATATGTATATATATATATATATATATATATATATATATATATATATATGTATATGTATATATATATATATATATATATATATATATATATATATATATATATATATTGTATGATCGAATCTTGCCATTGGGTGTCGCACGCATCGCAGACAGGTCAACGTAGTCCCCGTAGCTTTTCATATGACCTGAAATATTTGAAAGCAATGGTTTGGGTTTTAGATTTAAATAACATGGAATTTGAAAAAAAAATTGTTTCAACCCTACACGATATTCGGCAATCCTTTATTTTGTGAAAGCAGATACTTCAGCCATTGTTGAATCGACTTCTGATATACAGAAGGATTAAAACAGATTTACTTAACTGAAACCGCACAAATTGTATTGAATAACGATTGTGAATTGTAAAGTTTCATCCATTCCATTACTCGATGTTAAAGACAGCGGACAATTTTTGTATGCCATTTTTTTTTTATATCAAATTAGCGAGCATATTCAAAATTTATGAACGAAAAACAGAAGCTAATGTCTAATTTACATTGTCATTGCTTCGAACGACACCTAGTGATACAGAATGGTATTTGCCCTTCTGTTCACCCTTCATTGATTTCGACTGTGGTTGAAATTTTAGTATTCACAAAACGAAGGATGGTCCGATATTTGAAAAATGAATAGATAAGGAAGTGACTAAGAGAAACCAATGGAAGTAACCGAATACAGTGAAGGTGCAGTTCTGTGTGACGGATAGTTTAGCATTGTAGTTACGATGTAAATAAAACCCTCCTCCTAGAGACTTGAAAATAATTCAATAATAACTGACAATTTTTCGTCTTCTGTTAGAAGTACATCGCACATTTTTTGCTTTAGAAACTTTCTTCAGAGAAAAGATTGTTTTAAAAGAAGAATAATATTTTTTCCTATGGCAGAAAGATATTTTTTTCTTTTGGTATAATTGAATTGATAAATCAGAATGAAACAAATATTATTATTTTTTGTGCATATCTTTACTTTTGAAGTCCAGACCAGTTTGTAAATGCAAATGTGATTTTATCTTATTTTATTTTGATAAAAAAAGTTTTAATACGGAACGAAAGAAAAGAATAATTTTTGTTCTCTTTTCTTTGTTTGAAATCAAGTAACCTCAGTAACAAAACTGAACTCAACTCATATCATCATCATCATCATCAGCAGCAGCAGCAGCAGCAGCATTGACCATTTAGCTTCCATTGGTTGACATAGACTGTCACAAAATTTGCCAGAACTCACCATCATGGGCGTCGCTGAACCAATACTCTTTGAACTTATCTACCTCGTCATTCTATCTCATATCTTGCCAGCCGCATTTTCGCGTATGATTTCTGGGAATCCACTTAGTGAGCCGTAATGTCAAGTGGTCGTTTGACAGTTTTGCAACATGTCCAGCTCATTGCCATTTGAGTTCTCTTATGGTTTCCATGATATCTCCAACTTTTGTCTTTCCTCTAATATACCGTGCAGTCTTTTGATCTCTCCATGTGCGGTTGAGCATGATTCTCTCTTATAGGCGTTACATGGTTCTCAGCTTGGAGGTTAATCTTTCGCTTAGGTTCCATGTCCCAGCTCCCTAGGTGACTATCGGCAGGATGCATTGGTTGTGTACCCTTCTTCTTAAAACTGATTGAATTTCCTTGTTTTTGAAAGTTGAACTAGCTCTACCGTAAGCTTCCCAGCCTAGAGTGATTCTTTGCTTAATTTCTTCTTTTGAGAATCTCATGGAGATTTCTTGTCCTAAGTAGATGTAAATGAACGCGGGGCCGCTGAAAAGAATGCTGGAAATAAATGCTGATTTATTCTTGATTTTCAATGTTCTTGTGTATTTCACATCCGTTGAACCCAGCCGGGAGTTTTTCATTAATTGCATTTTTGTTCATTAAAGGAGAAAAGAAAATCCGTCTTTTTTATTGTAAAGAAGGAAAAAATTCAAATTTGACTTGAACTTTTGATCAAATTAAAACTACGTATTCATTTATTATTAAATTTAAGAAAATATGTAAATACTTAGTTTTAGATGAAAAAAATTTGAATAAATACGTAGTTATAATGTGATAAAGATTTATGAAAAAAAAGAAAAAAAGAATTTCTTTACGCTTATGATCTTCCGTGAAGAAATTCGCCAATGGTTTAAATTGCTGCAAGGTACCTTCGATGAAAAATGGCCAACTTTAGCATCAAAATTAGAAGTGAGTGATTTTAAAAATCTTTCCACATAACTATATTTAAGCATAAATGTTATTTATTTAGTTTGATAGCGGGTATGCTTTCTTTTCGAAATCGAAGGAGTATTGTAAAAAAATGTTACTGTTCCTGCCTAGAACCTATCTTTCGATTTCACCTCATCTGTATGGATGTCTGCACAGCTAACTCGCTAGTGCAGCCGATTATCAGCAGTCTGGTGATCAGTAGTGCACTGGATTATCAACAGGCTGGTAATCAGCCAGGCACCCGATTATCAGTAAGCTGGTTATCAGCTACAGACCTGATTATAAGCAGGCGGGTAATCGGTAGCACACCGAACTATGGTTGTACTTTCTTATCCAGCAACGGTCATGGAATATTTCAAAATTTCAATTTGGATCATTTGCACACACAAACATGATTACAGACAACCATGTATATATATATATATATATATATATATATATATATATATATATATATATATATATATATATATATATATATATATTGCACCATATCTCGGACATATTAATTACTATTATAATTACTGGTACCATCTTTCGATCAGTATTGTCTTATCACCTACATCTTCTGTATGCGTATCCAAAATCTCCTGATAGAATACGAAGCAAATTATTCTAATATCCGATAAAAGTCGAATATTGACGAAACCCAACGTGCTTCCTCCATAATTGAATCCAATGATAATTAGTCATGCGTAGTTTCCCAATTTATCAAAATTCGTTTATCATACAAATATCCTGTCATACATACTTCTATACAGGGTGTTGGAGAAAACACGCAACATTTAGCGGTGAATTGAAGTTTTGAGTTGTCTCCCTTGAATTTACAGTCAGCTGATTGACTGATACGCTTCGTTTAGAATGCAGCTAAGCGTATCAACTAATTGGCTGACTGTAAATTGAAGGAAAACAACTCCAAATTTTCATATTGAGAATCATTTCCTTTTCGGATGTTGCACTTTTTGATGTGCATCTATCACATTCATCCATATATATAGATGTAGGTACCTACTGTAGAGTATTAGTTAGCAAACACAACTTCCAGATCATTTTGTTTGTTTAATGAGTTCGATTTTTACTGCCTCACTATTGTAGCCTTGTGGAAGACTAAGTTTGGAAACTAATCATGTATGAGTGGAAGTTTCTTCAAATGCAAAAGAGGAGAATTTATGGATGATGGCAATCCTTGTAGTATCATATCTTTAGACAACTTTCCAAACATAATTGTCAAGACGGTAAAAGCTAGATCGGGGATGGCTCGTCCGTTAAGCTAACCCAGGCAGTCGCCTAGGACGCAAAGGTCTAAGGGGCGCAATCCAAACTGAAAATGATAGTCCTTAGGATTCAAACAGAGACACAATCCAGGCTGGAAGTAATAGTTGTTAGAATACAATATATTTGATTCCCACGGCACCCCAACTGAAAGAATGAATTGAATAAAACAAAAATATTTCAGAAGTCAATCAACAAAAGTTTTATAACATCGTGTAGAAATACGCACTCATTGACCCCATTCCTTCTCATCTGACGATAAAAAGATAGAAATCTCATCTCAACTGATGAAACCACTACACTGGCAACTCTGTGGTGGGAGCGGGACAGGTAAAATACCCACTCTGGACACATTCAAGACTTCAGATACATATTTGCGTATTTGGAAAAATTCAATCAGCACGGCTGTACTTTTTATCCCCGAAATTCCCTAATATTCCTTGTTGCGTCCTACCACGTGTTAATGGAATATTTTTATCTAAAAACTATTACTGCCATACAAGGATGAATTACTGATAATTCTCAAACGTAAATGAAACGTGTGATAGGGAACGGAAGGGAGTTTGTTTATTTTTGAGGATTAGTATCAATAAGAATCAGTAGGGAATGGCAGAGAGTTTGTTTATTTTTGAGAACTAGTATTGTTGAGAATTGGCAGGCAGTGGCAGAGAGTTTGTTCATGTTTGATAACTAGTAGTTTTAAGAATTTGCAGAGAATGGTTGAGAGTTAGTTCATGTTTGAGAGCTAGTAGTATTGATAAGTGGCAGGGAATGGTAGGGGGTGGCAGGAATAAAAAGCACTGCCCCGGACAGTGCATTTTTGAAATAGTTGCAGCAAACTATCGTGCCGTGGCACTCAGTTCGAGAACAACTGGTCCGGAAACTTTTATAGAAAGTTTTATATTTCCAGTGCGATATATTTGATAAATATAATCAAATATATCACACGCTTGGAACATAATTCTTCCACGTCTCTAAATCAGTTGTTATCAAACTGAGTGCCTCGGCGTAATAGTTTGTTGCAGCTGGCAAAATGGTTACAGGAGAGGATAGATTGAGATTGATGAAAAGTTTGGATGTTTTTGCGAGCAATACTTCTCTTTTTCGAGAGTGAATGACAAGTTTCGTCCTATGGATGAATTTACGCGGCACACTTGGGAGATGCGCAACAAAGATGCAGAGGACAAAGACACGGCGATAGAAATCGTGAAAGCAGAGCTAAAGAAAGTAGACCACTATACGTACGTGGGACAAAGAATCACAATGGAATCCTCAGAAGGAAAGGCAATCAAATGATGAATCCCCATAGGTGGACAAGCATTCGGTAGAAAAGAAGGGAAAGATCTACAACCAATGCATCCTCACAATAGTCACCTATAGAGCTTGGCCATTGAACCTTTTTCAAAGGAATGGCTCTTGAACTAAGAACAATGCAACGTGCACAGACGAGGATTATGTTTAGAATCACTTGGAGAGATCACGAGAGAGCGCATTATATATTATATAAGACAAAAATGTGGGTCGGAGATGTTATAAAATCCACAAAGAAATAAAAAATGTCAGACAACCACTCAACATTACGACTCACAAGCTGAGCCTTCGCTTTTCTGTCGGGCCGTTGAGAGCGACGCCATGTTGAAGCGGATACTTTATCAGTGTCAGGTTCGATTCCTACAGCAGCCCTATTCAAATTATACAACGCATTTTATACATATATATATATATATATATGATGGAATAATAGATTTGCTAGACAAACACATTTATGTTTCTCCCCTGTTTAGGCTTTTTCAGGCGAATGATTCGATTTCTTGGATCCCTATTGAGGACGTTATTGGCGGATGGGGTCTCAATTTTGAGTAAAAATGTTCGTCTCATTCTAATTACATCTCTTTTTTTCTTTCTTTAGTTTTTAATCACTGTATTTTATCTTTCATTGGCGAAATTGGGTTCTTGGCTAATTGTTATAAATTACTCAGGATGTTTCAGGAACTTCCTCTATCAGTGTGTTGTTAATCCATCAACTCTTTGCACTATGTTTCCCCATACATGTCAACACCTATCCATTAAATGATTGACACTGCTCCTCTATTGTACAGCCCCACAGCCTGCCACACTAAAATTCCTAGAAACTGACCATTCTCATCTTGGTCCCTCCTCTCACTTCCTCTTCTGGTCCACTTGCTTCTCACTAACACAGATAGAAACACCCCCTCCCACTCTTACTTAAAAATCAGGTAACAGACAGCCGAATAGCCTTGTTTCTTCATTTTGTTCCTCAGCATCATGCATGTAAACAGCATAAAGTTTCTCTGCAACCGCTGCAAGTCTTTTTGAAAAGGTTGATGGGAACCAACCAAATGCATGAAAGCCTGCCGACGTGACACTTGTTTTTATTTCTTAAATTTCTCTTTGCTTCCTAATCGTCAAATTACCACTATATATATATATATGTGTGTGTGTGTGTAGGTGTGTGTGTGTGTGTGTGTGTGTGTACTTATGAGGTTTACGTTTCATAAAATCAAACCATCATTTATATAAAAATTACTGCGTAATGATATTTGAATTAGCAAAAACACTGGTTTTTGCTTATGATTACATTCTTTAAAAATCTTCATTGTTCCATGGCTATTCAACTTGCAAGTCTGGAATCTCATCCAAATAACAATGTTTGTTACTCTTAATTTATACAGGATAAAAGAACTACTTTGTCGGATTAATTCAACAATTTAGTTCTATCAAAAAGAAAAAAATTTTAGAAATTTAGCAATCACAACTACAAATCATGCATAAATATATGCCTTGTCGCGTCTTTTGCAATGAACCCGCTTCTTTTTACGTAAAATTCTTGTTTTCAAGTTTCAAAACCAAGCAATACGAGTAAAATTTCTGTTTGTTCAAATACTTTTACGCAGAACTGTATGGATATGTATCATTTGCTTAAGGTGATCACCGTCCCTGTACTCTGGCACTACTTATACTCTGGCATATGTATCACTCGAAAATTAACATATAAACATTACTCTATCTTTGTACACAGCACAGATAACAAATTGCAAACGATAAGAATTATCATGCATACATAAAATGAATTTCTAATATTCTATGCATTGGATATATCAAGAAATAGATTTTAACATACTTGAATTTAAAAATAAAAGCAACAAATAATTTTACTTGCTCCTTTCAGTTATTGGTCAATGAATATTTTTTCACAACCCCAGTCTCCAATATATCAAATCATCATGAGGCGCCACTGCTTATGGGTAAAATAGCTGGTCAGATTTGGCTCTTTAGCTTTAGCAATAAGTCTCGTAGAAGGACAAATGTGATTCCAAACCAGGAAGCTCTAATCCCTGGATCAGGTGGTCCGACGCCCAATTCGACGTTCTTCCGGCAGATCCTGCAGCTATAATGATGCCAGACGTATGTATCGCACTCTGCTCTCCTCTGCGCTACATCAGCGAGTGAGTTCGAGGGGAGAATTAGGACAACTGGGCATCACAGGGTCCCCAAATGCTTCTCCTAGGCATGCACTCTGGAGACGGCGTTCACTGTGCGTAGTGATCATCAATGAATAATATACCATGTATATTTATTTATCTATGTGTCTTCTATCACGCTAAAGGGACACAGCTCATCTATATAATCATCGAGTAGGTTACCTCACTATGACTGTGTAAAAAAAAATTATGTCGTAAAAAAGTTGAATTTAAAGAATTTACTATAAGTAAAAAATATAACAAGTAATAAAATCAATGAACAGAAAATGTTAAAAATATGTTTGCAGCCAACAGAACGCTATTCCCCTACCTCATTGCTATGCAGATCTCTGTCACCCACGTATATAACACTTCTGACGGTACCAGTGAATCAGTTTTGATAACACAAAGCCAAAATAAATTGAAAAAAAATTATTTGAATTTCATTGCTTTTTTTTCTGTTTTTAGATTGGGGGCATATTTTCTGACTTTCCGACTGGAATTTTGAATAATTGAAAGCTGATAGTTTGGCCACCAGTATGTAATGAATAGTAATGGCACCTTCTACTGTTTTGAAATATCACTGAAAACTGAAAATGAATTATGTATATTGTGGAAATGAAGGAATCAATTATCAAGGAAGTTGCAAACACTATATATAAGGCAAGGGCAGAGCAGATCTCGAAGTCGACCTTGTCTCTCTAAGTCCTTATGTTAGGTTCCTAGCAAACAGTTCCTGCACAAAAGAGACACAGAGAGGGGTATATATATATATATATATATATATATAGAGAGAGAGAGAGAGAGAGAGGGAGAGAGAGAGTTAGATGGATATGTATAGAGAGAGATGATTTTCAGATGATTAGACCGGGAGAGTGAAGGAATTAGAATAGACGGCGAGTATCTGAGCAACCTCAGATTTGCAGACGACATTGCTCTTCTTGCAGAGAACCTACACGACCTCCAACTAATGATAAATAAACTAAATGAAAAGAGCAAGAAAGTCAGCCTACACATGAACTTCAGCAAAATGAATATCATGTGCAACAGCCACATCAGAGATAAAAACACTAAGATCAAAATCGAATACACAGAATTGGAGAAAGTAGATCACTACATCTACCTAGGACAACAAGTTCCCATGAGACCCTCAACAGAAGAAATCAAGCGAAGAATCATACTAGGATTGCAAGCCTTTGGCAGAGCAAGCTCAACATTCAAAAATAAGAAGATCCCATTAATCCTAAACAGAAGGGTGTATGCATCCTCTAAATAGTCACTTGTGGAGCTGAAACATGGAACAAACCATGAAATTGAGAACTATGCAACGCACACATGAAAGAATTATGCTGGGCCTCACATGGAGAGACCACAAGAGAGTACAGTTTATCCAGGAAAAGACAAGAGTCAGGGACATCGTAGGATTCATTAAAAATCTCAAATGGCCGTTGGCTGGCCATGTTGCAAGAATGACGGACAACCGATGGACATCACGACTCACGACATGGATCCCCAGAGACGAAGAGACGAGCTACACAAATTCAGAAAGTACAGGCTCTGCAATATCCATGATAGAGAGGTATGGCGAATTCTCGGGAAGGTCTACGTCCAATGACGGACATTGAAAGGCTGATCATGATGATGATGATGATGATGATATGAGTAGAAACATTGATTGCAAAGAAACAAATAAACAAGGGAGACAATTCTATAATGAGCATCCGATAGTTATTTCATTTGAAAAGTTGGTCATTTTAGAGTAGGTTAGGTTGACACGATTCCTCACTATTGCTATTGGGTTTCAAATTAATTGTATTTTTTGTGCATTCTTCAAGTCAGCACATTTTAGGTGTATCGCTGACTACAAAGCGCTGTTTCAGCTACATAGAGATCACAAATACACATCAATCAGACTTTCAGTTTTATATAGATCAGGAAATCAATGGTGTTCTGATAGGTTCTAATTCCCTGATCATTACATAGCCTCCGTTCTGTCTCTACGGACAATGGAACGTCCTGAAGAATCCTGATCGAGGCATATTTATGTTGTTTTTTTAGCCAACCCTAATCTTCTTCTATGATCAATGGCCTGTACAAGGCAGATTCTACAAAGCGCCCTTGAGTGTTGGTCATTACTCTAATCCTCTGCAGAAGCAAGATCGTTTCCATAATCTTCATGGCCTGCACAAAGCAGATGCTGTGTAAAGCTTCAGAATTCTGGTCACTCCTCCAACCCTCAGAGGTTCCAGATCGTTTTCTATTATTTTCACTCCATGTCGATCGGCTTGGTTTATTTCAATGTCTGAGACCACTCTCAACCTTCGTCGCCTCTTCTTCGACGATATAAAATATATCGTAGTGACAAAGCAAACACCGGTTTTCTCTCTCTTTTGCAAAAAAAAAGAAGAAAGAAATCAACGATGAAGAAGTAAAGCAATAAATAAGACTTGTAAACTCCTCCTTCGAGCAAACTCTGCCACCGAACCCACCAAAACTGTCGTCCAAATAAACGATCTTCACGATGTGGGAAGAAGCAGGCAGTTTTTTTTCCTCCTGTCAGCAACTCTATTGACGACTGTTGAACTCTCTTGTACGTTGGACAGACCGAAAACGACTCTGCTTTGAAAACTAAAAACGAATTTGGGTTAGATTGATTATTTTCCTAATAAGCAGACGTTTATGGTTTTGACATCCCTTGAGCGTTGATTCGACAAATGGCCTAGAAATATCTCGAGTAAAAGACGGCCTAATTAAACAAAAGAGAATAACGAACCGCACTGTAGTAATTATGATTCTGATCCCTCCCTCGCCATTGACAGTGTGTTTGTTCTTTGTCGCGTCCTCCATTGGCCAAAACCAATAGACATTAACGAACGCGCGCAGGGGATAGTGTGTTAGTTCCTCTGGCTATTGATAAGACCGTTTTGTAAAAAATAAATACATAGAAAATAACTAATATTCCCTTCAAACCTCGCCTTTGTGATCAGATCAGTTGCATTCATACATAGTTATTCAGTTAATGTAATTAAAATGTGCTAATTTGCTCGTTGTCCAATTCGATAAAAGTTTGAAGCGAATAATTGATATATTCTATACTTGTTTTGATCATGTGAATCCTCAAAAGAAGGAGAAATCAAGCGAAGAATCACTCTAAGTGAGTAAGGTTTCGGTAGGGTAACCTCAACCGTCAAGAACAAGAAATTTCCTCTGGTCCTAAAAAAAACCCCAATGCATCCTCCCGATAGTCACTTATGAAGCTGAAAAATAGAAAATAACTGAAAGATTGACCCTCAAACTAAGTACCAAGCAACGTGCATAAGAGAAAATCGTGCTCAACCTCTCATAGAAAGATCACAAGACGGCACAATAAATTAGAGGAAAGACAGGAGCAACGGATATCATAATTAGTTATAGTAATAATAATGGTAATGGACTGGCCATGTTGAGAGAATGTTTGACAATCGCTGGACATCGCAAATCACAACGTGGATTCCCCGAGATCACACGCAAAACTGGAGCCGACAAGAAATAAGATGGCCTGACGAACGAGATAAATTCAGAAAATACTGGCCCCGTGACGCCCACATTAGAGAGGTCTGATTATTCTTGGGGGAGTTTTATGTCCAACGACGATTGCTTACTCTTTTTACGCATGAGTAATTAAAAATAATACTCATTACCCAGGAACAAAAAAAAAACCCAAAAAACATTTCGCTCAGCGTAATTGGTTTCTGGGACGATTGAATATGTTGCGGCGAGGAGGATTCCCTGACATCCAGAAAAATCAATATTAAAGAACTTTTCGAATTCCAGCACAAATAAATTAAACACTGATTTAGAATGGCCTACATTTTCATAATTGACAATCGGCGTAGCATGATGATTTTAATGGCAGTGTATTTAATCCTTATTCATTCATTAATTTCTCCCTCGTTTCAGCAGTTGTCGGACACATGCAATAAATGACAACAGAGAAGCGAAATTATAGGCAAATCTTTACTATTAATCTTCTTAGCTACCGTTAACGTCCATCTCAATTTATTTCAGTCGTTTTTCTTTCTTTTCTTTGTTACTGATCTTCTGTGGCATAAATAACTCCTTGCTAACCCTTCGATGTGGAAAGTGACCAAAATGCCTTGCTTAGCATGACCAAAAAATAAACACCAAAAAAATCTTACTTGTACGGTCAATCCACGATAGTGAGTAAATAGCACGGGTCAGATATAAAGACAAAGTCTGGTCCAAAGCCCAAACCACCAAACTTACTCGGTCACGAGAACCCCCCCCCCCCGCTGACCAACAGAAACCCAAATCCAACCTTAAAAAAACTCTGAACTAACAGTATCAGTAATGCAATCATTTTATTAATTTTTGTCAAACTTTATGTAGTCCAGGTCTGGAGTTGACTTCGTTGTTCGTTTGCAGAAAACTATGTTAGAAATACGCCAGGGGTTATTCCATTCTGATAAGTACGTATCTAAAATTAACATCTCCCTTAAGTGATTTGAAATCACGAGCCAATGCTCGGCAGTCGGATCTCCTATTGAATTGATCGAAATTGACAAGTTTTACGTATCAGCAAACTTTAACTTACTGACACATAGGGGCTTATTTCACTCTGATAAATATATCTATACTAAAAGAATTTTCATATTTTCATTTTTTATTTATTACATATACAAGGCAAAAATAGATGTGATCATCTTCAGTCTGAATAGAAGATGGAGTGGGGTTTGCCCCCTCAGCAACCAGGCTTGTTTTTATTATGAAGTGGAATAAACCATTGAACAACCGTAGCCATCAAAACGGCGAAGGGTTCTAGCCTTTTTTTTAAAAAAAAGTATATATTGTGTGTGTTTATGCTGTTGCGAGCTTGTTTATGTCTCTGTGAGTTCCCGCGCTCCTGGCCATACCGTTGTGTCTACAGAGTCAAAAAATTGACATCAGTGCTCCATTGAAACCTTTCAAAAAAATTTTTTGATTTCAGAAAAAAAAAAGTTTGTTCCTTGTTTTGACGGGTTTATCATCTATTATTAATGAACCCGTCAAAACAAGGCGCGAAAAAGGTCAGAAATGTTTTATTTTTTTCTGAAATGCAAAAATCCCGGAAAGGTCAAAAGAGATCTTTCTCCCAAAATGAAAAGAACAAAAACACAAACGCACGAACGAATACATAATAGCTAGATCCTCCAGATTCTAGATGTATCTTGATTTTTTCCCTCTATTTTGGATGTTTTTCCGATGTAAAACTCCAATGATGTCATAAATAGAATTTATTCTGACCATATTTATTTTTGATGAGATCTTTTTACATGAATTCAAATTTTGACGCTACGGTTCTTCAAATATTGGCTGTGATAATGAGTTATTATTGACGTTTCAGCTACTATTTATTTATTTTCTGCATCTCTCCACTCATACCTTTAACGGAATAATAACTGAGTTTCTTTTAAATGATAAAATTACATAGAATTTTTAGGCATATGTTTTGCTCAAGTCTGTAAACTAAATAGATCTGCAAATTGATGCTTCAACATTTTATTTGTACTTATTTTGCACTTTCTATACAAAATGAAAAGAGTGGAAAATTATACAAATATCGAACGCTATTTAATCTCTTTCAAACAAACATGCACAATTCTATGAATAGTCAGCAATGCGTCTTTACAATTTAGGAGCAGAACACCGAGTACATTCTCATACACTAAAACTGAAAAAAAAATGGTGGCTTATGTGAAAAATAAGGATGTACAAATTGCATTCTATGTACGTACATAATAGAGATCTGCATTGCAGGGAGCTCGAAGGATAGCGTTTTGAAGGCCACAAACGGACTTTTCTTATTTTTTTTTTGTTTTCATTACTTTTTATATTTTTAATAGAATATATCCGTAAGAGCTGGATCGGCACAAAGGAGCCTGGAATTATTTTATTTGGTGATTCATTTTTGATAATTCAAGTATCCTAATTTGAAGTGTTTTCAAAGACTCAACTCAAATAAAGCTGTTTTAATGTGTGTTCAGACGTGAAGCCTTAAGAGTTACTATGGCGTAATTTCTGTTGTGTGTCATAATAGAGAAGTAAATCAACCAATGAGATTATCCCATTTGTGCGCAAACAAACAAACAAATAAACAGAAAAAATTGTATGGAAGCTCATTATATTGCTAAATTATTCTTTATATTTCAGCATTTTACTACCTCGCCAGAATATAAATTCTACCTATACGTCATAATAAATGAGTTGGGGCCTTAACGCGAACGCACACTACTGACTACTTTACGTGTGGATGCATACATACATTCATACATACGCCATCATGGATCAACTTTGCCAACGGAGTTTTGGGAGAGTTTTCCATCTATTGCAGGCAGGGCTTGTACGAGGAGAATCCCTCTTGCTTGTGCTATGAAGTTCTAGGTGAGCTGTAGCGTGACCGACGCCAACCTATCAATCAATGGCCTGTACGTCATTACCCACCGAGGTAGAACAATGGGAGAAGAATGCCAAGGTTGCAGGTTTTTTGTTAAAGTTCCCTTCTCCTAGATGGATACCCGAGCCGGTTGTTGAGGTCTGCTGCTCCTTCGGAGGAATATTGCAACACTTTGGCTGACCTAAGTAGATTGAGACTCAGGTCTACGACATACTGCTATAAGCAGATGCCCGAACTGCCTGTAGAAGTCATCTGCCCTTTCGAAGGAATATTCCATTCATAAATATACAGAAGAAATTATTAAGGACCATATATCAAAACTGTCAAAATAAGTTTCTGGCTATATTTGTATCCTGTACAGATCGCTCCAATTGATCTAAAGGGCTGAAATTTGAAACATTTACTCTCTATTTTGTCTGGAAAAAAAGTTTTTTGTTTATTTTTTTTTATCTCTTCCCGAATAGGTTTTGAGTTGGGGTTCTTATTTGTGATGTAAGTGTACGCTAAATTGATCCCTCAGTTTGAAAATCTATACTTTTTTTACTGATCACCGCCCAACGAAAGGCGTGAGAAAACATTGAAAATCTATTTTTATTTCCAACTTTTTAATTGATCACCTCCAACATGACATGCTGCCGTTGGTCATGTTTCTATTGAGTGACTAAACAGACAAGGTTATGAGTTTAAGATTATGGCTTATCCATTAACGAATCGATATATACTTGATGGACAAAACCACAATAACGTCTAGTTTTCAAAAAACTTCAAAAAGAAACATTCCTTGAAGGAAGTGAATTCTTTGTCTTTTATTCTTTTTTTCTCGCTGAAATCTCTTGTAAACCCTAAAACACTGAAGATCGATAATTCACAAAGGGAGATAACTATGTACACATTTAAATCATTCAATCATCCAATATGAATATTCATATTCAGATCAAGGAATAAAAAAAGGACAATTCCGTTAATTGAATTTAAATTGTTCAGATGCAGAATAGACAGAGAAATAAAACCCTTCCATTCCCCTTCTTATTCAGATCTCTCTCTCTCTCTCTCTCTCTCTCTCTCTCTTGTATTATCTACCTCTTTTTTCTTTGTAATATCTACATCTTTCCCCTTTTCTTTCTTTTATTATCCACCAATTTCTTTCTTTTTATTATCAACCTCTTTGTTTGTTTCTTTCTTTCTTTATTCGTATCATCTACCTCCTGTTTTCTCTTTTGCTTTCTTTTTTTTGCAATTCACCTCTTTCTTTCTTTGCATTATCTACTTTCTTCTTTTTTCCTTTCTTCCTTCCTTTGTTTCTTTCTTTATTTATTCGTATCATCTGCATTCCATTCTCTCTATTTCTTTCTTTTTTTTTGTAATATACCTCTCTCTTTCTTTGTATTATCTACCTCTTTCTTTCTTTCTTTCCTTCTTTCTTTCTTTCTTTCTTTCTGTCTTTATTCTTATTATCTACCTCCCGTTCTCTCTATTTCTTTCTTTTTTGTTGTAATTTACCTCTTTCTTTGATGCATTCCCTATCTTTTTCTTCACTCTTTCTTTCGTGACTCTCTCTTCATTCATCTGTGTTATCTATCTCTTTCCTCTGTTTTCAACTCTCTTCTCCATTCCGTATGCATTATCTTAAAATCCAAATATTTTGCTGACTACTGTTTTCATATTTATGGCTTTAACACAACAATTCCGTTTCCATATACTTCGACCTCTCTTAGACGTATGTTGCGTGAAGACCTCAGGATTAGAAGCATATGCAACAGACAACCGAGTTGGGGAAAAAAAATTATCGATCAAAACGCTGTATTAAAATCAACGAAGAATAAAAAAATACACCCCACCAAATATTTGGAATGAGGTTTGCTATCCAAATACATGGGAAGATGGTTGTTTTCACCAGGAACCTTATGAAAGCAACAGCAGTTATTAAGATTCCAATTTTGCAAACGACTGACAGTGTGTTTGTTCCTTGACTGGTTCTCACTTGGCTAAGACAAATAAATATTAACGGACATGCGCAGTGGGTAGTATGTTATTTTTGCTGTTTATTGATAATTAGTTTATGAGATGATTCAAGACGCAGCTATGAGGAGGATTCCCAAACATGGAGGAAAATCGATACTAAACGACTGTTAAAAATTCTGCAGTGAAAATAAATAAACTTTACATTGAACGACCTAGATTTTTCATAATTGACAATGGGAATAGCGGATATGTTAATTATGGCGGTAGTATACTTCAATTCTCATTTACACATTGCCTTCTCTTTTTAAAGTAGATGGAGGTGCAAGTGGCCGAGAGGTTAACAGCTGGGAGAATGAGAACAGCGATCCAGCTTCAAGCTCCCGTACATAGTAGCATTTATTTACGCATTAATGTTCTTGGGGAAAGGCATGTATTTATCTCTCGCAAACATGTCGTGGACAACCGAAGCACAGTGAGGCCCATCACCTCCATGTTTTAATCTCATTTGAGTGAGGGTCTATGTACTACAAAGGGTCTTAAAGGGGCTGATACTTTTTTTAAAGTATGGAAGAACCCTTTTTCTCAGAACTTAAGAAATCATACCGTGTTCGGGCTGATCAATAGGTTTTTACCGAGGGGGTCGATTTGAAATGTAAGTTTTATACCAAGTTGGGCAATTAGTTGTTTTTTGAAAATTCGGACGTTTTCAAATAGTCACAGCCCCAAAACAGGCTTGAGCGGTAACTTATTCATTGATCACCCTTTTTTCTATTTTTCCAATCGTTCATTTTCACATGGCATGCCACCAAAAGACAGTGGCCGCATGACAGTTTCTATTGATTGACTAACCTTTTTCCTTATATCCATTCAAGATTATCCTCTCTCTCTCTTTTTAAAATCTCCCCTCTCCTTTCTTCCTCTCCTTTCTTTCTATCATCAAATTTTATTCTGCATCCTGGCTCCTTATTATCTCTGCCAACCAATTTTGAGTGGTATATGCATTTGGTCACGTTTGTCTGTCCTGCCGTCTGCTTTTTTTTCTGTCTGTTCGCCTGTCCATACGATATCTCTGAAAGTAATCAATTGATTTCAATGGAAATCCATGGAAAGGTGAATGGATGATAAGATGAGAAAAAAGTGATTAAATTTTGGTACATTATTCTGCGTCGCGGTGGTTATATCGGCACACCACACGATATCGCCAAGAGTACATTTCTGTTCACGCGATATCTCTCAAAAGTGCTTTCTATTTTCTCTGAGTATTTTTTTTACTGCCTCCTCGCTAACTACTGCTCTCTTAAGATATCTTCTCCCTCTTCTCTCTTTAACTTTCTTTTCTCCCTCTCTCTCTCTCTCTCTTTCTCTCTCAATGACGCTTTGTTTTTCTATCTTTATTTCTCGCTTTCTCGAATCCAGAGGCTTAAAAATGGTCGATGAAAATATCAAAGGAGTCGATAAATGCCTGAGGTCAACAAACAGCCAATAACAGATTGAACTTATGCGATCGAAAACTGACATTCGTATAAGATACTTTCGTATATATATATATATATATATATATATATATATATATATATATATATATATATATATATATATATACATATGTGTGTGTGTGTGTGTGTCTGTGTATGTATGTACACATATACATACATTCATACATATATATGTATATATATATGTATATATATATATGTATATATATATATATATATATATATATATATATATATATATATATATTGACAGATAGATAGATAGATGTAGAGATAGATAGATAGATAGATAGATAGATAGATATCGTGGTCAATGTTTCTGAAAATTCCCCCTGATGAAATAGAAAGAATTCTGTGAGTGGAACAATAAACCTATTCTAAATCATATTCATTTGCTCCTTGTAAGATACTGTGCATAAATTATATTGAATAAAGTAATTTAGAAATATATAGATACATATATATATATATATATATATATATATATATATATATATATATATATATATATATTATTTATTTTTAAATTACTTTGGTTATCAATATTCATTTTGTACTAATTTTATATCATTTTCACTGAAACCTAATGGTAATAATATAGTCATCAGAATCGGTTTTATTTCGTTCTGTACCAACTTTGTTGTTGATGTTGATGTTGTTGTTGTTGTTGTTAATAATAATAATAATAATAATAATAATAATGATAATAATAATAATAATAATAATAAGAAGAAGAAGAAGAAGAAGAAGAGGAAAAGGAAGAAGAAGAAATCTTCTACTTCTTTATTTATCTTCTTTTGTGTATGCCTAGGAGTTGATGTGAGAAAAAAAATCAAAATTTTAGAAAGGTTGATGGTCTAAATGTTTGGGCCACCCTTGTTATTATTCCCCACCTCCTCTTCTCTACATCTATCTCTCTCTATTCCCCTTCTCTTCTCTTCCCCCAAGCCTGTTAAGTCCTCTCTGTTTATTCACTACTTTTCCATTCAATATCCATAATTTCCTTTCATTCTCCTATATCTGATTCTTTCTCTCTATTTTCTCTCTTTTTTTTTCTTTTTTCTATTTCGTTTTCCTATTCATTATCGCTTTTTCTTTCTTTCTTTCTTTCTTTCTTTCTTTCTTTCTTTCTTTCTTTTTCTTTTCCCTTATCTTTCTTCCACTTATTCACGATACTCTTTTCCTTTCACCTCTTTATCACTCTTTCTTCCTTTCTTTTTCCTTATGTATTATTCGTTCTTTATTTCTTATTCCCCTCTTTTTCTTTCTCTCTTTCTTCTCTTTATTTATGGCTTTTTCCTCAATTTTCTTAATAATAATTCTTTTTCCTTTTTCCTCTCCATCATTTCCCTCCTTAACGCCATGAGATTCTTTTGTTCTTCTTCTTTTACGGCCTCATAAACAATGAGTTCAGAACATTTGTATCTAATCTATAGAAATCATCCTCAACGGTTATTAACTTACAAGAAGAACCAAAATCAAATATCACCATTTGAGAACACAGTGATTTATAGAACCCATCTCAGTCTCTGCAAATCTATCTATAAGCATTATATGTATCTTAAAGCAAATCCATCATAAGCTCGAATCTATCAGTCCATTATAATGTGTATCTATATATTTATGTATCCGTCTATTCATATCTATCTATCTACACAGCTATCATAGTGTTCATATCTATCTTTCCATCTATCTGTTTCAGGCTGTCAATACCTTTCTATAGATTATTGATTTTCACCGAGCTAAATCTAGCACAGGGCCACAAATCTGGGTCACTAGTAACATAACAGGAAAGAATACAAACAAAGCATAGCAGGTGAGCAATATTGTTCGTGTGTTATCGATTGCGTGTTGCAACACACACGCTGTGCAGTACCTCGGAGCCGTGCAATTTCTATAGTCCAAACATGGAAGCAATCACCAAGTATAACATTGCTTTGTGCCACTGTTTCTTGAACTGATGGATGATTACCCTAAGGATGTATGAAATTATTCGGGGGTCGAATGAAACTGGAGCACTGATCAGCATGACTGAGCGCTCACCTTTGGTCAAGTGACTGCAGTTTAATAATAGTTATCATCATCATCATCATCATCTCTACTGTTTTTGACATCTCGGAATTAGGAGAGAGTCTCCTGGACGCCATATATTTTGGTCATTAGAGACTTGAACCCGGCTTTATTTTGCATCTCATATTAGAGTTCTATCATCTACAATGATATTTGTTTTCTGTATTTTTTCCATAAGCTTTAATGATATTTTTTACATCTATTCTAAACGCTGATTTGTACAATAGATTTTAAAAATGGTATCAAATACCTCTCCTTTAAGCACTTAGCATAAAGACTATGATTTGACGACCTCTGTCCGAAGCTAAGGGTTATGGCTATTTCATGTTGGTTTTAACGCCCCTGTATATTCACAGAAGTTAAGCAACGTCGAGATTGGTCAGTACTTATATGGATGACCTTTTGGGGGAATATTTGGTGCTGTACGCAAAACGAAACCTCGACGAACCTGACAAGCCGGAAGTGGGTCATATTAGTTAATGCCCACATGTACGTAACCCAACGACACACTCGATGGGGTTGTAAGCAGTGAATGATGATACATACATGAAACTTGTGCTGAAATATGGAGAACGACTTAATTTACTTGGATATTTATACGTCTTATATTCAATATATATTTGCATTTCTGTGATGGACATACCCAGTAAGAAAACATCGTTTTTGAGAATCTGATGTAATTCTATGCATATCAAAAAAACCCTCTCATTTTTCTCTGTTGATTTTTCTGTCACTCAGCTTTCTTTAGATACCTTTAGGATGTTCAGAAAAAATTAAAGCCTGCCTTTGATACGTCTTCATCTTTACTGTTTTCGAATTTCGTAGCAGAACGATATTGATATATAAATGCAATGAAAGTTTGTGGACGGAGCAAAGTGAATCTTTTGCCGGACAGAAAATGAAACCAGCTCTGGTGAAAATATCATTAGCATTATGTTAAAGTGGAAAGAATTCAAAATAAGTAGACAATGAAAAATAATCTTAAAGGGTTAATATTTTTAGATATTTCTATTTTTCAACGTCGTCTTTTTCGCCACATGAGTCTCCCTCTCTCCCATTCTTTAAAAAGCCTTAAAGAGAGGAAGGGCATAAAACTGTCTATTAAAAAACTTACACACAGACATAGACAAGCAACCAGTCACACTTCAGCAACTGGGATTCAGTCATATGCTCCCTCAGGTCAGCTTTGAAGAGAGAGAGAGTAAAAAAAATGTGTTTGTTCGTCAGCTGCACCAGTCAGTCACACATTAGCTTCTGGCCACACAAGTCTCCCTCTTTTTCTCTCTTCAGTCATAAAATTAAAGACAGTGAGAAAGTAAAACTCACGTCTTCACTGTGGCGTGAAAAGTCGGATTAAAATATGAACGGACAAACTTGGTGAATATGGTCTACGTATGTATAGATATTTGAGAGCAAATGACACTGAAGATATTTAAGAAGCACTGCTTTATACATGAACGGACATCAGCATTTCAATTTTGCATAATCTTTATAAATATTCCTGTAATTTAGTTGTACAAATGTTTGAATATTACAAGTAAAAAGAATTATTTGTAGCCTCGATGACCAACTATAGACGAAAATCCTAAACCTCTAGGCACATCATGTAAATAGATACACGTATAATCGCAGTGTATATGTATGGCTATAGTTGGTTATCAAGTTCTATAATTATGGATGGATATATATATATATATATATATATATATATATATATATATATATATATAAATATATATATATATATATATGTGTGTGTGTATATATATATATATATATATATACATATATATATATTTACTACCGTTCCAATATATATGTATGTATGTATGTATGTATGTATGTATGTATGTATGTATTTGAATGTGTATGTGCATGTGTGTCTTTTATTATGTGTAAGCACATCAAGGAGCATACCAAAATACACAATAATAGAGAGACAGCGAAAGAGAGAGGTACAAAATATCCATATATATATATATATATATATATATATATATATATATATGTATGTATATATATATATATGTGTGTGTGTGTGTGTGTGTGTGTGTGTGTGTGTATAATATGCAAATAGATAAATCATCATTTGAATTTTAACCCTTCTCATATATATATATATATATATATATATATATATATATATATATATATATATATATATATATATATATATATATATGACGGGATTAATATTCAATTAATAACCTATCCATTTGCATATTCTGGAGAAATAGTTATAATTGGATTTTGCAGAGAGAAAGGAACGCACTAGACATGAACATATCTTGTTTGGACAATATTTATCCGCTAGGCGTGATCTTACCAATTTAAAACACGGTCATTTGATGGAATGTCGTGAAAATATGACCGAGAAGAGATTATATATTTTTGAAGATAGAGAATCATTTTGAACAGCATAGGCGATATGAATCATTTTAATTAATGCGCAAAATTGATTTTCATGAAATTTCAAATAAATCATCTCGTTTCCATATCGGAAAAATTTCGTTTCCATAACTTTATTAAAATTTTAGTTGATTACAAAATTAGAGAGAATATTTTTTTAAAAGTTGGTTTTCTCTAAAAACGGTCCAACTTGAAATATTGTCCGTATAATCTTCCTATTGCCATGCCACATGAATGGTACTAAATTATTTTCTCTCTATTGAACACCCGGGAAGCCATTACGTCAACCAATTTATTTTTTTAAGATTTGAATTGAAAAAAAAAAGGATGGATCGAATATTTTTATGTCAGTTTGCTTGAAAGAAACACCCCTCTCAGAATTAAATCATTGTCCGTAAAACCTCTCTGTTGGCCAAGGGACATAACTGCGATCGAATTATTTTCATTTCATGAAACACTGAAAAGCCATTATCTCGAACAATTCTTCTTTTTTACTTCCTCGCCTTCATGACGTCGATAATATTTCGAATAAAAATTGAAGTCGGGGGATTTTTTCCAGGTTTATTCCATTTATTGGCAGAATGTCAGCAAAGTGGCATTTAAATTTGTATTTCTTTAATCTCCGAGATGAAGAGGTCAGAAAGCCATAATAAACAAATGTCAAATATTTATAATTACAGCTATTACATCAGAATATTCCAGTATCAAAGGAAGGAAGATGAAGAATAATAATTTTTATCTGCCATAACTAATAATGAATATCGGTTGTTGCCAGCACCAAAACAGTAATTATAGAAACTTTACCCACAATGCATATCGATAAATGTTCGGACATTTTGTTTTATTATGGTTGAGTATTGGATTCTTTCATTTTTTTTTCTAGGGAGACTTTAAGTAAATGTTAGGATATTTTGTTTTATTATTGCTGTTTCTTTCTCAAGAAAGTTTATTTGATAGTTTTTCGTTTCTCTTAATAGAGCTTTATCATATAAATTTCCTTTAAAAAGAATTTGCCACTACTGTGTCTCTGGTCAATACTTTTATTACTCAAATACGTACACTGATATGTTTATTTAGATTACATTTTTTCAGCAGTGGTGGATTATTTCTTTAAATTTTTTAAACAGGTAAAAGATCGGAGGCATTATCATAAAATAAAATTTGAATATACATATATATATACATATATATATACATATATATATACATATATATATACATATATATATATATATATATATATATATATATATATATATATATATAATGTAAGATGAGGTAAAATTACCACTGAATATCGTTTGTCATACTGGAAAGATTCTGTACCCATATAACAAAGTATAATGAATACAATGTTTTCATGAACTAATTTAACAGTTACTATCTCTTTGACCCACTTTGAAATTGATTAATATTTTTTTGCTTTTTTTCCTTTCTTTCAGGTAAGTGATTTTTATCTGCCTCTACGACTGACTTTGGCTCAAATTGGAACACATGGAAGAAAAAAAAAAGCTTTCAAATCAGGCAAGAAGAAGGTGGGTACAGAGTGGCGTTTTTTGTCATGCACTTTGAAACTGTCATCGATATATAATTTTTTTTTCAATTCGAGGAATTGTGGAATGAAATTTAATTAGCATTAAACTGGAACCATAGACAATTGTCTCGAAAGTAAAACATTTTAGCGGAAATTAAATCATTACTTGAATGAGAAGAAGAAGAGCAAGTAGTATTTCTTCGATTTTCGTACATGTAAAATATTGCGATATAGAAAGATTCTGCGAATGACATTTCCAATAAGAATCGTGCACGGCATTATATTCTATTCTATTATGACATATGTTCTTTCAATGACGACACATCTAATAATGACGTCACTCATTTTAATGATATCGCACCTCTCCCTTCCATCCTAGTTCTGTTGTTGAAGGTAAATGAGACCCAGTGACCGAACGACTGTAAAGCATCTTATTGAGATACCTGGACACTTCTAAAAGAATGGACCAATGGTATGACATAGCCGTCCCTGCTATTAAAACAGTATGATTTTTTAAAATCATTATAATGTTTTTTTTCATTATGAGAGTATTTATTTATATGAGCTTCTACATACTATCAATCAGGCAGAACTATGAGATTATTTGGGGGGAACAAAGTATCGTCTAATTGTGTATAGAAATAAAAAAGCAGGAATGCGTAGTTTTAAAACATTTTTACGTATAAAACATTGATTTGTTCATGCCATGGCAAAAATGAGACTGGCTCTATTTTCCGGTGCTAAAATTATTTGTTCAGTAACCAAAGATTAATTCCTTCAACTCCATCGAGAAATCATTCTTCCATAAAGCAAAGTTTTTGCAGGTGGTGGGCTTGATTGATGATACGACTACACTACTGAACTAGACTCTATTCATGATGTCACTACGGCTTTGAAGTTATTTGGATACTGGATTTTGAAGAAGGTATTTTTCTAAAACATTAATGAAACTTTCACATTATCTTTTGGTTCTGAATTCTATCGTTCACTCACCAAAGAAAGAGAAGGGGAACAAAGACATTCCGTATGCAGCAACATATATTGAATTGAGGCTGCAGATTGGATTTGGCCCGGAGGCCGTAGTTAGCCGAGCCCTGCCCTAGAGCATTATTTCAACAAATATCCACTTTATCGTGACTTTAAACATAAAGTTGTTTCTTCATATATATGTGCATCAAAATCAAATCAAACAGGTCTGGGTAGTCACTCAATAGAAACCGTCACATGACCAACGTCTTCCGGAAGAAAGTTGGATTGGTCAGTTAAGAAATTAGAACATGTGGTGATCAGTGAATAAGTTACTTCTCTTGCCTTTTGTTGGTAAGTGATCTCTGAAAAAAAATCAGAATCTTTAAGAAAAACAAAACAAAAAAAAAAAAACTAAAAAAAAACAGGCGGACACAAATTAAGGGATCAATTTAGCATAAACCTACACAGTAAATTGTACCCCCACTAAAAACACACCGGACATAATAAGGAGTATATGTCGATGTTCTCAGTCCTTTGCTTCATTGGTATGACATGATACATACATATTATATGCAGCCTGTTTCTGTAGATTTCTATATGATTTAATGTGATTTACATAGCCAGATTGGGGTCGTAACTATATATATATATACATATATATATATATATATATATATATATATATATATATATATATATATATATATATATATATATATATATATATATATAGCCAACCAGTCAATCAGTCAGCCAGACGAACCAACTTGAAACATGAAAAACCTTTGTTGACAGTTTTGGTGACAATCTTGCCTGACGGGTTTCCAATATCACCTTCACGCATGGTTTGACAAAGCCGTCCCTGCTTAGAAATCAAATAACATCAGATTACTCAGCGCTCTCTCGTTCAACTTATCATCTTTCGGGGTTTGCAATACGTGAAAATAGATTTAGAGGCAACAAACACCGAAGTATCTCCAATCACTTCACGTGTTATTTACCCATCGCTTGAAGGAAAAGCGTTTGATTAATGCCTTTCACAAGGCCATTAGTGGAAAGTGAACACAGATGATCCCAGCCCGAGTTTTTCATGCAGTTAACCACTGGGCCCACGGCACTTCCATACACGTTTGAATGGACATATTTATTCCAAGTGGTAGAACGCAAAGTTACGATGACATTCAAGCTACCCGCTTTTATTCATGCTGTTTCGATGAATTAATTTTCCGTTCGAATTGACTCCACCTGGTATTTCAGAATTTTATCTCACCATCAAACGACCCGAGGGATAAATAAGAAATTACTTTTCGTTTCCGTTTAGTTATTAATTGTAATTATTAATGAAGTTCTGAAATGAAATGTATACAAAGAGAAACAAAGTATAATCTGAAACATGTAATCATCATTCATTAAGTGCAAGTTGCAATAAAAAGCAACAGAAATTCGATGGAAGATTTCACAAAAAATGAATAATAACTTCCTGTAATATTTTTGTTCTGCTTAAAATGACGTTCATTTAAACCTTTAAAAGTCAAACGTACGCCAACTCGTCCTGAAAAGCATAATATACCATTTTTCAATTAAAGAACTCGTTAACGGGAACCTATTGAATATCATTTATATTAATCTTTTGCTACGATTTACCTCCATCTTATTTGTTGTTGCTTTTTATTGCATCCTAATTCAAACTAGTTTCCTTAAGAGCACGGACCGGAATGAAGAATAGGTCCCAAGGTGAGAAACGAATCCTCTATGCCGTTGGGTGGCTCACATAATGCGCGACAGCTCTAACCACTGAGCTACCGGAACTCAGTGGTAAGCACAAATCCAAATCAATCTCATCAAACCTTTAACCCATTTTCCATTCCAATTCTCTTCTGTGTCATGTTTGCTACCGATGATCTTTTGATGATGATGATGATGATAATAATAATAATAATAATAATAATAATAATAATAATAATAATAATAATAATAATAATTTACAGGAAAGGTATAAGTCTTTCCCTGCTATGCTGGTCCCTGCCGGGTATAGTAGGGGTAGATGGGTACATGCTTCCCCCCCAAAAAAAAAAAACATTAGTTCGAAGTAGACACAAACTGCCTCATCTGGAGTTTGAACCCGATTCGTCGATCACATTGTTCGCGTCACTAACCGTCGGACAAGTCGCAAAACAATCATCATCATCCTTTCAGCGTCCACCGTGGCACAAAGACCTTCCTCTAAATTCGCCAGACGTCTTTATCATGGGCGTTGCGGAACCAATACTCTCTTAACTTGTCTAGATCGTCACACCATGTTTCTTTTCGCCAGTCACAGTTTCGCATATGATATCTGAGGACCTCCGTTGTGAGTCGTGATGTCCAGCGGTTGTTTAACATTATTGAAACATGATGAGCCCATTGCCATCTGAGTTTCGTAATATAATCTATAATATCTCGGAGTCCTGTTTCTCTCTCTAATATACTGTGCGATTCTATTATCTCTCCATCGACTGGAACTCTTCAGCGGATTCCATATACTCTTAAAAAGAATGGAACAGTTGAAACGTTGTGTTCAAGGCCAAAAAGATAAATACACTAGTTCACAAACTTGATGATTTTAAAAAATGAAACAGGTGTAAAATTACGTTAACAAAAGCCGAAATCAACCATGAGTCATTTTTCCAAGATGTCAGATTAGCACGGTTGATTTCAGCTATTGTTAATATCATTGAATTAACATATCCTAAATTTAAAACTAAAACAAGTATGATTAGTCAATCAAAAGAAACCGCTGCATGACTAATATCTTTTGGCAGCATGTCGTGTTTGTGGTGATCAATTAAAAAAGTTGAAAAAAACATGATCAATGAATAAGTTAGCAAACCTACAAGCAAGACCAACTTGAAGAAATAGATAAAAACCTATGTTGACAGTTTTGGTTGACGGTTTCTAATGAATGCAGTGACGGGATTGAAAAATTAGCGATGTTTGTTCAGTAATGCTTAATCCTAAGTGACCATTCTTTTCTACAATATAAAAATGTTTCAAATGCGTATTTCTGAAATTATGGTTCCAAATGAATATATATATATATAATATATATATATATATATATATATATATATATATATATATATATACATATATATATATTGATTGTGAAGTTGCATTCATGAATATAGAATTTTTTCCTTTCATATAAAAAACGATAAATCTTTAATTATATGTTGTATGCGTAATTTGACCTTTTAAATCTTGAATTCCCCGAGTCCAGATTCTGTTTGCAAATGGTGTGTTTGTTGAGATGCATTGCAGTTATTGGAATATTGAAATAAGCTGCAAATAATCAAGAAGATGCAACAGAATATGTTTACAATAACTAAAGCGGATATTGATTGAATTATATATTTTTCCCCGCCGATGAACTTGCCACGATTACATTCTTTGTGTAAACCCGGCGTTTAACAAAAATACGAGATCGAGGCTGTTTGTTTATCTCTGCCAACGAAGGTGGGCTATTTGTACACACAATATCTCGAAAAGTCCACCCTGAATTTCAAAAATATTTTGTAGAAAGGTTGACCATAGGCTAAGATAAAATCAATTAAATTTTTGGATCGACCCAGGAATTTGTTTTCGATTGAGAAATACGTTTTTTTTTTCCTTTTCATTTTTTCTCATGTATTTACATATTCACTGATGCTTGTCCACACAACGTCTTCGAGAATTCTCAAGAGATTTCAAATCAATTTTTGTGGAAAGGTTGGCCATGTCTCATGGGAAGATAGATCAAATTTTGGGTTGGATCCAGGGATCTTTTTTCGACTGGGAGATATTTTCATGCATCAAGAATAGATTAACCATAATAACGTCTTCTTTATCGTAGATATATATGAACCAATTTGATCCACTTTTTCGTTGATGTAGGGCGTTGCAGAAGTATGCGCTCTCTGAGTGCTTCCAAATCGTTTCTACTACCTCAACTCAAATCGTAGAGTTTCTCCTAAACGAAGATGGAATATATGTATATATATATATATATATATATATATATATATATATATATATATATATATATATATATATATATATATATATATATGTATGTGTGTGTGTGTGTGTGTGTGTTCACGTATGTTTGTCTGTTTGGTTACACAATATCCCCAAAGTTTTTCAATTAATTTTAATGAAATAATGTGGGAGAGCTGAGCATCACGTGAAAAAAAATTGATTAAATTTGGGGGCAGATCCAGAAATTCATTTTTCATTGAGAGATATCGTTTTCATTTTTTAATACATATTCATGTATTCACTCCCATCAGCCCACACAATTCCAAAAGTTCAATGACATTTTATGGAACTAAAGCACTGACTATCAGAACACCTACTCCTTTTTATGTCTTGAAAAAAACTTTTTATTTTAAATTCCCCCTTCATAAGTTTTTAATGGGCGGGAGGTCAGTTTCAACTGTAAGTATATGCTAAATTTGGTCCCAGTTTGTGCTTGCTAGTTTTTTGTTTGTTTGCTTGCTTGTTTGTTTTTTGTTTTTGTTTTTCGAAAATGCAGACTTTTTTCATAATGAGGAGCTAGAGAAGTAACTCATTCATTGATCACCCCTTCTTCAAATTTTTTTTCTCCATTCGATCGCTCCAACGCGACATGCTGTCGAAAAAAAAGGTTTTTATTTAGTGATTATTACTGCATTCATTTGCTTCGGTTTTCTTTGATAGAAACTTTTAATTTCCTTCCCCTTTTAGTTCTCCATTATTATCATGCACTCCCTGCCCTCATCCTCCCCCCGACTTCAGTCTTTAATTTCCTTAGTTCACCTGTAAAAAAACAAACAAACAAAAAACACAGTAGAGTCAACGGAGATGAACAAAGATGGAGGGTTCTTTCAAAATGGCGACACAATTTTTTTCTTAACAGACAAAATTGAAAAAAAACCGTAAACGAATGCACCAAAATGGTAAACTAGTGAAAAGTAAAAAAAAAAAAAAATTGATTGACTGTCATGAAATATAATGGTAGGGTAAATTAGAAATTGCTCTTGGAAACGAGAATAAGTACCAAAAAAAAAACGAAGTAGATAAATAGAACTAGAAGAAAAATGAGATAAAATGTCAACAACTCAGAAAAAACAAAAAGCTGGGTAAAAAAAAAACTCTGGAAAAGGAGGGCAATAGAAGGCACTTTTTGAGTATACAGAGGGCAATAAAATGAATTTTTAGTCTACAGAGAGCAATAGAATTTTTTTTTTCAATATATAGAGGGCAATATAATGAACATCGTGGATATACAGAAGCAATAGAATGAACTCCGTTGGTATACACGGGGCCATTAGATGAACTTTTTGAGCATACGGTTGGCAGTAGAATGAACTCTGTTGGTATACGGTGAGTAGTAGAAGGAACTGTATTGGTATACGGTGGGCAGTAATATGAACTATGTTGGTATACAAGGGGCAATGAAAGTAAACGGGGTGGGCAATAGAATGAACCTTTTGAGTATACAGAGGACAATAGAGTGAACTCTGTTTGTGTACGGAGGACAATTGAATGGACTTCTTGGTATACGAAAGTAAATATTGATTCAGTTTCACTTCTGATTGTATTTTGTGCAACCATTAGGGTCATACTTAAGGCAGTGCAATCTGTGTAGCCGGGCATGTAATGCAACTGTACGGAGGCCCAAGATTTTAGGTCCCCTAAAAGTACGTTTTGAAAGAAAATCTTTCTTTCAAGGTTTTTTTTTTTTCAGTTTCAGTTTGTTGCTGGATTTATAATATTACACAAGGATATATTATTGATTAGGACTTCACGTTAAACCAAACATCATAATTTATGGATATTTCATTTCTGTTTTGATTTGTATGGAAATTATAACTAAATACAAAAATAGAAGTGTCTCCATGAAATGTTATGTCGACTTAAATCCCACTCCATTTTACTTTCTCTCGTTTTTTTCCTTTCGTCCCAGCAGCCTAACGAACACACTTACACACAGAAGAAGGACTTTTTGACACCCAGTTTTGTGTTTGTGTATTTGTATCACTCCTTCCTATCTCTCTGTTTGTTATGACACAGACAGACTGACATATCGCAAGTCATAATAATATCAACATATACTGTTCCTTCCGTGGTATTTCATGCAGTATTTTTTTTTTGCTGCGATTGATATGTATAAAATAAAATTCTCCTGTTTTAATTTTCAATTTCGAGGCATTTTTTCTTTTACTGTTATTTCAAAGATTGACGAAGAGATAAAAAAATTATTGCTGACTATATCTT
Source organism: Thysanoteuthis rhombus (assembly GCA_963457665.1). Classification (NCBI taxonomy): domain Eukaryota; kingdom Metazoa; phylum Mollusca; class Cephalopoda; order Oegopsida; family Thysanoteuthidae; genus Thysanoteuthis; species Thysanoteuthis major. The sequence goes on along the minus strand of OY735230.1, from coordinate 10,415,596 downwards.
TGTCAATTATCTACTTATATAATTAGTTGTGAGACATTTTTCTCTGTCTGTAACAATGTACTCTTCCAATTAAAAGTAACAATATCTACTACGCATCCATTGAAACCATGGACTCTTCCACAAACATGACTTGAGTAGTTAATTATCTAAAACAAAATATCTTTTAGAAATTGGAAAATATCCACGAACATTTTCAAGGTGGTTAATTGGTTCCCAAAATAAAACCCTCCCGTTTTAATTTCCAATTTAAACGTTTTCTTTTTCTTTTTTTTTTTTTACTTTAATCTGAAGGTTAAAGAAAAATAGAAAAGACTATTGATGATTTTATTTCTGGCGGTTACTTGTTCATTACTGTGTTTGCATTGCGGCACATTTTATATAATTGTCGCCCAAATAGTAATAATTAGTTTTCTTTGCCAACAGCGTCTTTGTATAGGATGAGGGGGGCATTGTCATATCGAATCTTTTACGTGTCGATTGGCAAATCCAAAGAAAGAGTCACACCATTCCATATCCTTAAGAGAATCTGTGATGTGCCAGTCTGTTTGCGACAACAAACAAAAATACAGATAGGGGGGTCTATGAACTGAAAATACTGTTTTAGTATATATATATACATGTGTTTATTAGGCTGTCAGTTGCTGATAATATAACTAATACTACTGCTACTGTTGTTGATGTGTATATTTCGCCTCTTTTTTTTCTTTTTTTTTTAATCCAAAATGAATACATGACTAATGTTGACTATCACTTGCATTAACTTTCAAATCACTGTGTGAACATACCGATACAGAACATTGCTTTAGGAATAACGTCAGCAAAACAACGGGTGTTTACAAGTCAGGTTTAATTTTTTTCCTCATCCAACTCTAGGCGATTTTTCAAACGTAGAATTTTCCTGTTTCAATGTTCAATTTTAAGCTATTTTTCACAGTAGTTTTAATGTTAAAGAAAAATCAACAAAGTTTATTGCTAACTATGTTTTTCGATTATTCATTCATTCAAACGATTGTGTCGCGGTTCATTTCTTATAATTGACGCCTAGATAGTAATTATTAGTTTCCCTTTGCCAGCGGTGCACCTATATAGTATTAGGTGGTAGTGTCAAACCGAATACATTACGCTTCACTTGGCAAATTCATGATATTCATGCGTAAATATTTTTTTCCCTTATTTTTCTAATGAACATTTCTTTCCTAATTCAATCCTTTTTTTCTATCTCAATGCTCTTCGTCAATATTCTTTCAGCATCATTAAATAATTTTAGCGTGTTTTAATCTTCGGTCTTTATTAAAAACCGGATTGGTTTTTTACGTTCCATTTCGTTTCGTTATTTCTCTTTGTCACTCCACCACGCTCTCTCAATGATGCGTTAGTTTGAAAAGTAATTAGTTTTTCGTTTTTCTTTTAAACATTTTTCCCTGAATTAAAAAAAAAATTGAATGAGCTATTTGAATTTCCTCACTTATATGACGCTGTGATTTATTTTCAATCTATCTTTGCGTATGTCGTGACACTTTCTTATTGTACGTTGCGGATTATTGGGGAGAATCTAATGAATGGGAAGTGTTCTGCCAAAAAAGTAAAATTGAAAAAGAAAAGAGAGGACTAAACATCAAGTTCAAAAGCAGGGAAAAAAAGTTTTAAAATAAATAAAACATCGTGTTAAAATCGTAAAAGATGATTTAATAAACAAGAAAAAAAATCTCTGATGACACTTTTATCACTGAATCAGTTAATAAATATCGATGATGCTGGGGAGGTAACTGTAAAAATTCTGCGATCCGCTTCAAAATTATATCGAATCCTTAGTTTTTGACTCACCTTTTGCTTTAGATGTCATTGAAATCTATTGAGAACTTTTGGAGATATTGGATACATAAACAGTCGGGCAAACAGGCAGACACGAGTGAAAAACATATCCCTTTTATTGGCAGAGGTAAATGGATGCATATAACTCATCTAGCTTCGTTGGCAGAGGTAAATAAATTCAAGCAACTTCAATTTATCTCAATGGAGAAAAATGTACGAATTCTAACTTATCTCTTGAAAATATTAAGCCCAGCCCTTTCATTAATTGTTTGTTTTCCATGGTCTTTCCTCGGCTGAAGATTAATTAACATTTTGAAATGTTTAAATAAAAAATTTCTTCTATCTATTGTATTAATAACTTTACTTCATCTTATAAGAAGGTGGAGTAAAACTAGAGGGAAATAATTATAGTTGAAATGCTTCATCTGATGATTGTAAAATAGATAGCTCTACTATTACAAGGTCGTAAAACCGATTAGGCATGATTTCCCCTTCTCTGTATGGCATTGTATGTGACTGTAACAAATTCCCTAACCAAAACCCTCAAATTGATAAATCTTTTCGTGGCCAATAGTCCGCCCTTTCACAAAAAATATTTAAATTCATTGACGACATTTGGAGATATTATGTGGACAGACAGACACAAGTCAATACATACATCCCTTTCAACTTCGTTGACTGAAGTGAAATACAGAAAAAACAAAACAAAAAGAAAGTTGATATAGATAGAAAGAGAAAAGAAAAGATTGAGGAAAATTTAAGAAGAAAAGAACAAAGAAAAACTATCTTGACTGTACTTGGGTCAAAATTTCTGGTTTCATTAAAATCGAAACAGACTTTATTTTTCCATGCAGTATCATTCGAAAACTATGGGACCTATTTCAACTCCTTTATTAGTAGTTCCAGTAAATGGGGTTTGCGAAACAAGTGGAACTGAATTAGGCTTTAGAAGTAGGAATGAATTCGTAATCAGTTTTTGCGTGTCACTGTTATTCGTGCATGACGTCACTAGTTTTTGATCAGGTCATTGTCATCTGTTGCTGTTTCATATGAAAGTAAAGTCAAAACTCAATCGTAGGATTTTGAAAGAAATAAGAAAGAAAGAAAAAACAAATGAAAGAAGGACTTGATCGTGGTTGCTTTTGTCGTGAATTCTACTTTGAATTGCGTTGAGGTAGAAGAAAGGTTCTCAGGATGGAATCATAACACATAATGCTAAGAGGGATGGTAAGGGGGCAGAATAGGGTAGGGGTACGCAAAAGGGATGTGGTGAGACTTGCAGGTATTTGCTCAAAGAGAGCGACTGAATTTGACCGTCGAGAAAAGAAGGAAACCAAAAAAGTAATATGAGGTGGAAATGAATTTGCTTTTGAGTGTCTGTGAGCAGATTTGGTTAAGTGTCTGAGATAGTCACTTCAGGCAACTTCCATGATTTTCTTTTAGATACTAAACTGCTTTAGTTTTCCAATACTCCGTATACTGTTAGCAAAGCAATGGTTACTTCAGTAGTGATAATAATATTTCTAATTAAAAGCCATTTTAACAATTACTATTTCACTAGAATATGGCCGTCAAAAATGACGGGCTTGTGAATGTATGGGTCGACACTGAGGAGCCTAAAGTTACTGGGTAATTTAATCTTGATAATTCTTAACTTGAGTTATATTTTGTGCCATCACACGTTCTAAGTCCAAAGTTTCTACGACATGATGTATGACATTCATGTCATGTCATAATAGGAAAGTAAATTAACCAATGAAATTAGTCAGTGACAAACAAATGAATAGAAACATTTGCATATAAGCTCGTTTTATGGTTAGATTACAATTGTTTTATGGTTTGATAACCCCATCGTATTGTTCCATTTATTGCAATACTTCAACCGCTAAAGTAAACAGCGTGAACACGAACGTGACTTTGGACGAGACTTCAACTTTGGAATCATGAACTTCGGAAATTCATCTTTGATGAACGTTACTTTAACTACTTCAGTAACAATTTTTTTTTTAATGTCTAGTAATAGAACTTTTATTTTGGAAAGTTCAAATGAAACATTTCCACCATTTTCATTGCATTACTAGTTTTAGTCCATCTAAGAATAAGGTGGAGTAAAACTAGTGTAAAATCATAATAGTCAAAATACTTTCTCTAAAGATTTCAAAGTAAATAACTCAGCAATTACAAGGTTGTAATTTGCGGTTTACAGTATGGCATTGTTTGTATGCAATCGTTAATTGTGCAGATTACTGTGAAATTAAATCGGCTGAAAAGGAAATCACAGGATGACGAAAGAAAGAAAGAAAGAAAAAAAGAAAGAAAGAAAGAAAGAACGAGAGAAAGGAGGAAAGAAGAAAAGAAAAAAGAGAAAAGGAAAGAAAAGAGGAAGGAAAGAAAGATTTAATTATAAGTGTTGTTGTTGTCGCAAAGTCATTAATACTGAATAGAACAACTATAAAATGGGTCTGGTTAGTCACTCAATGGAAACCGTCATGCAACCAATGTCTACTGGCAGCATGTCGTATTGGGGGTAATTAACAATTTGGAAAAAAAGGGATGATCAATGAAATAGTTGGATAATGATCATAGAAAATTCATATTAAAAAAAAACAAAAAAATACAAAACCTGAAGACCAATTCAGTAAAAGTTCGTATTACAAATTGAACCCCCATTCAAAACTCAGGAGGACATTTTCAAAAAGCAAAAGAAAAGTTTTTTTTTCCATGACATGATAAGGAGTGAAAACCCCCTAGCCCAACAGGTGCAGTCCATACGCATTATACATTCCTACATATATAATGGCCCCCAACTCGATTTCAAGTAGGTTCATTATACGAGGTCGCTCTAAGGAATCACTCAACTACGCAAAGAGCGAATGAGACTTTTTAACCGAGCTAAGTACACACACACATACTTACATACATACATGAATAAATAAATAAGTAAGTAATCAGCCCGACCAGGTTAAAAAACTAAAGAAACCCTAGTTGACAGTTCGGATGATAGTTTTGCTTGACACTCTCTAAAAAAAGAAGATTTGATTATGGTTGTTGTTGCCGTGTTGTCATTAATGTTGAATAGAACAAAGTCAGAAAATAACAATTGCTTCTATTCGTACTTCGAAGTGTTTGATTTATCAAAACTAAACCAGCTGCCGCCATTTGCTTTGATTCGAAATCAATTTTCCCCCTTTCGCAAATAATGATATTCGTAATTATGCCATCGGTAATAGCAACAATGACTCTATCCACGTACCATGAGTTTGGTAAATGGGAAACTCATCATTGGTTGGGAAATGATCTTTTTAGTGACTGTTAACCAAAACTGTCGTCAAAATTATCAGCATAGGAGGTTTCTTCAGTTTTAACCTGGTCTGGCTGACTAGCTGGCTGACTGGCTATGCATGCAAGCCAAACCAATGGAACAAGAGGGTTGAATATTCGAACACTTATTCATTAGGTTTAGAAAAAACATGTTGCTTTTTTAAAAAAAATGTTGGATCTCCCCCTAAATAGGTTCTTGGTAAGGGTTCAATTTACAAGGTAAGATTTTGCTAAATCGATACCTTTCTTTGTAGCATTCTTGGTCGTTTTCTGAAAAAAAATGATACCTTAAATTATGTCCAGCAGCGTTCACACTTGTTTGTTTGTTTTTTGTTTTTGTTTTTTTATTAAGACTTTTTTCAGTCATCACTGTCCAACAAAAGTCGAAGGAAGTAACTTTTTTTTTAAAAAGATCACGACATTTATTTCAATCATTACGACTTGTTGCCAATGTGTATTTATACATACCTGACACAGCATGTTTCGAAAAGACAATTGACGGTCTCTACTGAGCGACTAACCCGACCTGTTTCAATAGGTTTCAAATCTGATTGATTTTTTCCTTCGTTCGAAGTCGCTAATCGAATCAGAATTACGGACATAGAATGTAAGATCTGTAATTGTTCGAATCTAAACCCTTGATCTACATCCCTTTGTCGCAGAAATGGATGCGGGGAGGAGGGGGAGAGGAGGGGGAGGAAGAGGAGGAGATGGCGATAAACACTTAATGAAAGCAACACTAGATCCAAATGTTTGCATTTAATTTATCGCAAATAATTGATCACCAAGATTTCCAATGTTGTCAATTATCAGAGCTCTAATGAAAACGGAGGGGGGGGGACGGGAGCTCTAATGAAACGGGGATGGGGTGCAGATGGAGAGGGGATGAGAAGGGAGACAGGAGGGGGAGAAATTGGGAGGATAGGAAATCAGAATGCCGGTGGGAGGGAAGATGGAGAGGGGGAGACGGGGGGCATGGGGAATGGGGAGACGAGGAGGAGTGGAAATCAGAAGGGGAGTGTAGGGGGTGATGGGAGCTAGGGGGAATGGCGGAGGCAGTAAGAGAGTAAAGGTGGTGGAGTGGAGATGCCAGTGGGGGCGGGCGGTGGTGAGGAAGATTGGGATGAGTCTGAAATAGGAGGGTGGGGAACGATTAGGCAGATTACTGGGATCAGAAATGTTAGAAGAACAGTCGTTGTTTTTTCTTTTGGCATTTGAAAGCTTTTTGTTGATGTTATTTGATTTTCTCCTCCTTTCCCGCCTTTTCAGTTTCTTCAAATCTTTTGTCGGGCAGAAGTCTTCCATTTTTGATACAGGGTTCTATAAAGCCCCCTCCATCGTTAAAAACGTAACTTTTCTCCCCCTTCCATATTAACCTACCTTCGAGATAAACATGCTCGTATGTATAAATACACGTTTTATTCATTTACAAGTAGTTGTAAGTAAGTGCCCTTATGCTGGCCATGACAACAGCTGTCCCTTCCCAGGGTTTACTTATAAGTTCTCTTCGTCTCGGAGTTCTTTGAGGTTTGTGTGACATGAGGAAATAGCCCAACTGGCCACAGGCAATCAAAGTGGCGTCACCCCTTTCACCATCTGCTATTTTACCCTGAGCAAGGGGTCGGCATTTCCTATTTACTAGATCATTCCCGTAAGAAAACAATCCATCGATGAAGTTTGATTTCAATTAAATGATTATTTCAGAAAGAAAAAAAAATACTGGATCCGCTTCTATGGGAAAGCCCATAATTCCACTTGGCGAGTAAGAGATATTTTATCAGCAAAAATTAGAACCTTTAAGTGGAGGCGTCCAACGTTACGGACAGAGAATCAGAAAAAAAGAACGCATTGTCCACTATATAAATCGATATTTTATCAATCCTCTCCGCCCCTTCTTGGACTTGAGGTCGCCAACACACCACGCTATTGAACCCTGTTTTGCACCTTGTCCAGTATTTCACCCCTTGACAGACGCATCTCTTCCAGTTCCTTTATCACCGTCCTCCGATGGGTCGTCTTTGGTCTGACCCTCCTTGTCTTCTCAGTGGGGTGCCATCTTAACGCAGCATTAGTCATTCATTCAATAGACCCCCTCAGGGTATGACAAAGCTGTCGTAAGTTACGTTTCGCAAACTCAATAGACATATTCCTACTGTCTGTCCTCATATATATTTCCTCATTAGAGATCTTGGGAGGCCAGTAAATAATTCAGAGTCCCCGTTGGCAGCTCTTGTGGAAGACGTCAACTTTTATTATGTCTTCCTTGCGTTTTTTTTCTTCCTTCTTACATGTGATCTGTCAGCGCCGCCTATCGGTTGCAAAGCATTGTGTATTGTCATCGGCATCCTTGTTTTAGACTTCATATTTCTTAATGTGTATCCAGTTGGAGAAGGTTCTTGACTATACCACATTAGAAATTGTCCAGATATTTATTCTTTTGATCAAATTTCTGCCGCAGTTTAATTTGTAATATTTTTTCTTGTTCTGCTGAGATATTGTTTACCGGCTTCCCCTCTATCTTCTCAAGCTTCATGGTATCTGTTTCAAGAATCATCATCATCATCACCACCACCACCACCACCACCACCACCACCATCATCATCATCATCATCATCATCAGTCTTTTAAGGTCCGTCGTTGGACATGGACCTTTCCCAGGATTCACCACGATTCCCTATCATGGGCGTCGCGGAGCCAGTATTTCCTGAATCTGTCCAGTTCATCTCTCCGTCTTGCGTTCTGTCGGCCTCAGTTTCTCACGTGATCTCTGGGGATCCACGTTGTGAGTCGTGATGTCGTTTCAAGAATACCCAGATACTTACAGGTTTCTTTCCCCTTGATCGTTCCGATTAATTTCCCCAGCAAGGCAGCTCAAGCACCCCCGTCGTTGAAAACTGTCAATCAACACTGTCACCAAAACTTTCAACGCAGATTCATTTTCCCGGTTTTTGAATTGGTCTGGCTGACTGTTTATGCACCTTGCTCACAGGCTGCACTAATAGAGCTGCAGGTTTGAAAATTTGATTATTCATTCTTTATAATGTCTAAGGAAACATTTTTCTTTCATTTTTTGAACACCTATCCAAATACGTGGGTGGTTCAATTTACAATGTAAGTTCATGCTAGAGTGGCCCTTAGTTTGTGTCCGGAAGCATTTGCTCTTATTTTTCTTCTGAATTCGGGTTTATTTAGCGATTACCGCCCAACAAAAGGCAAGAGAAATAACTTATTTATTCATGGATCACTCTTTTTTTAATTTTTCGATTAATCACTCCCAACACAATACCGAAATACGCATGTCATATGACGTTTTTCTATTGAGTGCCTCATCAGATATGTTTTTCTTTTTTGTTCTCTCATTTTTTCTATTGAACAACCATAGTCATCAAAGATGGCGGAGGGTTCTTCCCTTTTTATATGTGTTTATGTGCTTGTGAGTTCCAGAGCTCCTGGTCATACCGTTTTGTCTAGATACTTAAAACTTGGCATCAGTACTCCATTCGACTCTTTTTGGAAATGTTGCTTTTTGAGGATGTAAAAGATTTTTTGACCTTGGGTACGGGAGGGGCTCTTCTGACGGGTTTAATGATAGCTTCTAGACTGTCTTTGAAACTAAGTATTTGTGGACTTATTTTTTACCCTAGAAGTTTTCCTGTTGAAATCGCCGGTGGTGTCATAGAGAGAATTTATTCTAACCATATTTATTCTTCGATGGAATTTTTTGACTTAGCCTCAAATTTACACGCTTCAGTTATTCAATTATTGACCGTGACATCGAGTTATTTTATTTTTTGTTCATCGCCAGCATTCCAAACTCTGTTCTGACGTCTCGGCTAAAGGACCTGATCGCTTGTATCAGTTTCCATTTTTTTTCTTTCGTCTCTGACCAAATTTCTGAGGTCATTTATTTACATGAAATGGTTCACCAATTTTTGGGATATCATAATCTAATATCCTCCGTTACATTCAGTAGGATACAATTGTGCAGTATCATTGCAATGAATAATCGTATTTGGGGTAGAGAGTCTCCCAGAATGATAAACCTACTTATAACAATATCGGTTTGGAATTGTCTCCAGTTGGTTCAACTTCCCAATTTCCCATTCTCCTCCATAATGAAATTCAATACTTGCTTGGAGATTCTTAACATATCCAGACATTTTATTATTCAGAGCTGTGGGTTCATATCGTATGCATTTTTGTTACCTTTCAATGCTGCTGCCAAGATATTTCATTGCTGATGTTGCAACTTTGGTCGTTGTTGAAATACTCCAAAATAATAATAATATGATTATCTGTTTCTCGCATAAAAAAACCGACGCAGCCCACACATTTACTTGAACGGAGTCTCTGAAAATAATCTAAAATCATCTAAAATAAATGGATCTTTTATCTAAAATATCTTGAAGAAAAAAACAGCTCAAGATTTTGACATAATTCATCCTGATGACCATAAAGACCCATAGAGACCCAAGGAAACACACAAAATTATTTAGATCGTGCGTAGAGGTGCATTCTTGCAAATATTCAATACACACATATACGAACAAAGAGAAAAGAATATGTAGCTCACTTGGTTGGTCGGGTGGGCCATTTGTGGGGTTGCAGTGATTTGATAGTGATAGATAAAATCATTATTTTTCAGAGCAGAAATAAAATAGGTTCAGCTAGTCACTCAAAATAGACCGTCAAGTGACCAACGTCTTTTGGCAGCATATAGTGGAGGGATGATTAATAAAAAAAAATTAGGAGAGGAGTGATCAATGAACGAGTTATTTCTATTGCCTTTTGTCGGACACAAACTAAGGGATCAATTTAGTAAAAAATTACATTGTAAATTGAAGACCTCAAAAACCTACAAAGGTGGGATTTTTCAACAAAAAAAGTTTTTTTTAATTTGACATCATGAGAAGTAAATGTTGAATTTTCAACCCTTTAGCTCCATTGATGCGACCTGTCCATACAATAAATACATAGCCAATCAGCTAGATTCTCTTGAAAACTGGAGACATCTACGTTGACGATTTTGGTGACAGTTTTTGTTGACAGTTTCTAATTATCATTATTATCATTTGGAGAACATACAGGATTTTCTCTGTAAAATATATGATCAACGATGTATGTATCTTTTATCTTACTCACATTAACAGAAACTCTGACCTACTCTCTCTCTCTCTCTCTCTCTCTCTCTATTTCTTTCTCTCTCTGTATAGATTGGTGGTTCCCGAACTTTATTGTATGACGTCACACGAAGAAATATATTTGACTTACACATCACACCAACTATTCTGTCCATTAAGATATAATCATACATTGGTTTATATAAGGCCACAATTTGGTAAACTTTGAAGCAGTTATGAAAGAGTGTACTATAAGTAAATATGCTGAAAAATGAACGAATTAGACTGTAAGATTTAATAAGTCTTATCTATTTGATAAGAAGGAATCTTATTCATTAGCTTACTGATATGTCTATTCATCATTCCGTTTTCCTTACTTTTATCACTAAAAAGGTTGAGATCTTACAGAATCTAATGCTAAAAGCAAGAGATTGGAAACTCTGTGATGGGAGCGGGACCAGGATGATACTCGTTCTAGACTCGTTCAAGACTTGAAATGCATACTTGGTACACTTGGGAGATAGTTGCAGCACACCACTGTGCCGTGGCACATAGTTTGTGAACCACTGGTATTGATGGCCATTTCAATTATATGACTTTAATCTACCGAAATCAATCTAGATTTCTCTTTTTCTCTTCAATCTGTAAATAAGGATTTAAAGTCTGTTTCTCTCCGATGAACATGTATACACACACGAAATCTCTTTCTCTGACCTTTGAATACATTTATCTAACATTTCACTTTGAACCTTCTTATTCAATCTATCTTCCTCCTTCAAACATTCTTTTTCAAACACTCCGAGTTGCGCAAACAAATTTCTTCAAATATTTCCATTCGATACTTCTGGAACTTTCGAGACGCTCATTTTAGTGTCTGTGTTTGTATTGAGAAGCTGAAACCTTCCCAATAAATGACTTTTTCAGAATTTGCATCCATTAATCTGTGTCCAAGTTAAACAGTATCAGCAAATAAAGAAGACAATGCTATTTGCATATGTTTTAATTCATATCATTTATCACACTTTATGTAAATAAACGTAACCGTATAGAATGACACTGATAGAATTCAGCTATTAAGAAATGAAGTATGGAGGTCTTATTTTAGTAATAAAAAATATACATAAATTAGCATGTTTTATTTTCATATGAGTGTGTGTGTGTGTGTGTGTGTGTGTTTCTGGTCGTACCATCTTGTCTACAGACTTGAAAATTGGCATCAGTAATCCACTAGACACCTGCTGAAAATAATTTTTATTTCTATAAAAGATGTTTTTCAAGCTTTGGCGGCCTGATACTAACGGGTTTAATAATAACGTCTAGATCATCCTGAATCTATATATTTCAAGAGTTTTTCTTTTAAAGTATCCTGGATGTTTTTCGCGAAAAACGCCAGGGATGTTGTAAATAGAAATTATTCTCACCATATTTATTTTCCAGTGGAATTTTTCAAACATGACTTTAAATTTTAATGCCAAGGTTGTTCAATTATTGACTGTGATGGCGATTTTTTTTCTTTTTAAAGGCTGTTTCGAACAAGGGAAATCATTGCCCTTGTTATTTCTATTGTTCGTACAAGGTTTCAGCCGATCCATCCTACAGCCTCCATCGGTCATATCATCCATATGTAAAGTGAGGGATTTTAGTTCTTGTGGTATCAAGTAACGGTTGATAACATTTTCTAAATCATACAGCGACGCTTTTAACGATGAAAAACAGTTATAGTGCCCGTCTCTTAGGGGACAACTCCCGGTGGAATGTGGAGGCTGGTTTTGGAATGCTCGCAAGCCTCTCTCTGGTCGAGACCAGGACTTTATCCCGATAAGTTTTCATAACCGTCCCTTCGGCAGATTGCAAGTCCACCGAAGGCATACCCCCACCCTGATCACACAGTTTACAGTGTTCCGAATAATCTGCTGGAGCTATTTTTGGATGGATGGATCCTATTCTTCCCACGTTAAGTTCGACCTTGTGTCACATTTTGCTGTGGTGCGACAGCGAATAAACACCCCCACCCCCACCCCTATTGAGTAACCGGAAGATAAATCAACGTTGGCTATTTGTATGAATCGTATCAGTGTTGAATTCAACTCGATGCAGCTTTCATTGTTAAACGAGAACAAGGTATGGAAGTCCTTGACTAACAAAAGAATCAGTTAAAAACATTTCCAAGCTATAGTTGAAATCTTTTTGGATGTTTCGTTCATTTTCTTTCCTCGTTTTCCTTCCCATCAATTCTTTTGTTGGACAAAGTATTCAATTTCTAAAACAGGGTAACGTGAACCCTCCTCATCATTAGAAACATACTTGTTCTTGGACAGAATTGTTTATATTAAGTGCGGGGGAAGATTGAGAATGAAACGTGTATTACATCTCAAAATCCTCTGTTATCATTTAGACAAGCTGGAACCTTTATTATCATTTAGACAAGTTGTTGTATTTTTTTTTATTCAGTATACTTATTCAATAATTTGTATGCTCTTGGGTCCAAATTCAGTAGCTTCAGCACCAAAACAATCCAGTAACTAAAAATACATAGGGAAAAATACAATATACATTTTTTTCATTTATTCATTGTTTTCTATTAGAAGAAATATTGTAAATTGTTATTCAGAGTTCTTCGCTATCATTTACCTCCATTTCAATTTTGTTTCTTTCTTCGGTAGTGAAAGAATAAATCAATAGCGCGGATCGCAATAAAGAATAAGTTGCAGGTGAGAATGGAAGTCACAACCATCTGATAGTTCGGTTAACGCCTGACCGCTCTCTTTTACGCCATATTTGTTATTTACTGGTAGTTTAATATCGGTAATCTAATTTATTTATTTTATTAGAAAACTTATTACAAATCATGTACAATTTTTTTGCTATTATTCACCTTCATCTGAATTTTTGTGGCTTTTTATCGCAACTAAACTCAGACCGGTAAAACTCAGTAAATAAATCAACCAGCTGTGAGTGAATAAATAAAATTTCAAAGTTCCGACTGAGAAGGGTAGCTAGATTAACGCCCGACACTCTTGTCACTGAGAATAAGTTTATATAAAAAAAATATGCGTCTAATGAAATAAGTAATATTCTTATTCATTCCGTACACAGTAAAAAAGAAAAGAAATGAGTAATACATTCCTGTTTAGCTAAATCAAATCTTTGCCCCGATTTTTAACAATTTTGTAATTTCGAATATGAGAAATGAACCGTATCAATTTATCGACCCCAAGTCTCACTTAGGACGACTAATCACAAACCCATACAAATTGGCTCCAAATTAAGTATCCTCAATTTCATTTTTATATCTGTTTATTTTATTAGTTGGAGTATTATAAATCGTTATTATTAATTCTATGTACCATTTACTTTCATTTATGTACTCACAGTTGAAGAGTGCCCAACCTGAGTTTAGTTGTGATAAAAAGCAACAGCAATTAAGATGAAGGTAAATTGACCCTCAAATTGAAGACCATGCAACGTGCTCATGAGAGAATCATGCTCAACCTCACGCAGAGATATCACAGTATATTAGAGAGAAGACAGGAGTCTGGGATTTCATAGGAACAGTTATAAAACTCAGATGTCAGTGGGCTGGACATGTTGCAAAGGATGTCTGACAACCGCTAGACATCATAACTCACAAAAAGAATCCCCAGGGATCATATGCAAAATTGTGGCCGACAGAACGGAAGATGGCGTGACACGCTAAATAGATTAAAAAAAGTATTGGCTCTGCGTTACCCATGATAGAGAATTCAGGTGAATCTTGGGGAAGGTCTATTTCCAACGACATGCCCTTAAAAGCTGCTGCTGCTGCTGCTGCTGCTGATGATGATGATGATGATGATGATGATGATGATGATGACGAAATAGTAGCAAAAATAAAAAATGATTTATAATACGTCATCAACTATTTTGAATTTAAAAAAGTGGATTGATTTGAACAACCTGTTCATAACAAACATGGCGTGGGGGAGATCATGGATAAGGAGTGAGTTTAAGGGTTCGATTTTGACTGACACTTGGCACTGAATTTCAGTAGTTTAGCGGTAAGAACAAGTGCGCGTTAAGCGAACAACCACCCACCGATTTAGAAGGTAGTGAGTTCGATTCTCACTCGATGCTTATTTTTCATTCAGCTGTTAATCTATCTACTCACCACTTATGAGTACCCAGCCTGGGTTTAGTTGCGATAAAAAGTAACAAAAATTAAGATGAAGATAAATAGTAGCAATGTTTAGTAATAATGATAATTAACCTCAGTGCCAAAGTAATGTTGACAATTCCAATCATCCATTATCCCATTTATCTATGCCTGTTCCTTTCCTGTCTCTTCTTTATTTCTTCTGATATTCATTCCCTGTCTATGTTTTTATCAAAATGTTATATGAACGTCCGATTCAAAGTTGCGATAAAAAAGCAGTTGAAAGTTAGGATGAGGTAAAAACGAGTCAAAATTATTAATCGTGTTGCAATACTTCTTTCAAGAATGAAAATTAACAATATCGTTGTATCAAAAGACTGCTAGGCCTCAATTGTGGACGTCAGCAGCTAAATATATCAGTTGTAAGGAGTTACGTTCAAGGTGTAAAATCTGCTTCCGCCTGGCTACAGCAATTATGTCCCGGTGGCGGAAGAGTAAAATGCAGCGAGGGTTATACAGGACCTCCCTCTGGATAGAGGATGTGAGTACGATTCTCACCGTGGTCTTGCTCTTTAACATCTGATCACACAGTTCAATCGTTGCTGTAGTATTACGGTTCGATTCCAATTTGTGATAAGAAGCAACTGAACGTTAGGATGAAGGCGAAAACTACTTAAGATTTAAATTGAAAAGCCTGGATTGGTTTCACATTTTCCTATCCCCTCATTAAACTAACTATATTACCAACATATTCTCTAAGCTTACACTGTAAGTATACAACCCATCTTTTTTCCATACTATCTTTAACTAATTTACTTTAAGAAAATAACAGCTTCTTTCAGGTGAACAATGTACAAGTTGTAAATGCATGTAAAAGTTAGTTCTTTCCATTTCAGTGCCCCCAACCCAACCCATCCAGAGTTTCTCTTCTAGTTGTCCCCTTTAATCGTTGTTTCCCTTTTTATTATCTCACTTAAGCACGGTTTCCCTTTCAGGGGTTATCCCTTATGTGCGATTATCCTTCCAGTGGTCTCCCCCCCCCTGTCAGTTTTTTTTCCTTTCAGTGGCACGCATCATATAATAATATAATAAGAATTTGTTCTTGTTCCTCTACGTTCAGGTAAAAAACGTACCTGAGAAAGTTAAAAAAAAAAATTACCCTTAAATGACACCAATGAATTGGACAAGATTCACATATAATACTTTTAAAAATATGGAGTTTTTGTTATGTGAATTTATTAATCCATAAATTCAAGTTGTTCATAAAACTATCAAATTATCGTTACAGTCACAAATTTATGAATATAAACACGGAAAGGAAATATTGATAATTCTTCTTACATTGTCGACTCATAGTTAGCGGATCAAATAAGCCTATGTAGCCTTGGTCTGCTCTCACAGCTTGAGCAACTTGGACCCTTAGGGTGAGCAGAGATCTAAATAACATTTAGGGTACTGGTAGCTCAAGCGGTTAGAACAGACCTAGGCTACATAGGTGCTCACATGGAAAAGGGTGTGGGTTCGGATCCCATCTTGGGTCAGGTGATTCCAAAGTCCAAAAATGTCATATTATATTTCGACAGAAACAAACAGTATTGGCAGTAAATGTTTCGTTTGAAAAAATGTATAAAGATCATTGAAATCTAAAAAGGTGTAAATGAATGATGCTCAGTGTAAGTTGAGTTCTGATTGGATAGCGATAAGCAAAAAAGAAGAAGGCTCCTATAAGCAATTTATAAGAAATTAAAAGTAACCAGAACATTTTATTACCACAAAGTAGACGGAAAATTGAGAGAAGCCCAACCTGTAACCCAGGGCAACCAAAACACTGGTTGCGGTACGACTTTCAGTTTGTTTAATTCGGTTCAAATCAAAATTCTGCCTTGAAATTAATTACAACAAATAGATTATGAAAGATTTTTTCTTTTTCTCTCTATCTTTACAACTCTACTTTTCTTCCCTTCTTTCTTTCTCTCTCTATCTTAACTTCCTTTCTTTTTCTCCAGTGCTTTATTCTTTCTCTTTACCATAATCGGCTGAACGCGCTCCATTTTGTAAAACCGACGACAGCGTTTGACTTTAACTGTCATCCTCCTCCTCCTCCTCCTCCTCCTCCTTCTTCTTCTTCTTCTTCTTCTTCTTCTTCTTCTTCTTCTTCTTCTTCTTCTTCTTCTTCTCTCTCTTTCTACATTTCTTTCATATCGATTTCTCTTTTAGTCTTCCTTCGTTGCTTTCAATACTAACTCTATATCAGGTCTCTATCTCTCTCTCTCTCTCTGCCTACGTAACACTTATAGATTAAGAATTCAGAGGTGGCAGTAGTTACACAGATTAATTATTAGATAAGACGTTATGCATTTCGCCATCTTTTACAGGTGTCGTCATAAAGCCTTACTGATAATAAAACATTTTTAGATGTAACTCGCTTTTCTGCTCAATCTTACCACATTGTCAAATTAATACTACCATTAAGTTGGACCACCTTACATCTGCATAACAGGCATAAAGTGCGAAAGATATGAATTATATATTAAAATAGACTAAGAGAGTGCCCATCCCAAAAGTACATGTTTGTGGAACAACTGGTCATAATTTTCATGCAAAATGATTTTCCGTCATTCCGTTACTCTTCTCGAGTGTTGTTAATTTGGATATTTTATAACTAAATTTAGATGATTCTAAAAAGTGGAAGTCAAGGGGGATAACTGATAAAAACTATGAATAAATGTCTATAATCTTTGTTTGAAAAAAAATTCCTTATTAGGTCTCTCGAAAACCGCTGATCAAAAAAATTTTAAGATCGACATTGGCTTTGTGTGCTGATTTGTATATAAGGTGAATGTAAACTTCTTGATATGGCCAGTTGTTGAGTAATCACGATGCATAGACACATACACAATCGTTTCTTCAATTATGTTAAGATATCAATTAAACTGACCGTTTTTTTAATTATGTTTTACTTGACACTGATGCGAAAAGATTCATCTTCTTTACATACGCTGGTACACCCGAGGAAAGCCGTGGAATAGATCGGTCGAAACGTTGTGTGAACAACAAAAATAGCTAGCAGAATCTCCTATTATCCAACAAATCTCATCCAATTAAGTACTCTCCTTAAAATTATAGACAACACAGGTCTGGTTAGTCCCTAGATGGAAACCTTAACATGACCAACGTCTATGGGCAACATGCCTAATTGGGTGAGATCAATTGAAAAATTGGAAAAAGGGATGATCATTGAATAAGTTTCCTCTCTCACTATTTGTTGTGCAATGATCACTGAAAAGTAAAGAGAAAAAAACTCAAAGAAACGAGCGTGGATGCTACCGGATGCAAAGTAAGGGATCAATTAAGTATATGAATTGACCCACCCTCAATACACACTCACGAAACCTATTTTAGGGATTCGAAAAAAAAAAAAAACTCTTTTTATAAACATAATGAAGAGTAAATATTAATTTTTGTCAGCCCTCTAGCTCCACTTATACATACATACATGCATTCAAATGTACATAGCAAGTCAGGATATCTTAAAAACCGAAGAAACCTATGTTGACAGTTTTGGTTGACAGTTTCAAATATTCATTTTCTATTTTGCTGTTTTCCCCCTTCCCTGCCCTGCACTCCCTATTTTTCGTTTGGCATTGAAACGGACTTTGGAAACTAATGTGAATGCTCGACAAAACAATTTTATTTCGAACTTTTGTAACTTTCTCTTTCAAGTTTATTTATTGTCGATGAATCTTCTTGCTCATAAAATTATTCATAAATCCGTGGGTAGCAATATCCATTGCGGCCGTCGAATCGGTGTGCTTGAGCTTAGATTTGATTAAGAAAATGCAATATACACAAATGAATAGAAAACTATTTTGATTTATCTGAGAATTTTTGATTCTATGAATTTGAAGATGTCTCGGTGGGAGACAACAATAAATTGTATTTAAATTCATTGCAATGCATTTATTTATTCTCTTTCTAAGTTAAAATCTTTGGTTAGATTTTCGGTGATTTCAGTCTTTTTCATTATGATTTCATTTTATTTCATGAAAATTATAATAAAATGAACAAGTCTGGATAGTCACTCAATAGAGACCATCACGTGACCAATGTCCTTTGTCAGCATGCTGTGTTGGGTATGATCCATTAAAAAAATTGGAAAAAGTGATCAATGAATAAGTGATTTCTCCCGTCTTTTGTTGGGCAGTGATCGATGAAAAAAAAGTCTGAATTAACAAAAGTCAAAAGACTAAACAAAAACAGGAGGACACAACCCAAGGAATCAATTTAACATAAATCTACATTGTAAATTGAAACATCCACTAAAAATCTATTTAGGGGGGATTTTCAAGAAACAAAAAAAAAGTTTTTTTCTAGACATAACGAGAAAATGTTGAAAATTTCAGCCCTCTATTCCCATTGATGTGGCTTGTACGCGTGATACGTACATACAGAGTCAGTCAGTTAGCCAGCTGGTTAGACCATCTTAAAAAATGAAGAAACCTATGTTGACATTTTTGACGACAATTTTAGTCCACGAATTCTTATTAATACCTAACAACAACTATCTATGGATAGCTCTAGTTTAGACGATGATGTCATATACTCTATGATGAATTATTGGCTAAACCAAATGAAGAAATGTATAAAACTTTCCTATTGGCATTTTTTGGGGGTCAATGACGTGTGCAGTATGGCTGTATACGCTTTTGGGTCGCCATAACTCTAAGAAGACAAAAATGACATTACTCCTATATCTACATTGTGTTTACAACAACTCTTATTGGCTTTCACCCGGGAATAGAACCAGTACTATATTGCCTTGTTTATAATTTCCTTTATCAATTGTTTCACTTAATTTCAGCTCAACGGAAGGTATTTAACTGTTAGGTATTCCTGAGAAATCTGACTTTATATCGGGGAATTTTCTCATTTTGATCGTCCTATTCTTTTTTATTTATTTGTTTTCTTATTCGTATTCACGAAATGCTCCGGTGTCAGTTACATGACAAGCGTCCTCTAGCACTTGACTCCCTTGTAACCTCAGTTGACATTACAAAAGTTTCTCGTTTATTGATAGACTTTCCGAGTTCAACAGTTGAACAGAAAGAGTTCTAGATGAAGAGAAAAAAAGTTAAAGACAGAATCCATACCAACTATGAAGCTTCTGGCAATGCAGAACATTTCCCGAATGGTCGTTGCCAAAAAAGCTAGAAAACACTGGCAGAAGACGCAGACAATCATAAATAATAGACATTCATGAATGAAATATCGTTGAAGTGAATAGGGTTTACTGAAAATATTTCATATTCAGAGATAATAATTTTTCCATAGGAGCTAAGTAAAGATCTACTTGATATTTATTGCGAGTAGGATATATTTTTATCGGCCAATTTGTTACATTTGAATTGAAGAGACCCTTCCGTTTCGCTTACAAAACGTTGTACTGCCCTAAAAACGTTTATAGGAAAACAATCCTCAAAAGCAAGAATTTTTTATGTTGGTATCCAATCAAAGAAGTACTAATGTTGTGTACACAAAAGCCTCCTCAGGAGGAAGAGGAGAAGGAGGAGGATTAAAAAGAAGGGCAAGTAGTCTTTCTCTGAGCCAATTGGTTTTCATACTCGCGAAATGAAAATTATCCCAAGAGTATCATTTTTAATAAAAAAAATTATAAATGGCCATTTTGGGCGTCTCTTTCAAGCAATTTTCGTCTTTTCTGAATACAATAATGCCGAAATCGTCCATTCTATCATGATATCATTGCAGTTGGTTAATTAATGATGTCACAACTTTAGTGACATCCCACCTCTTCTTTCCTTCCTATTTCAGTTGTTTAACGTAACTGGGACTGACCGACAGAGCGACAAAACGACAAGATTCATCTAAAATGTGCTCAGGGGTTTAGGTTTAGAAGACGATGACTAGAAGTTGAGCTTCGTTTGTCTCTCGATCACATTGGCTTAAGAGAAAGGTGATACACCAATATTTTGCCAAGGAACGTATCCTAAATAACAGTATATCAGAAGACGTAGAAGCGACATCAGATAAGAGATAAATCACTATTAGAATAAAAGATCGTTTGGGAAATGATGTATTTACGAATGTCGACTCTTTGTATCTCAAATATTTCTTTTACGTACTCCATTTTCCTCTGAATTGTATCTTATTTAAAGTCTCTTTCGCACAATTGAACAATCTCCCCCGCTGGACATTTATTTGATTGTTAACATTATTTCTTTAAGACTCTTCCCTCTTTTCTCTGGTATATATGTTTATATACAACTCAAATACACCACGTTGGATGAAAGAGATTGAAAGGCATAGCGTCAGATAGAAGTGAACATACATACATGAATATACACATACATGCTGGTGTAAATTTTTCGAGCAGGGTGTATTTTTCAGTGTGTATGATGTGGTCAGGCTATTTTCAGCGTCTATGGATTTATCTATCCACATCGTTTCAGATATACAAAAAATAGCATGTATCATGTCCAGTCTCATCGAGTATGTGCTACGCAGAGTGATTCCACATTCTAGAACCAACAACACCTAACGAAGGCTGGAGGAGCACGACTGAAACGCTGTGAACAAATAAACACATGGACAATGAAAATAGTTCGACAATATCATATATAATGATACATACGTACATACTTACATGCCTTGTATATAGTCAAGCACGCTACAAGCACCGGTTCTCGTTCGATCACGGAAGATAAGCTATGTCAACCCTGACCAATACACAGATGGGTGACCCCTTGTAAACATTACGTAGCGCAAGGATATGTTAGCTTGTGGCTCCCACATGAAAAAAACATCCTTGTGTCACATTCTGCCCTCTTGAAGGGGTAGTTGTTTATCTACATGTACACCTTGTAACGTGCTCGGTACAGAATCCGTCTTGTATCCCTGCCCCTAATAGATCACAATGTTCAGTGATAATTAATCCGTTCTCCCGGATGTAGCACCTCCCATTTGCCTTCAAAGAGGGTCGTGGGCCGCCCCGATGCCTTTGCTGTGACAGGGCGATTTTTGTCATTACCCACACGTGGGCCCATCCAATGTCATATCTTGTAACACTCTCGTGATTAGGGGAATAGAAGCCTAGCTACCAATCCAACTATCTACATGCATATATATACATATACATGGACAGATGAATAAGTAGAAATGTAGATACGATCAGAGTGAGACAGACATACAGAGATGTAGACAGGTATAGATATATATTTTTTCGTCCACTTATCGATCTATTTCCCTTTTTCTTTTTCTCTCCTGTGTTCATTCAGGTTTGCGAAAATCCACTTGTAAACGCCTTCACATCTCTTACGTAGCGACGAAATTTCCCCGTTGGGAATGTTATGTGCCACGAACCCATAGAAAAAACCGTCAACCAAAACTGTCACCATAAATGTTAACATAGATTTCTTCAGTTCTCAACGTGATGGTTTCTATTGAGTGACTAACCAAACTTATTTTCTCAGCGTTTTCACCCACGCAAAAAAGTTTGCTGCGAGGAAAAGTTCTCACAGACTGAGTCCCATCTCTGCATTCGTCTCTCTTCCTCTCTATGTCACACGGTCAGCATGAATCGGACATCATGTGTCAAAAATTTCTACCTTTCTCTATCTCTCTGTCTCTCTCAATACATATATATATATACATATATATATATATATATATATATATATATATATATATATATATATATATATATATATATTCTCGTTCTCTTTTTCTCTACATTTATTTCTCTATATCTGTCTCCCTATATCCCCCTCTCTTTCTCTCTCTCTCTCATTCTCAGCTATTCCCTTCTGTGGCTCTTTCTCTATATATGATTAGGTCCTCATACTCTCTCTCTATCTTTATTTCCATTTCTCTTTCGCTCTCTATCAGTTCTTTCTCTCTCTCTTCTTCTTCTTCTTCCCAATTTGGAAACCAAGAAAATGAAACTCAACACTTATTTTACATCTCTCTCTTTCTTTCTCCATCTACAGGTTCTTTTATTTCGTCTCTGTCTCTCTTTACGTATCATGCATATCTTTATATAATCATATGAAACACCTACTCCGTCAAGCCAGCATCTTTCGTGTAACCATAGCAATCGTAAAACTTTGATTCAGTCTATTTCGACGGAAACAGTTATAAATGAGTTGACATCGGAAACCCAACATCGTTTTTGCAGACAGTTGAACAGTTCAATTTCTGTGATATGGATGTCACCAAGGGCAATCTTCTGGTAAACCTCCCAATCCAACGTTCGATAATCACGTAAATGGCTTCAAACCACGGAGCCAGGGCAGGGATAACTGGCTGTTAGCCCTTGGGTCAGAATGGAGGGTAAGGATGAGATTATTTCCTGCAGACAACTTGTCAAACAAGTGAATGATTTAGTTTTCTGGAAGGTGGTGATTGAGAAAGTATCTAATAGCCACCGTATTGTCAACTCCCAGAATTCAACATCGGTGTCATGTGTCCAATGAATTAGAAAATCCCCGTAATTTCTTGGTTGAGAATGACTGCCGAAAGATGAGTTGAGGGACCTGTAAAGACAATATTAGAAACCGTCGGCCAAAACTATCGCCAAAACTTTCGACACAGGTTTCTTCAGTTATCATGTTGATCTGGCTGGCTGGCTGAATATGTATGTATCACACGTACAGGCCTCATCAGTGGAACTACATAGCTGAAATTTCAAACATTTACTTCGTATTATGTCTAAAGAAAATTATTAGTTTATTTCTATTTTTATTACCCCCCCCCCCCGACTAAATTGATGTTTTGTTGGGTGTGGAGTGATAATTTGTAATGTAAATTTCTGCTTAAGTGGTCCCTCAGTTTGTGTCAGCTGGGAATACGATTGTTTTGGTTTCTTTCATCTATTAATCACTACCCAACAAAATGTGATGGAAACAACTTATTCGTTGATCACCCTTCTTTTTCAAATGTTTTAATCGGTCATCTGCAAAACACTTCATGCTGTCAAAAGAGGTTGGTCACGTGACAGTCCTTATTGAGGGACGAGCCCGATTCAGCATTCTTCTGTTTCATCATCATCATCATCATCATCATCATCATCATCATCACCCATTTACAATCTGTTATTTGACACAGGCCTTCTCCATGCTCTTTTGGCTTTTTAGCATCACGGCACTGAAATATCCCAAATTCTTCCAGATCATCACGCCATCTTACCTTTTGCAGGTCACAAATTTTTCATGATCCTGAGGGATCTAGGTTGTGAGTCTCGATGTTCAGTGGTTGTCTGGTTCCCTCGCTACATAGCCTGCCCATTGCCATTCAAGTTTGTTGACGGTCTTTTGGATATCACTGACACTTCTTTTCTCAGATACACTGTACTGTTTTGTAATCCTTCCATGTGGTGTTTAGCACGATTTCTTTCCAATCTGCACATAGCGTGGTTCTAAGTTTGAAAACCAATTTCTTGGTCAGATTCCTTGTGTGAGATCCATAAGTTATTGTCTGGAGGATGCATTAGTTATAGACCGTTGATTCAAAGAAATCAAGATATAGTGATAACCTTTTTTTCCCAGCTCTTCAGTATTCTTCTTGATACAAATAATTTAGCGAATATCTGCTGGGCTTTGATTAAGGCATTAAACTCGCCAACAACCGATTGGTTTGGAATAAATAATCAGGATCTTAAATTGAAATTCGTTTTAAATTATGTCTGCATCCCACCTCTGATACGATTTACAACATGCTATCCTCAATAATTATCTTTTTCGTCCAATGTTTTCTAGAGCTAATTCGAAATGGCCATGAAATATTTATCCCAATCTTGTGTTTTCTTTTATCACCAGACGATCAAAACCCATTTGATGTTTTCAAACCGAGACGAAGTCGTTGTTCTTTAAACTAGTCATTAAGCCAATGTTCAGTAGTATTCATTCGTGCTGTGTGAAAGATGAGATTTTCACACGTTTAAACGACTTTTTGTGAGTTCGTTTCATTGTCATAAAGGGAGTTTGAGATCCAATACTCT
Organism: Thysanoteuthis rhombus; assembly: GCA_963457665.1. Classification (NCBI taxonomy): domain Eukaryota; kingdom Metazoa; phylum Mollusca; class Cephalopoda; order Oegopsida; family Thysanoteuthidae; genus Thysanoteuthis; species Thysanoteuthis major. Next base: position 10,391,199 of record OY735230.1, on the reverse strand, counting down.
CCAAGGACATTTATCAAGCAGATCCTTTTCTGTTCTGCTTTCAACCGAGTTTGACTCTGTCGCTTCTCAATCATCTTGTACGATCAATAAATAGCAATAAGTATTGCCCTTGCGATGGTTACGGCGAGCTGTCCCTAAGTGGGCAGCCCCAGGGTTGCTGATATAGATGTGATTTTTCATTTTTTTTTTTATTCTGGAAGTAACTCACAAATTCGAAGAATTGAAAAAAAACGCATCTCAATTGAAAATACTGGTTTAAAGCATAGAAAAAATTAAAAAAGAAATTGGAATATGTCATCACTGGACCCATAAATTCGAGAAAATTAGCATCTAAATTGGCGACCCTGGGCAACGCATATTGCCATGTTACTTGGTCTCGGCTATACTTTGAGGTTCTTCGTGGATTGATATATGTGAATATAGAGACAACAAGCACCCGCAGCAGCGTCACTCAGATTTCCTTATATTTACGAATAGCTGGGAAGGGGGAGATGTGATTGATCCATGATTTTTCTAAGGGGATCAGCGTAAAGTGAATGCAGATTGTCTCAGAATTTGAACTTGGCTCAGCGATTACCATTTTCCGCCCCGCTAACCACTTGACCACAGGTACCTTTCTATCATATAACCAATGGAGGATTACAGATTTTACGGGAACTTTTTTTTTTTTTTGGTGTTAGGGGAGGATACATGTTGAGTATTGAGGAACGAGTTTTTATAAGGAAAAAATATTGACGCAGAAGATTTCCGTCGCCTATAGAAAGATTGTGAACCTCTATTTGAAACAAATAACTTCTGGGTTACCTTTCTCTTCTCTGGCCAGCGCCACCACCAGCACCATCATCATCATCATCATCATCATCATTATCATCATCATCATCATTACTGTATGAATTTATATAGTTCACCACGCCATCTTTTTTTAAATATTTTTTTTTATTTTGGCGGCTATCGTTTTGCGTAAGATCACTTTGGATCCATATTGTGAGTCATGACGTCCACTGGTTGTCTGACATTCTAGTAACATGATCGGTGCTCTGCCATTTGAGCTTTTTTAACGGATCCTAAGATAACTCTGACGCCGGTGTGTCCTCTATCATACTTTGCCGTCTGGTGATCTCTCCATGTGAGGTTGGGCACGATTCTCTCCTGCAGACGTTGAACGATTCTCAGTTTGTGGGTGGAACTTTTGGTTAGGTTTCATGTTTCAGCTCCATGGGTGACTATCAGGGGGGTGTATTGGAATACATATTATGAGGTTTAATGCAAATACGAGAAAAAAAGAAAAAGAGGGGGAAGATAGAAAAAAAAGAGAGAAGAGACTGGGATGTTGGGTAATATAAAACTATTTTTTTTAATTGCAGACTTGATTTTAAAAAAAACAAAAACTTATCTAGTGATTCAGTAGTAACTGTCATACGTAAAACGAGTTTGGTTGCATGCTATAACGAGGTGATCAATTAAAAATTTCTTAAAGGGGCGAATTAATTACAACCCTCATCTTTTGATAAGCGGTAACCAATAAAGAAACGTCAGAATTTTCATTAAAAAATAAACTAGCGTGCACACTGCCACACACAAACTATTGGACCATTCTATCACAAACTTACATTATAAATTGAATTACCCAATAAAAACCTGTTTGGGCGGGGATTGTTCCTTCTTTTCTAAATATAAGGAGTAAATGCTTAAATTTTCCATTGAGGCATCACATATACGTGACACATACCAAACACACGGCTAGCTAGCCAACAACATAAACCCACTTAAAAGAAATCTATGAGGATATAGTCACCTATGGAGTTGAAACATGGAACTTAACCAAAAGATTGACCCTCAAAATTAGAACTATGCTATGTGCACAGGAGAGAAACATGCTCAATATCACACAGAGATCACAAGACGGCACGGTATATTAGAGAAAAAACAGGAGATTTCATAAAATCTATTTAAAAAAAACAAGTCATGTTGCAAGTATGTCAGTTAACTGCTAGACATCACGACTCACAACGTAGATCCCCGGAGATCATATGCGAAACCGTGGCCAGCAGAATATAAGATAGTGTGAAGAACTACACAAATTCAGAAACCACTTGCCCCATCCATGATGAAGAGGTCTGGCGAATCTTAGGGAAGGACACGTGAATGGTTGAAGATGATGAAGATGACGAGGTTGACAGTTTTGGTTGACGGTCTCAAACGACAGTACGTGTTCAAGTATAAAACCAACGTGCTTATACGTAAGGACGCACATGAATTGTTCTCTTGAAGAAATCAAGATGAAAATAATAGAAGTAATGTATCCAACTCTATTCTTTTGGATCAAACTGTCAGTTTTGGATTTCACGCATAAATCATTCGGAGCCATCGGCAAAACTATAAACAAAATGGCGTCGGCAATCTTCCTACAATATATTTATGTTTGTAAAGTGAAATAAAACAACGTATAACGATTGGTTGGAAAGCTTTTAATGAAGATAGAGACATATTGGAAAGTATCTTGCCAATATGATTAAAACGTAAATCGTACAGCGAATGTATGATACCAGCTATGCTAAGTGAAACATACAGACAAACAAAATCACTAATAAACAAACTCAGAGATACATGAAAATAAATGTAAAAACTATGCCGGGATTAAATCCAAGAGATAGACCAAGATCAATACAGATCAGACAGCAGACCAAGATAGGAGATATCATGTGACCAAATGGAAGTATAATGGTGATGAGCTGGACACATAGTAATGAAGGATAACAGATGTCGTAAAAGGTTGTTCTAAAGGATAGAAAATAGTGTAGAAGACCAGACATAAAATCAAGAGATGAGATAGGAAAGATTTTTTTCTCTGTTTTCCCCGATGATTCTAGATAAAATATCTATGTTTTAAATGATGTTTTTAGATAATTAGTTCTGGTACCCGCACGGGATACGGTGATTCATTTATGTGAGGTATGGATACGTCTGTTACTTTTTTTATGTTTTGTTACAATTTGATTAAGAGTCAGTTGAAGCGGGCAGCGGACAGTCTCAGTTGAGATTTGGTAGGGCCGGGATAGATTTCGTTTGGATCTCCCGCGAAATATAATCGTCGGGTATTGTTTTATGATAGAATCCCAAGACAGCGCCTCCTGCAGCCGACCTCTCTTTCATCTCCATCTTTGTTTTCATTTTTCTCTACTCTCTCTCTCTGTCTCTCCATACAAACTCAGACACACACACACACATTTTCATTTCAGTCGGTTATATTAAAAACGACAGACAAGGATAGTTTTATCATTTTTTTAGAAGTTTTTTTTTCTTGTAGACGGAGAGTCCAACGTGAACTGAGATTATTTGTAGATAAGAATTGTCCATAATTTTTATTACATTACCGTGCATCATATATGTGTGTGTGCATATACATGTGTGTGTGTACATGTATATGCTTATATATATGTGTGTATGTGCATATATATATGAATATACGCGAGCATATATATGTATAGATGTATGCATATATGTGGGTGTATATATGCATATATATGTATATATATGTGTGTGTGAGCATATATACGCATACATATATATATATATATATATGTGTGTATATATGTATGTATATATATAAATATGTATGTATTGGGCATAGCTGAGGGATGATGTGGGCCGACTTAAATGACACTGGTCCTTCAAAAGCTTTATGAATAGTGGTATTTCCGCTAACATTATCAACAAATCTGTGTAAATCTCAAGAAATCCTGGGGTACCCAAATCTGAAGCTACACCTATACACACATACGCACACACAGACATATACGTAGAAATCTCACTGCATTTAATCACGAGGAACCGTGAAACAAGTTTGTCCACCCTCAAATATTGTCAAATCATGAGCAATATGATGAAGATTATATATATATATATATATATATATATATATATATATATATATATATATATATATATATAACCACGAATCTCTGGAGTCTATGGAGTTTTGAGCAAGAAGAAAACATTATGACTGATTTTCTCGTTGTAAATATGAGATTGCATCGTTATGTGTCTACACATAAGGACATAGATATATATAATCAGATAAGGAAATATTCAACGTTACCATTCATTAATATCACCCGTCATATAGCTATCTGTTCCCAAGGTATCAAAGGGACATGCAGTCGATAATGGGGAACGATGTCCTTTCAGACAGTTCGATTTAAAATTGGTTAAGCTCTATCGCACAATGAATGATATTTCCCTTTTTTTCCAACGGTTCCTGACTCTTTGATTTCTTATTTTCTGGAACAGAACAAAAATAAAATGGTTATGAACTTCAAATTGTGCATAATCATTTAAAGAATTGAGCTGTATGTGAATCTCGTTGAAACTTTAACTCATGTCCTTGTATTTTAGGTCATGAGCTTATCAATCGTCCCTTGAACTTCGCTTTGGATATTTTTTTTATATAAGTTTTAAAGGGAGGCAACTGAGAACTTGCTGGTGGCTTAATATGATTATTTGATAACATGTAATATGACTGGCCCCTTTCAAATTTATGCATGCTCCATGAAGGATTTGAAAATAAGGAAATATATGTACATACATTTCAAACTAATTTTTTTTAAAAAAAGCATGTAAAGAAAGTTTCTGTTTGAGAGCATTAGTTGGATTTTTCAGTATGAAAAATTATAAATTCTGTCTCTTATTCTCTAGGTCATGGAATTATCAATCACCCCACAAATCAATATCTCAGCAAGTTTGTAGCGTACATTCTTTTAATACTCACAGACCAGCGAACCAACATATTTTGTTCTGGTTAAGTATCGAAATCAAGCTTAGGGGTGTTTTCAAACGACCCAGTGAACTGACAGAGAAGAAACCTATCATTTTATCGATTAGGCTACAGGCACTATTGGCCGTTGCTGACGCGAGTTTAGGATATTTCTGCATTCCAAAAACACTCACAATGTATGTATCATGTACGATTTTGACATTTACTTGTTCACATATTTAAGATTGGAAAAAAAATCGATCGAACTAGAAAGAGTTGAATCGAGAAAATTGGAGGCTGGCATCGATTTAAGGCCTAAAGTTCCAAAGGTCACTAAGCCATCAAAATTGGTACGTCAAGTGGAGGGGGTCAGGTGGAGGGATTGGCCCGACTTGCCTCTACTGCAATGTTTCTTAATTGGCGTTGTGGGGTGCCCTTAAGAGTACTTTGTTATGCTACAGGGGTTGAGCAAAAATCTTTCAAAGAATCAATTTGGAAAATATCATCATCATCATCATCATCATCATCATCCTTTTAGCATCTATCGTTGGACATAGACCTTCCCTTAGATTTGCCAAACCTCACTATCATGGGCGTTGCAGATCCCGAACTTTCTGAACTTGTCTAGTTCGTCACGCCATTTCATATTTTACCGATCACAGTTTCGCGTATCATTTCTGGGTATTTACGCCGTGAGTCATGAAATCCAGCGGTTGTCTGATATTCTTGCAACATGTCCAGCCCGTTGCCATTTGAGTGTTCTCACGATACCTGTTGATCATGTTGCTCCTACTTTCGCTCTAATATAATGAGCTGTCTTGTGATCCCTCCATGTGAGGATCCTCTCTCGTGCACGGTGCATCGTTCTTAGTTTGAGGGTCAATCTTTTGGTTAGGCTTCATGTTTCAGCTTCGTAGGTGAGTACAAGCAGGATGCATTGGTTGTATACCCTTCTTTTTTTTTTTTTTTAGAATAAATGGGATTCTCTTGTTCTTGGAGATTGAGTTTGCCCAGCAAAGAGAATTCCTAAAATAAGTATACTATGATAAGCCAATTGAAACATGTATATATAAGTACGATAAACCCCATTTTAAATAGAATTAGTTAATCGACGTACAAATGTGTAGGATGTGTGTGTTTACACCATTATTAGAACATGATTCTTCAAGAGACACCAATAAACAATAATGGTGTAATACGAAGAAGTAATTACTATAAATTTCTGTGGGAGAAATTTTTGAACGTTCCAGACCAAAAAGGAATGGTCAGGACGGTTTGTCAGGTTGATTTTTCAGAAGTCGGGTGTGGCAGATTTACAGGAGACTGGTTGGAGATGAAGACAGACAAATCAGGTGCGAGCTTCTTCTATAATCGCTCGCTACAAAACCAAAGCTAAATCCATTTTTCGCTTTTCGCCTTTGTTTCGAAATAACAAAAAAGTGTCGTGAAGCGAACTACCATTATTTGAATTCTGAAAGAAGTTTAAAAAAATTCTCGTTCTAGTGGGAGAGTCCATTGTTTATAATGGTAATGGGAGATAATTTCATTGGCCAACTTGTTACGTTTAAGTGGAAAAGTCCATGGTGACAGAAAAGCAAGAAAATCACACTGTTCATTGTTATTGGAGCACAGCAAAGATCTACTCGCAGAATCCATTTAACAAGGGGGTTTGTACCATTGTCAGTTTCTTACAACGAAGTTGCTTTATAGATTGTCGGGTTGAGCTGAAATTTGGAACTGGAAACTTTAGGACTAAGGCGTATCTTAGTATACATCGAACTTTAAAAAGCATCTCTTCGCTGGCAACAGCATCACCTGTTCCTGCTTCGAAAACTGATCCTTCATCGTTTCAAGTGCACAGACTCTTCAACGGTTCTAAACCGCTGAATACGATGAGATAGTTGAAAGTATAGAGATAATTAGAAAATATTCCCTTGCTGATTACGCAAGCTGCGATACTACCAATATACAGTGGAGCCAAACTTGTGATTACCTAGTATGAGTCGATATTTCTATTTTCAATGCATTCGTTAACTGCCGTAAACTGTGAAAGAAACAAACATAGCCCCGTTCACTGCGGGCTGGAAACCAGTTTTGAAATTGAATGATAGACGAAAATCAATAACATTGATTCACGGCTTGCCATAGATTTTGTGATGGGTTCTGAACATTCGAGATACGGCATTTACGCAAATTTTTTTTTTTAGGTTCAAGGTTGTTGTTTGATAAATCTGACATGAATGGAGCAGCCCTGCATTGAATCTCTTTATATAGGTATTTTTTTATAAAAAAAACAGGTCTCGCTGGTTTGAGCGTATTTGAGTGGAAAATAGTTCAGAGAGGGTACATTACGAAAAGTTGTGGACCACTGCACTATAAAATAACAAATTTAATGAATTCTACTCGTTTGAATTGGTTTTTTTTACAGACCAGGAGTGGGCAAACTATAGCCTGCAGGCTAAATAAGACCTGCCGTGGCACTTTATCACGTGTACTTAACCAAAACTCCCGCTCGCATAAACTCAGAACTGAATTCAATTCCACCTCATTTTACTTCCTCTCTTTTCTCTTCCCAAAGGACTGGCATGGAAATCTAAACCACTGTAGAATCTAAGGGAAAAACTCAATGGAAATGCCTGAAGCGACTATCCCCAGCACTTAACTAAATCTTCTGTTCAGAGACAACCAAAAGCAAGTTCAATTCCACCTCCTCCTTCGTTTCTTGACAGCCAAGTTCAGTGGTCCCCTTTTAGCGAACGTCTATAATGTTTTTACCCCGACACTTTCGCGTACCCCTACGATACTTCTCTCTCCCTGTCACTATTCTCTTTTGAAGCGTGACAGGCAGACAGGAAGATGAAAAGTGATATAAGAAGATGCTTTTCATAAGGTAGATAAGATACGCTGACAACCAGTGTTGGGAGTAAATGCACTTCAGTCAGCAGACAGCTTTATGAATACATCGATTGATTGATAGAATCAAATGGGTACTATACAGTATATATATATATATATATATATATATATATATATATATATATATGTGTGTGTGTGTATGTGTGTGTGTGTGTGTGTGTGTGTATGTATATATATATTGTAACGCTGAAGTAAATCAAAATAGAGTTGCAGTAATGAAAGTCATTTTTATTTGGACTTTAAGCTGATCAAGGCTCTCAAGATCCAAGCGAATATTCAAAGGATCTATTTTTGTTCGAGGGCTGCCAAATTACGAAATTCATTGTTGGGGATGGACGCAAGTATTACTTAGATGCTCAGTTCAACGTTCTATCACTGTCAGTGGGCTAAAAGCTGTCGATTTATCCTTTGAATATATATATATATATATATATATATATATATATGTGTGTGTGTGTGTGTGTGTGTGTCTGTCAGTCTGTTTGTCTGTTTGTATGTATGTATATATACACGCTTGTATGTGTTTTCACGTATTGAAGCATTGGAACAAATTGACAGATTGTAGATAGTCTCATAAGACATACATACATACATGAATATATATATATATATATATATATATATATATATATATATATATATATATATGTATGAACGATGAAATGATGATTTGCAACACGTTTGTTTATGTTTCTACCCTGTTTGGGCTTCTTTGTTTGTCTAAATCAATGTAATGTTTGATTTTGGATGTATCGAGCTTTTTATGAAATCGACCCATCACGCATCAGATTTTGTATTATATTATATCATATTGTATTCCTGGTATATATATATATATATATATATATATATATATATATATATATATATATATATATATATATATATATATATATATTGGAATTATGTATTCGCTACACAAACACGTTTATGTTTCTGCTTTTTCGGACTCCTTCAGGAGAATGATTCGATTTATTCAGATCCTCATTTAAAATGTTATTAAGAGTGTCTATTTCTGCGTGGAAAAACTTGGCCTTTTTTTTTTATTCATCAGTTTTTTTCTTACTAATGTCAGCCCTAAGGATAAATCACTAACATACTCATAAAATGTGTCTAAAATATTCCAAATGCAACCAACATAATTTATAACGACCGGCCAAAAGTCCACTTTCCCGTACAGGAGATAAATGAAATAAAATAAACAAATACAAAAGAGTTAATAAAGAAAACCTCATAAAATTACCAACTAGAAAACAATAAAAAAGGGAAAAGAAATATTTGTTAAATAAAGCTGGGTTTTTCCTCGTAAGAAAATAGACACACCACCCCATAACGTTCTAAATAAGGATCTGAATAAATCACATCATTCTCCTGAAGAAGCCTGCAAGAAGAGAAACATAAACATGTTTATGAAGCAAATCCATTATTTCGCCATATTTAATGTTTCACTTTCACTAAATGTTTGATGTATAGTGCACTTTATAAAATAATCCCATTGCAAATAGGATATTGAATTACGGATTAGTACTTTGATCAATATATATATATATATATATATATATATATATATATATATATATATGCTTGCATGTATGTTTATAAGTGTGTGTGTGTTGATACCTAGCCAGTATTCTGTAGAGAAGAAAAGAGCAAGAGGACACACACACGCATACATGTACGAGGGGCTTCTGTAAAGCTTTTGGCTTGAGACACAAAGTTATTTCTCTGCCCGACCCACTCCCAAAAATCTGTCACAATTAGATTGTCACCTTAGCAGGAAAGAACGTTGTCGTTTATACAATGAAGTGTCAATTTTCAGGATTCTTCCGCTTTTTTCTGAATTATTTGCTCGGTAATCCCCTTTTTCAGCACAACGCGCACACACACGCATATATATATATATATATATATATATATATATATATATATATATATATATATATATATATATATATGGAAGATTGTTAAGGTGAAAGCCGAACAAAATGTCCATTCATTATCACGTCTGACTTGAATATGGCTGCTCTGTCAAAATTGTGAATCCAACATATACTTCTACATTAAAAATTGATACGCGTTTATTGGCCAAGTTGAAAATAACATGGTGTGCAAGAAATACTTGACTGATCAAAAAAAAAAAAATTACTATTCGCTCAGGGAATCGATTGTTTTCTCTTTTAAACTGTTCCCTGAATGAAGCATTTACACCATTCACTACACAACCTTGTACTCGATAATTCGCAGGAATCCATTAAAAATAAACTTATTTTAATCTCTCTCTCACTCTCTCTCACTATCTCCCCCCTCTCTCTCTTTCTTTGTGAATATGTATATAGTGTGTGTGTGTGTGTGTGTGTGCATACGTTTGTGCGTGTTTGATAGTATACTTGAGTGTATGTCGTCTTGATTTCTCCTCAACAGAACACAGGTAACAGCACATTCATAAATATGAATACATTCATTTGTTTGCATTTGTGTGTCAATCCAATGATACTAGGCACCACATCTACTACACATACATACATATATATATATATATATATATATATATATATATATATATATATATATATGTGTGTGTGTGTGTGTGTGTGTGTGTGAGAGTGTGTGTGTGTGTGTGTGTGTAGTTATAGATTGCGTTATATCATATTTGAACTCTGTTGGAAATGATATCCCGTTATTACACAGCGAATTGATCATTTGGTCTAGACAAGGTATCTATTTACGTCCTCTCGGCCAAATGATACATTGACCGTGTAACGATACAATAACAATTCAATACAATATATCGCAATTCATAATCATTCTGTTGGATCATATACCCATTTCTTGATTACATATATATATATGTATATATATGTACATATATATATATATATATATATATATATATATATATATATGTATATATGTTCGTGTCGATATATACGCTTGGTACTATCCAATAATTCAAGCGATTCGAACCACATACTTGAATTAAATACAGTATGAAACATGCTACTGCCGTGAGTATATCATACAAATAATTAAGTTACAAAAATGGACATTGGCTGGACTCTTAACAAGTACAGATGACAATAGATGGAGCAAAGACCAACCAATTGATGCCCATGGAGCAGTAAACGTCGTAGGAAAAGACCTGACATAAAATTGAAGGATGAGATAAAAGTGACTGTAGAACATCGTACAAGTCAGTGCAATCATGGTCGTCATGGAAAAAGATGAAAAAAGGCCTTTGTCCAACAGCAGACCCGTAAGGGCTGATGAGGATGATGTATACATAGATAAATTACATATCTATCTATCTATCTATCTATCTATCTATCTATCTATCTATCTATATATATATATATATATATATATATATATATATATATATATATATATATATATTATGACGTTACTCTCTTTACAATGTATCTGATTGATTCATTTCCTCCTTCTCCGACTTGGAGAGATTCCAGATCTTCTCTCCATCAAGCGAAATGAAGAGAAAGTAATTGAAGCACATTTTGATATATTGCGTCGGAGATGTTTCTTGGAATATTTCCAGATACTTTCGTGATTCACTTCATAAAATGTTTATTTTATTCAGTTTGTTCCGTGCGAGGAATTCGTTCCATCAACGGTGGCCACTTCAACTCATCTAACAAGAGAGAAAATTAGTCACCAACATTCCCATTACCTCTGTACAATTTTAGTCTCGGAATTCTCCAAGAAGAAATTCCTAATGGCACCACCTGCATTTCTCAACCGGTTGGACAACGCCGACTTCCGTCATTTCCATGAGTTCGTGGTGTGAATCCACTTTGTGAACGGGTGCTCCTCAAAACTGTTTACCTCGGAACAATAATAATCACCATCGTCATCATCAGTCTTTTAGTAGTGTCTGTCGTCGGACCTTTCCCAAGTTTCACCATGCTCTCTATCATGGATGTCAAAGAACCAGTACTTTCTGAATTTGTCTAGTTAGCCACATCATCTCATTTTTGTTCTTAGAGGCCACACGTGCAGGAATCATCATCATCATCATCATCATCATCATCATCATCATCATCATCATCATCATCATCATCAGTCTTTTGAACGTCCATCGTTGGACATAGACCTTCCCCAGGACCCACCATCATTTCGATAAGAATGTAATTATTGGGAAGTTTCTAAACCAGTGGTTCTCAAACCGTGTGCCACAATTATCCCCCCAAGTGCTCTGCTTATATGATTCCAAATACTCGAACTTGTATTCCTAGCATTTAGTGTATCCAGTACGGGTATTGTGTCTGTTCTGCTCCCGTCACAGAGTTACCATTCTGGAGGTTTTGTTGCCAGATTTTGTGAGATCTCAACTTTTCTAGCGACAGATGAAATGGGGAAAGGGCAACGCGTGCATATATAAGCATGATGATATAAAAGCCTCATTGACAACCGAAATCTTCCTTTAATTGAATAACCGTAGCCACTAAAAGTGGTGGAGGGTCCTATCCTTTTAAGTAGATTAAAGTGTTTGCTTGTGTCTCTGCTCTCCTGGCCATACTGTTATGTCAACAGACTTGAAAATTGACATCAGTACTCCACTCAGTCCCTCCAAAAAATATTTTGATTTTTCGAAAAAAAAAAGCGTCTTTTTTTAACTACGGGGGCGGGGGTCTTATTCTGACAGATTTATTGATAACATATAGATTCTCGAGAATTTAGATACTTCTAGACGTTTAAAAAAAATCTATTTAAGATGTTTTCCAATAGAAAACACCAGTGATGGCATATACAGAATTTATTCTGACGATATTTATTCTACGATGAAATGATTTTTTGCTTGACTCTAAATTTTGTTCTGATATTGATTAGAGTGAATCAAATGACAGAACACTCCTTTATTACCCCTTCTAAGTTCTCTGCAGAATGGAAGCTGGGTGATGATTAAACATAAGTACATGTAATATAAACCGTCAGCAAAGACTACCATCAAAACAGTAAAAAATTTCTTTTCAGTTTTTAAGTTGATCTGGCTGACTGGCTATGTATGTATGTATGTATGAACATGTCACTGATGGAACGATAGATCTGAAAATTTTAGCATTTACTCGACAAGAACATTTTTTTTTAAATTCTGCCCTGAATGCATTTTTAGTAGGGTATTCAATTTGTTATGTAAGTTTGTGCTAAATTGATCCCCAGTTTGTGTCTGGTAGCATTCACACTTATCAATTTGAAAATTCAGACTTTGTTCTAGTTATCAACTCCCGTCAAAGGATGAGAGGTATAATATATTCATTGTTCACCTTTTTCCAATGTTTTGATTAATCATCCCCGACGCGTCATTCTGTCGAAAGAGAGGGAACTGAAAAGAAAAAAATGATTCAATTGCGTGTACAAATTAGTATTCTAGATTGTATTTCATTACTTGTACATAATGGAATTTTATAAACACTATTTTGTTTTCTGAAAGGAAAAATGAATGAACAGTCAATTGAGTTACTCTATTGAAACCGTCACGTGACAAACCTATTTTGGCAGAGTGCAGTTTTGAAGGTGATTAATTAAAAGAATCGAAAAAGTGGTTATCAATGAATAAATTATTTCCATCACCTTTAGTTGGACAGTGATCACTAAAAGTCTGAATTTAAAAAAACAAAAAAAAAAAACAAAAACAAATGTGTTCAGCTTAATTCAGCATAAATTCACATCAATTGAATTAACTTGAAAAAAAAAGTATCTCGGTGTTTTTTTTTCCAGACAAAAAAAGGTGTAAATGTTTAAATTTTCCAGCTCTCCAGGTTTGTCGGCACAAGCTGTAGGCGTGGTAAATAGCCAGCTAGACTAATTTGAAAACTGAAGGAATCTATGCTAACAGTTTTGACGTCGGTTTTGGTTGAGAGCTTCAATTAAAAGAGCTGTAATTGATACTTATAAGTTTATGATATCGTACACACAGTATATCAGATAAAGTACAAGTTATTTGAAGTGACAATGTCACTTTATTCTATTCGACAGAGGATGGGACTCGGGGGAGCTTTACTTAATCTAAACTCAGGTCATAGATAATCCTTCAGAGATTGTCTGATGTGTCTTGAATATTGAAACGCCCACATTTAATGCAGCCACATTCATGAGATAAAATTAAAACAGGAAATATATTTTTGTCATCTCAATCTTGAGCGGAAAAAAAAACCCATTCTGACAAAAAAAAACCCAACGAACTATCCTTTCTCATTTCTGGCTCTTCGGAATGCTCGTCACGAGTTTTATGACACTGCTAAACCTTGAAATACCGGGTGCCGTAAGCTGGGGATCATATTGATATCTCCTTACTCGTACCGAGACGTCATGGGCTGACGTGACAGAGTAAGGCCTATCACTCCCATGTCTTGTGGCCTGAAGATTTGAAATTTCCAAGATGGTACTTCCAACCAAGGAGGGAAGATTCATCATCGAAGGCGTCTCAGCCAGCATGAGTGGCATGCGTAATTGTACACCAGGATGCATAAAAAATGGTGGTGGCCAGCCAAGTTGGAAAAGATAGGGACCCTACCTTATATCATCCCATGGTCAGAGTACATCGAAAGATATGGAACTTGAACGAGAAAAAGAAAGAGGAGAAGAAGACAGAAGAGAAGAAGAAGATACTTGAAAAATATCAAAGTGTACAAGAGTAAAATTTAAAAAAAAATAACGAACAAATTGCTTCATTCCTTGAAAAACTCTCAGTAACAATTTAGAAGAAGCTTTCTAGCTGGATTAATCCATCTATTTCAAAAACACATCACAAAACGAAGACGCTGATAGTTTGTACAATCTACAATGTGTTGCTCAAGTAACAAATCGATTTGAAAGAAATGGGGAATATCTTAGGTAATTGTCATATCAGCGTTATTGAATATTAATTTCCTATCCAATATTTTTTTTATATATTCATGACTATCTATCACTTCCCTTATATGTTTTGGTTAATTTTATATTTCTTTTCAGACCCATTTTATTAAAGACCAATGAGTGCAGATCCAGTCCTCGTAGACTTGTTTGATAGTTCACGAATATCCTGGATCTAGGATCTGTTTTAATTATAACTTCCTCCTAAATTATTCTCTAATTTTATTACATCTTATACCTTTTGTCCTATATTACCACATAAGATCGATCTTGAATATTAATCATCAGTGATGTAGGTCTGAAGGGAAAAAAACAGAAATTAACGAAGCAGGTCTGGTTAGCCAATAGAAACGTTTGTATGGTTACCGCCCTTGAGCTGCCTGCCGTATCAGGAATGATCAATTAAAGGTTGAAAAAATTAGCATTGTATAATTTCCATCCATTGCCTTCTGTTGGGTAGTGATCACTAAAAAATATTCAAATAAATAGAAGAACAAAACAGGTGTGATTGCTGGGTACGAAATGGGGGATCAATTCAGGGAATTGAACCCTCCTCTAAAAATAACAAGACCGTTCTTCTTAAACATAATAAATATTCAAAGTTTCAGCCCTCTAGCTCCAATGGTGGGGAATGCATGCGTGACGCACGTATGGTCAGCCACTCGGCCACTCAGCGATATCAACTTTAAAACTGAAGAAACCTATGTTAACAGGTTTGGTGACAGTTTGGGTTGACAGTTTCTAATTCGTGAAGCTGTTGAAACGTACGCGGATATTGGATATAAATTTTCATTCATTTATGTCGATGAAACAATTATTTAGAATCTTCCATAATTCTCCTAAATAGATAATCACTTTTGGGAAAAACCCGTGTATGCATAAATATATTTCAAAGGGGTTGCCATTCCTGCAGGGAAAATTCCCCAATTTAATTGTATGGTATGTTATCACGATAAAATTACAATGCTCCCATTGAAGAAAAAAAACAAACAAACGCTGGTCCGTTCGATATTTGATGCTGCCGTCAGCCAATTCTCGAATAAAACATTTGCATCAAAACAACTTTGCGTACTTACAAGTAAATAAAACAACTTTGAATCATCTGTTAAGAGAAGCATTTCCTTTTCTAATACATTCTGCTTATCGTCACATCTAAAAGTCAGTCACTTTTGGGAGTGCTTGTTTGAGCAGTCGCTCTCAAACTGTGTGTCAAATAATCATTATCATCATCATCATCATCAACAGTAGTACAAACCTCTCTATCATGGGCATCGCAGAGCCAGTACTTTCTGAACACGTCTAGTTCGTCATGCCATCTTATTTTTTATTTACCCCACTTTCACATATGATCTCCCAAGATTTCCGTTGTGAGTCATGATTTCCTGCAGTTGTCAAACGTTCATGCAATATGACTTGCTCATTGCTACTAGAGTTTTCTAATTAATTTTTTCCCATTCTCCCTAATATATTGTGCTGATGTGAGATTTCTTTATGTGAGGTTGAGCATGGTTTTTCAGTTTGAAGGTCAATCTTTCGGTTATGTCTCATGTTTCAGCTCCTATCGGTAGGATGCATGGGTTGTATACCCTTCTTTTCAGGACTGATGTGTTTTTCTTGTTTCTGAAGGCTCTTCCGAAAGCTTACCAACCTAGAGTGGTAATTCACCTGATTTCTTCATCTTTTGAGGATTTCCAGGAAATCCATTGTCCAAAGTAGATCTGAAGGTGTACTTTGTATAGCAATTATCCCCTAAGTGTGCCGCGTGAAACTTTTCGAATTTCGCCCCAATGTAATCAGAGTTTTCAAAGTGTCTAGTACGGGTATTATGTCTGATCCGCTCTGGCCACAAAGTTGCCAATCGGGACGTCTTATCGCTAGATTTTGTGAGATATTGAGCTTTTCAGGAACAAATGGAAGGGAAAATGGCAATTAATATGTATACTTGTATGCTGATATGAAAGTTTCGTTCATAACAACTTGAATGTTTATATCCAATCCATTTGATTTCTACAGTACACTTGTCCCCCTAAAATACTCAAATCGTCATCATCCATACATGCAACCGAAAAACGTGGGTATAAAAAGATTCATGTAAAAATAAAAGTTACGTTTCTATGTTGAAAAATTCAAGTAGATATAAAAACAATTCTCGGTCGTGTGTGTATATGGTTGTATAAGTGCAAGATTGTAACAAATTACACTTGTACATTAAAACACATACATGCTACGTAAATACCATAAAAATTACCCTTGGTTGTTCGTGTGTGTAAGATTATATGACATTATATAAGAATGTACGTATGAATGTAAATGTAAGATTTGACACCTCTAATCTTTTATCCCCCTACAATCTTTTCAAAGACAATAGAAAACAAAAAAGTCGTATTTCAAAAATAAAGAAGCGTGATGAATAATAAAAGAATAAGGAAATAATATTTGTCCGACCCACGACCATTTCGAGATACAGCCTGCTAGTCGGAACAGAATCCAGTCGTAAGTCGAGTGGGGGGCTTGTGTACGTCGACTTACAATACACTCCTACACTACTTCTCCAATGTTCACTGCACTATGGAATCGGGGTGGCGATTAAACACTAAAACACGCTTTCACATTTTAATGGAGTAAAGAAGTAGTGTGACATGTAAGTCAAATATATTTCAAGTGTGCCATAAAACAATAAGGTTTGAGAACCATAGCTCCAAGTCGACAAGCATTCGAGCTAAATCATGAAAATCGCTCCAGGTTACGGGGATCATTCCAGAGTAGATGAAGTTAGAACTAGTGCAGAAGTTCAACATGCCCGTCGCAATCGCTATATATCTATATTCAAATCTAAATGTAAAAAAGAGTCGGTGTACAGTAAAAGTCAAATATATTTCTTGGTATGCCGTCATACAATAAAGATTGAGAATCACTGCCATAGACGAAGGTTTCATGAATGTTTTGTTTGTAAAATTGGTGCTTTTTTTTTCAAATTCTCAACACATACACAGACTTTTCGCAAGATGTTTATATTGATGTATAAGATAATTTTCTTGATTGTTTGAAATTGATGGTGAATTCATTAGTTGAAGCGAAAATCAATCTTAGCGAATGAACAAAGAAATCAACCAATTTTCTTAACTTTCAGCACAAGTAGTAAAATACCGGTTGCTCTTCAACGATATACCGCGGGGTGGAAATTTATTGTTCCGTAGTATCTGAAGGAGTTTCATGGAAGTTGCCTGAAGCGACCATCCTTGGTACTTCATCAAATTTTCCGCTCACAGACATATCAAAAATAAAGTTAAATTCGACCATTTTACTTAATCTACCTTCTTTTTTTCTGGACGGCTGAGTTCGGTCGTTCTCCTTATGCTAACTTTCATGTTCCAACCAAACATTTTTGCTCCCCTTCAGCTTACCTTTCTACCCCTCTCTCCGCGGTCTGCGTGTTGCGATTCCATTTTCAGTATCTCGATTCTTTTCAATTTTTAAGTGTAACAGACAGACGGAGACATTGCTTATTATAATATAGATTAACGTAGTATATTACTCTTTAATGCTTACTATAAAAGCAGTTTTAAGAGCATGAGGAACAGACCTTCGTGGTCTGTAAGACCAATGTTCGAGGGTCTACGAAAGGAAAATCATTTTTTAAAAGATGTACTGAAAGTATGAAAAATATAAAAGATAAATATATAAATGTTAAAAAACAGAATTTAGAAAAAAATCAAATATCAGAAAAAGTTTTTGAAGTACTTTCCACCTTCACAACCTCGTCTTTATGTAAAACAGGATTTTCGGCGTTATCATCTTCATCACCAGCCTTTCAGCGTCCGTTTTTGGACAAAAACCTTCCCCAGGGTTCGATGGACTTCTCCATCACTGGTATTGCAGAGCCAATACTTTCTGAATCTGTCAAGTTCGTCGCATCATCTTATATTTTGCCAGTCACAGTTTCGCACATCATCTCTTGGATGCACGTTGTGAGTCGTGATGTCCATCGGTTGTCCGCCATGTTTCATGTTCACGTTGCATGGTTTCCTGTTTGAGGGTCAATCTTTTGGTGTTTCAGCTCCATAAGTGACAATCGGGAAGATGCATTGTTTTTAGGCCGTTGTCTTTAGAACTAATGGGATTTCCTTGTATGCAGAGGGTTGAGCTGGCTCTATCGGAAACTTGTCACCCTAGAGTGATTCTCTGCTTGATTTCTTCTTCTTTTGACTTTTTCATATAGATTCATTGTCTTGAGTAGATGTAGCGGTCTACTTTTTTTTCATGTCTGCGTTTTCGATTTGTGTTTTGTGTCTCTGTATTGAACATGTTATGACATTTTTGGCATAAATAACAATTAAAAAAACGTATTATCCTAATAGATGGAATACTGTGGCAGATATGAGAATCAAGATGTCTGTCATGGAATCAGACTTCAAAGAAGTTTGTTTATGCAAATATGCAAGTGTCATTCATTCCATTGTATTTATCTTTTGGAATATTTTTTTCAAGATAAATGTAATCTTGGGAAGCTTGCGATGGCTTATTTTAACTATGATCAATCTCTATCGGAGTCCAACCCATATTCTTGGAGACCATCAAGGGGGAGCCATGGGGGAGGAAAGTTTGAAATCAATGTTCTATGAGAAACGTTAAGATTATCTGAAATCTGTATATTCTAAAATTTATTACGATGTGTTTTGTTGGACAGGGATTCATTTGGGGATCGATATTTATACATCTAGCTAAAATATGTCTGCCAAGGGAGCTGGGAGAGAGTGGGAGAGATAGAGGGTATGTGTGAGTCTCTGCGCACCTGAATTCAAAGATGTATGAGAATATATATACATATATATGTGTGAGTTTCTACATTCATGAGTGCATGTGTATGTGTGTGTGTGGGGGGTTTGCTGTCTGTGTAAGAATGGCTACATTCCTAGATATACGAGTGCTTAGTGAGTCTATCTTTACAAAAACTCGGGTCTTTGTGAAATTCATTTCATAGATATATGTATTTATATTCATAGATATACTTGTGCACGTATGTATGAATATATATATATATATATATATATATATATAGAGAGAGAGAGAGAGAGAGAGAGAGAGAGAGAAAGAGTGCGAGATAGAGAGAGGGATAGAGGGAAATTGAGATAGATAGATAGAGAGATAAGTCTCAGCTTGCCAACATTCGTAGATGTATGTGCATATGTGTGTGTGCGTGTGTTTACACTCATAGTTATATGGGTGCTAATATATATATATATATATATATATATATATATATATATATATATATATATATACAAGTCTCGATGTGTCGATATTCATAGATATATATAAATGCCCGTGAGTGCGTGTATATAAATATATATATATATATATATATATATATATATATATAGGTGCATGCGTCTTTGCGCTCGTACATTCATAGATATATGTGTATGTGTGTGCGTCTGTACTTATTGTTATATGAGTGCCTTTATATATATATATATATATATATATATATATGTGTGTGTGTGTGTGCGTGTGCATGTGTGTGTGTGTGTGTGTGTTTCTATATTCATGGATATATATAAGTGCCTGTGAGGGTGCGTATATATATATATATATATATATATATATATATATATATATATATATATATATGTGTGTGTGTGTGTGCGTGAGTCTTCCTGCGCCTACATTCATTAATATACGTGCATGTAAGTGTGTAGCCACATTCATAGATATATGAGTGCCTGTGTGTGTATCAACGCAGGAGCACGAATCTCTTTATATCTACATTAATAAATATATGTGTGCGTGGGTCTGTGCATATCGATGCTGTGTTAATGGAGAATCAATAGAACTCGTCTGTGACATAAGAGACAATCTTCCCACGCTTTTTTTTTCTCTAATTCTACTCCATTCCCCAAAATGTTTATATGACCTTTTCACAGCAGAGATATTCATTTGAACTCTTCTTCTTTTTCGGAACATTTACACTACTGCGGCGGAGAATTCCACTGAATCCATTTCAAAACACGTTTCCATCTCCGTGTCTTCCATTTCAACTGAGCCACCAAGAGCTTCCGCCATCTTGTATGCGGTTCTCGTTACCGCGATAACCACGCCAGGCACGTGACTCAAGAACGTGCGTACCAAGCTGATGTAATGGCGCCCGAGGAGAACTCATAGAGTTCTTTCAAACGAAACAAGTTCTATTTGGGCGACAGGAAACGGGTTTGCATAGCAACATGTCTTTTATTGGGAGTTTCTTTTCCGTATGCATATAGAGAGGAAGTTTTGCTTTCGATTACAGCAGCCAGGGCTACAATACAAATTAATGTTACCTTACCTATGCCAACGAAGTTGGAACCCCTTCCAACGCACGCACATATATCTATGAATGTAAGCATGCTAAGACTTATCTCTCTACCTATCTATCACTCTTTCCCTCTCTCTATCCCTGTCTCTCTCCGTGTCTCTCTCTCTCTAAATATACACACACACATATATATCCATACACATGTGCACTCGTATATCTATGAATATAAACACATATATCTATGAACTTAATCGCCCGAAGACCCGTGTTTCTGTAAAGATAGACTCACAAAGCACTCGTATATCTATGAATGTAGCCATTTTTACACAGACAGTAACCTGCACACGTGCATGCACCTATGAATGGAGAAACTCACACATATATATGTATATATATTCTCATACATCTCTGAATTCGTATTTAATCGTGCCTGTCAGACTGTTTTTCCAAACAATATATCTAAAAGTTCTCAATGAATGTCAATGATATTTTGCGAAAGGGGAGAGCATGGGCGAAGGAAGAATTGATTACCTTATAAAGCGGATCAAGGATTTTCTTTCCGATTAAGATATATCTTAGATTATTCTTCAGTAGATAGCCATGAAAAATAGCTCAGTTAAAAAAAAATGGCCGTATATCCAAGGGAAATAACTCAATGAGTATATTCAATTCTCTTATGCTATCCTTTTATATATGTTTTTCCAATTCTCCTTTGCCAAAGGTTTACTGACAATGGTGTTTTCTATGGTGTACGTTCTCAGTGTGCTTTCTCGTTTTTAAATGCTTTATTTCACGACGAATACAGTTTTATCAGCATTGAGAGATACGCCGGTCCAGAATTATTATGAAACGACTTCAAGTTTACATTTGCACATGCACTTGACGTGAACATACTCGAATCATATAAAAATAAGAAATACTCATTAATTCCATATTTAATCGAACAACGAACTGGATGAAGCAGTCCAAAGTATAGGAACAAATTCCAACTTAATTTGTTACTTCGGAGAACGCAGTCATACATGTATTGTATGAAGAGATGACTATACAGCCCTACCAGTCAAGAAAGATGGCAATGGCAAAAGTATCTTGAAATAATCTCGAGTTTACATTTGCACAAGCATTCAGTGAACATGTACCTTTATCATAGATGTTGTTCAAACATGTGTTATAAGGGAAATTATATCTACTTACACATCTACAGAAATTGATGCACACACACACACACACACACACACACACACACACACACATATATATATATATATATATATACATATATATATATATGTATATATATATATAGGTATAGGTATGTAAATAGATAGATAAGAGCTTCAGTATGCTTGAGCATTGAGGAACTCTTTCTGTAATATATGCCTTTCTTTGAGAGAAATACACAAGTACTATCGTAAAATGTACACACACATAAAGTCTCTCACTCTTTCTCTCTCTCACATATATATATAGAGAGAGAATGAGAGAGAGAGAGAGAGAGAGGAGCTTCAGAGTGCTTGTACACAGAACAACTCTTTCTAGAATATATGCCTTTCTTTGAAAGAAATACTCACACATATACTATCATGAAACGTGTACACGCATAAATAGAAATTTTATACACTCATATATGTATATATATATATATATATATATATATAGAGAGAGAGAGAGAGAGAGAGAGAGAAAGAGAGAGGGAGAGGGAGAGAGAGGGAGGGAGAGATATATAAGAGCTTTATCGTGCTTGTGCTAAAAGGTGCCTTGCTTAAATGATACACTTATATACGTGAGGTTTTTCCATTCCATTAAACATACAATTCCATTATTTCGTCAATAACGCCCGAAACAGGTAGGTAGCAACGAGAGGACTCTGTAGGCGTTGGACCTGCTTAGAAAGAGAGTCATGTGTAGCTAGAGGGTGTTTGAAAAAGGATACAGCCGTCTTTTAGAAAACTTATATTCAAACTATTTTCAAATTCCATGAAGATTACAAAAAAAAAAAAAGATAAATGCTAATTACACATACATTTTAACTTTACAATAAATGTTGAAAGTGGTTTCCTTCAACCTGGATGACGGTTGGTATCCGTTTCATTACATAAACATTTCATTTCATTAGGAAAAGATATAGCTGACACAACACAAAGGAGGGGATGCTCGAATGGGTCTAACGCTTGATGCCATTATTCCAATCGGTGAATACAGTTGTGTCTGAATAGCGCTGCTGCGTGACGAATATTGTAGCGTAAAAATTAAAATGGGATAAATTCTACCCGCTCATACTTACGGTTGCGTCCTTTATAAACCAACCTCTATGTGATTCTCTGTTCATTACTTAAAACGACGTTGCTGATACAACATGAAGGAGTGGATGCTCGAATCAGCCTAGCGTTTGATGCAATTAATTCAACTGCTGAACACTGTGATCGCTGAGTAGTGTTGCCATGTAACTGATATTGTAGTATGAAATTTGAGAGCGGATAAATTCTACCTGCTCATCCTTAGGGGGGCCCCCTTCATCAAACACCCTGTTTGGGGGTTTCTTTTACTACTTTTTCCTTGTGGGCACTGCCTTTTCTATATTATTCAGAGGGCATAGTTGTTTTGAAGAATATATATATATATATATATATATATATATATATATATATATATATGTATTATTAAGAAATGGATATATGACTCGACAGAATAATAATATGGAAACTCTAAATGAAATAATCTCTTGTTATCAAACGATGAATGTATCATTTGACCTTGACAACGTAAATAAAGTTTCAGTATAATGTAATGCAATCTTTAATCTCAGTGTTGGATCATGTATCCATTTCTTGAAAGAAACAAATGCTGCAGATATAGACAATGAATTAACAAGATGAAAATTTGTAGTTGAAACAGTTATTTGGGCCTTTGCATTACCAGCAGCTGTCTAACTCCATGTCTAAGAGCAACGCTACATTGGAGTTACTACCCTATCGGTCGAAGATTCGATTCATGCAGCCGCCTCGTTTTCGTAATTTAAAAAAATTCTATTTACGATGTTTAGGCCAAATGATATACTCACCATGTAATAATGGGGAATCATTTCAAACAGTTCCAATACAATGTAATATAATACAATCCATTATTATATATATATATATATATATATATATATATATATATAGAGAGAGAGAGAGAGAGAGAGAGAGAGAGAGAGAGACAGACAGACAGAGAGACAGAGAGAGGTAGGGGGAGATGGTATATTTTGGAATGGTATTGAGGGTCTTTTCCAAGTCGGATAAAACTAGAAAAAAAAGGTCTGTTGTTCTCTGCCCTTCTCTGTAGCTGTCCTACGTAGATATCGATTTTCCTCTGAATGATTAAAATCTGCACTTTGACTTAGGCAGGATCTTCTCAGAGAAAACCCGGAGGCGATTAAGCAGGATTCTGGCAAAGATTTCTCCTTCAATGGGAAACTGGGATATGCCATGATAGTTGCCACATTTGTCAGATCTGCACACTTTTGAGAAACAAGAATGAAAAGCCTGGTTTGAGCCGCCATTTTGGATTCGTTCCAGAGTTGTCCGGTCCAGATGCTTAAAACAAATTTAAATATGGAAATCAGAAAGAACACACATCAAATGATCAAATCCTTAAGTTGATTCATAATCCATATTTAAAATGAGCATATATGCAAATTTACTCTCGTCTGTTTCGGATCAAATGGGATGCTGTAATTGGCAAATCTACCTTCCTATTGTGACATAACGATGCAAATTACATCATAGTAACTCTTGGGGCCTCATGTCTGATCGCACATTAAACCACCATTAGATGAGATGAGACATTTTCGGAAAATCTTAAAATACTTGAATGATTCAAAATGAATTACCTAGTGAAATAACTTTAGGCTCCTTCGTGCCGATCAAGACAAAAATAACCCCGTCATATATGCATGCGTTCGAAAATCAGTTGTTGTCATAAAAAATTCATCACGCAGCCAAATCTATATTAACTCTAAAGTAATTTCATATACGAGGTGTGTCCATAAAGAAACCAAATTTTTAAAACAGTGCACTAATGAAATATTTTAACGCAGTCTGACTGGAATCCTATCTGGCAGTGAACTTGACTTTCAGTATGAAAAATACTGCATCAAGCCAACTTGGTTACTTTTTTTAGCGACACGTGCTAGGGTTCACGTGTGTCTATTGCGCTTGGCATTATTCCCCAGTTTAACAATAAGAGTTTTAGTTGTGCTCTGATGCGTGGAAACCGTCGCCTGACTGTCACTGAAATAGTCGAAGGGGTAGGATTCTATACAAGTGTGTGTGTGTGTGAGTGTGTTGATGAGCCTGCACATGTTTAAATATTGATAGTTTTAATGCATATTCTTACATGCTTCGTTCAGGATATATTATACCCATATATACGCTCATATTCTTCTGTATGTATACACAGGACAATAACACGCACACATATACTTATATAATAAAATGCACTCATATACATACATACATACATACATATATACATACATATCTCGACCGATTCATACAAAAAAGGTTGGTGCAAAAATATCTATTAATCGAAATAAGAACCTTCAAAATTTACGCATTTTTGTCGACTAGAGACGAGTCAGTTTATTCCCGAAACATAGACTTCTGGGAATCTGGGACCAATGAATTTTTCGAAGGCATATCTAGCCGCTTGGTTATTGAAGACCTACCCCTGCAGAAAGTGGTCGAAATGCTTGGTAAAGTTGTTGAGTTTTGTTGCGTAGTTTATACAAGTTATACAATTTTTGACTTAGCGAGTTTTTTTTCCGATTCAGTAATAATATCAAACGACTTTTGAATGGTCAATGTTTAGTCCCTCTGGAACCTCTCCAGTTGTCTTGTGTTGGTCTGCATCAGTTACCGTCATCAGTAATTGCCCTCAATTGGATGATGTCACTAATAGAAGGGCGTCAAGGTCTCCGTTTTGAAATTTTTGGAGCCAAAATTGAGCTGTACGTTCGTTGACGGACCACTAGCCGTATACTTGGTTGATATTGCGAGCAGTTTCAGCTGCTTTACATCACATTTCGAACTCATGCGACAAAAATTGCTCCGATTAACTTTTTTTTCAATCAGCGATTTGACAGCCTCAAATAAACCGAAATAAATGTCGAAAAGAAAAGGTTTAGTTCAGATAAATAGAGCGAAACCCACACTTGAAAATGGTATATCCTATGAATAAAGTTAAATAAAACTTCATTCCCGGACAAGCATCAAAGTTTAAAATAACAAAACGCAGCAATTATTTTTGCATGGTCTGCGTATTATAAACCATTTATATATATATATATAGAGAGAGAGAGAAACATACACACATAGGAATGTTAAACCAAAAATGGGCGCTGCCGTTCGACGAGTCATTTTAGATTAAAAACGACATTTCATATTCCCCAACCAATACCAAAATGGCCATCGTCCCAATATCTATAACTGGCCAATTGGTGAGATAGATAGGGGTTGGGCAGTTATGGCCACGGGAAAACCAGGCATCCATGTGTGTAAATGTATACATAGGCTGACATATATATATAGACACGCATATGCATACACACGCTCACACGAACATTAGTGTTTTTGTTGGCTTTTTTCGAGTGATCATCGAAGGATATTTAGTCGGTAGCCATTTTAAAGCGATGTCAGTTGGGGAACTGGAATGTCGTTTGCAATCTGATATAAGACGTTGATCAGCAGCACCCATAACTGACAAAAGACAGATGGTTGCATTGAGAGACATAGAATATGAACTTACCTAATATAAGGACATGACTACTGGAATGACCGAATCCTTTCATGAGAACTTGCATGCTTCGAGATTAAAAATACTATTGACCGACACCTCGCTAAACACTAGCGAAGCTCCAGATATAACACCCGATGAATTAGTACTCGTATACATAATTCCAATATGTATAAGTAGAGTTTCCAGTATATTTGTAGATAAGGTTATCATAATGATAATTATACGAGATTACATTGAATTTATTTGACAACGAGGAGTCTCTTGTGAACGGCTAGAAGCAGTCTGCATTTGTCTGAATTTGATTCTGAATTAAATTTCACCTAACTAATGCAGACTGCTTATACTTGTTCGTGACCAGCTTTTAGTCGTCAAATAATCTAATGTAACTTATAATTTCGTATTATATATACATATATATGATTATAAATGGTGTTGTATTACATAAGAGCTCTCATTTGAAATGATCACTCGTTATAACACGGTCAATGTACCATTTGGCTCAGACAACGTAGTATTTTTTCTAATCACTTTATTTTCATGTTTTGTTGTGAACTTATCTGAAGAATTATAGCTAATTTTCAGTTTGCTATAAACGTCTCAAGTCGAATATTGTACACCAAGATGATGCATCAACCCGGAAGAGACCTTTAGAAGTGAAATATTATATAGGAATATAAAAAAAACTCTTTTAAACATAAATTAGCCAACCATATATCATTATTTACAAACAAAAAATACAAAAACAGTACATCACTGTCGACATATTATAGAAGACTAACCGAGAGCAACCTCATACCCACGGTAAAAGGGAAAACATCAAAACAAACACATATATGCGAGAATGACTACACGAGAAATTTGAAATCCCCACCTTTGCCAATAGGAAAAAAAACAGAATTATGAAATAGAAAAAAATGGAATAGCATCAAAGTGCCGGTACCGCTCAAAATTTTTATTAAAAACATAATTTAACTCCCCACGTATACTAAAAATTGACCACTATAGCTATTTTATCCCCTTTGTTATTACTATCAACATTATTATTATTATTTGATACCTACAGCCACTTAAAGAATAACCTAATCACCTTATTTATCGTAGACATGCAGAAACATACCAAACCTAGAATAATCAAACTGACATCTAAGGTCATGTAAAAGTGAACCCTAAGATTGAAAAACATTAAAGAGAGATTAAAATACTCTCAGAGAGGAAACATATCACAAGGAGCTGATGGTTTAACAATATACAAATGAAGAAAATGCTAACACTATATCCTGCTAATTTATAATTCATAACTACCAATACACACAGTATCTTTACTATACAAAACAGAAAAACATAAGCTATGACCAATAACTAAACAAAGAAAGAGACAAATTTATAAATAGAATACTAAAATCCTACTCACTAGAAAAATAGACACCCTTCCCCCACAAAAAAAACGTCTCAAAGAGGGATCTAAAATAAACCGAATCATTCGCCCGGTGAAGCCCAAATAGGGCGGAAACAAACGTGTTTGTGTGGTGATTCCTTCACTTCATCATATTTTAAACTCAACTGTAAATCTACTTAATGTTTAATGATAATGTATTATATTATATCATTCTGTATTCCTGATATATATATATATATATATATATATATATATATAGTATCAAATTTACTTTCAGGAATATTGCTTCGTGAGATTTGCCTTTACTTAGAGTTCTCTGCAGTTTATACCCTTTTGAAAACGTAAAGATGTCAGAATCCAACACGTAAGCACGTATACATCAACATTTAGATCACCAATATTTCTGGGTACTAGCTGCTTTGAGAATGTCCTGATATAAAGAGAGTTCTTGAGATCCTCTATGGTTCTGTCAAGCGCATAACAATTGTCCGATATCGATTTACTTGGAATGTTTGAAAACTGAAAATTGGTGTCGCCGTCTGTAAATCGTCAAACAAAAGTAGAATTGCTTAGCTACGACACATTTATGTATATATCGGTTAACAATTCAATTTCATGAACTGTCGTGGCTGATTTTGATTTTCACTTAGCGCTTAAGAATAGTAGCCTTGTGCAATTTGTGCTTTATTCAAGAAATGCAGAAAGAAATCTGTGTACATTTTTATTGCGAAGTAGTATCGAACTGCTTGGGATTGGAGAGAAAATGCTGCTTTTAAAAGCCTTTAAACAAAAGAATCTTTTCGTATCTCTTAGTGGGAGAAAACGACACACGGTGTTCCTGCCTTTCGAATGAAACTGCTCCTTCAACTTCAATATCTGCTTATAAACTGAGAAACGGAAGTAGAATTGGTCTGCCAAGGCAATTTGTACTTGTCCATGCTTTCTTTAACAGCTTTAACGTGAATAACTTTTATAAATGGGAGAACTTGGTTTTGAATGATCTTTTATGAGTCGGGTACATTTCTCATTATCCCGAGGTGACATAAGCGCCTGTGAATTCACCAATATCAACCAATGTGTGACATGCCTTTTTTCCCTCTTTCTCTGCTCTTTCTCGCCTTTTTCACTTTTCTCTCTCTTTCCCTCATTTTTCTGACCGGTTTTGCTTTCCTGTGAATCACATTGCCTGTCGCATGTTTTTTCACCTTTTCAGCCTACGCCAGCATGGACGAGTATAAATTCCATCTTAACCACGTTGCATTTCTCCTTGACACCAGACAAGTTGATCACTTTTTTTCTGTCTTCAACCTATCCCTTTTCCTGCTCGGGCTCTTTCCGTGTAGGATAGTCAAATGCTATAGAATAGTCTACCTTCTTTGGTTCCATCTACATTTGACATTTCTCCCTGAAGTTTTTATTCTCTTTAAGGTACAGCTCCACATCCGTCAACGACAATTTCCTTTTAGCGCTTACCCCTCTTGTGCGTATTGGTTTTCACTGATAATACCTTGAACGTCTTGTGGAAGTATTCCAAGAAGTAATCTCTCGGCAGCTCATAAGGAATAACTCTCTGAGGGAAAGAAAAGGGTTTTAAATCATATTTCCTGCGAGGAGTGCATCTCTCAAGCTTTCATGACTTTTTGAGTTATGTCTTTGAAGTTATGAGAGCTTGGAAATCACCTTTTGTTATTTTGATCTTCTTGGGTGAGACCAATGGATATGTCATGTAACCCAACACCTAGACAAATGCCTACACCGGGGTCGGACCAACCTGCTCAAAGAAAGAGTCACATATGATAAACCTCAGATGTTTGAGAGCCAAAACACAGATAAATTTTACACTCGTTTTTATTACTATAAACACATTTTGTTTCGAGGGTTTTACATAGATATCGACCTGATCAAGCGTGTAATAATTCTTATTCAAGTATGCAGCTTATCTAAACTGTTTATTCGTATCACTTACAGTAATTACTACATATATATGTATATACCTTACCCACTACCTTGATTAACGCTAGAGAGAGACACAACCCCAACTTACCAAATAGTCTGACACTAAACTAGTATCCAGTTCCCCAGATTTATCTGATTCTTAAGGATACTCACCTCCTCTAACCAGCGCAGCCAATAAAATACCCATAACTGCTGTTACTACAACCAATAATAAATGTGATTGAAGCGGTCAGTTTGAGTTCGCAGCTGCCAGCCTATTCTTAGTTCATTCCTTTTTTAAATAATGTTTATTTTGAATAGTTTTTTTTTCTGTTTTATATCATACGGACATCTTTATTCCTGGCAACATTTTTTTTTCATGTGCTAGATGTCAAGAAGAGCAATGAAGGATAATCGAGAATAGATGTCTTAAAAATACGTACTTATATATATATATTTAGGCTGAAGTCTTTCTTTCAAGCTAGTTATAATAAAAACGATAGACAAGGATAGTTTTATCAATTTTTAGTGAGTTTTTGTTGGCGTACAAGCTAACGGATATTAGGATCAAGTGTGTGTGAGGAATTGTCCGTGTCTTCAAATTTTAGCGTATACTTTATATCACATACATACATGCATACAACGTACATATATATTTTATTGATAGATTTTTTATTTTAAAAAGGCAAAGACAAGCGATTTTGAGAATGACGTTATCACTGAAAATTTTGATGAAGGATATAGAGAAATGGAAATGAAAAATGAAGAAAAGGAGAAAGTAAAAAACAAAGAAAGAGAAAGGCAACAAAAAAAAGAAGGAGGTGATAGATAGAAGGAAAAACGGAAGGAGAATAGAGAGATAAAAAAGAGAAAAAAAGGAAAGAAAGAAGGAATGATAAAACAAAGAAAGAATGGAAGGAAGAAAAAAGAACGCTGGATAGAATGAAAATAGAGAGATAGAAAAAAGAAAGAAAGAAAGAAAGAAGGAAAGGGAGACAAAAAAAAGAAGGAGAGACAGGCAGAAAGGAAGGGAGGAAGAAAGAAAAGTTGAGAAAGAAAGAAAAAGAAAGAAAAAAGACATAGGAAGAAAAAGAAAGAAAAGAAAGAAAGAGGGAAGGCGAAAAGGAAAAGATAATGAAAAATAAGAAAGAAAGAATAATTGTAGAACTTAGAAATCCAATGATCAAGGCTAGAGACAAAACAATTTAACAAGGAAAGAGAGACTTAAACTAAAAAGGGAATATGAAAGATTCTAAAACGAATGAAAGGATTACGTAAAGACTATGAGGAATATTGAAGAAAGGAAGAAAAAAGAAAAAAGAAAAAGATTTTGAAAGACGAATGAAATACGAACGAAAGAAGTACGAACGAAAGAAAAGAAAAATAATGATTTTTCAAATAGAAGAAGAATTGGCTGTATTTTAACTAAAAATAAAGACTGGCCATCACAGTCAATAATTGATGTGTCAAAATTTGAAGTTATAGAAAAAAAACCATCGAAAAATAAATACGGAAAGAATGAACTCTATTAATAAAATTTCTGGAATTTTCCACTGGTAAACATCTAAATAAGAGAAATCTAGATTTTCTGGAATCTAGATGTTTCTAGAGTTTGCTTTTTTTAAATTTCAATGAGTTTATTAATGAATCCGCCAGAATAAGGCCCCCAAAATGTCAAAGAGACTTTTCTTAAAATCAGATGGGGTCAAGTGGATTATTGGTGCCAATTGTCCAGTCTGTTGACAAAACGTACATGTACATTCATAAATAGCCAGCCAACCAGCCAGCCAGTCAGACTCACTTGAAAACTTCGAAATGCTGATGTTGTGTACAACGAACATCTTGAGGTCAAAGACATAACGATCAAAATCGAAAACACAGAGCTGAAGAAAGTATACCCCTACGTCTACCCAGGACAACGAATTTCCATACAACCCCCAGACCAGAAAAATTCACACTAGGTTGGCAAGCTTTCGGTAGAGCAAGCTCAACTTTCAAGAAGAGAATCCTAGTCCTGAAATGAAGTATCAGCAACCGTTGCATCTTCCCGATAGTCACCTGTGATACTGAAACAAGGGATCTAACCGGGAGATTGGCCCTCAAACTGAGAACCTTGTAACATGCAACCGAGAGAATCATGCTCAAACTCATATGGAGATATCACAAGACAGCATAGTAGATTAGGGAAAAGACAGCAATCTGAGATATCATAGAAACCATTGGAAAACTCAAATGGCAAAGGGCTGGTCATGTTGCAACGATAACAGCTAACCGATGGACATCACGACTCACAACGTAGATCCCCAGAGATCATATGCGAAATTGTGGGCGTCAGAAAATAGTACGGCGTTTCGAGCAAAACACGTTCAGAAAGTACTGGCCTAGCGATGCCTAGAGAGAGTTCTGTCGAATCCTGGGGAAGGTTTATGTCCAACGACGGACGCTCAGAGACTGGTGATGATGATGATGATGATGATGATGATGATGATGATGATGATGCTGATGATGCTAATGATGATGATGATAAATTTTGTTTTGCAACTTGTAAAAGAATGATGAAGAAGTGAGTAGAAGTACGGATGTTTTTCTTGAAAGATCAATGCTTTCACCTAAAAGTGTTCGTAGTCTTCAAATAAATACAGAGCGGGGAGTGATAGGTCAATAACAACATACCATTTCTTCCAATTTGTTAAATGAACATTTTTCTCTGCGGTGGATTCGATGTGGACGAATCAAGCTTCCAGTTCAATCGGCTGAACTCCAGATCTCTCCCTCTCTGTCTCTCTGTCTCTGTCTCTCTTTGGAGCAATCTTTTAAAAAAAAAATGCAATTTGCGTTCACAATCTGAAGACGGTTCCATAATAATTCGTACTCCCGCCTTCTATCTGCTTTCAAACAGCGCCTTTCTATACTGAAGACGAAGCTGATCCAGCTCTTTGATAAAACCTAAAATATGTTTTAGAATACGTTTTCTAATCTGAAACTTTCTATTGACGTGTGCACGTCGTGCGTATATGTATATATATATATATATATATATATATATATATATATATATATATATATATATATATATATATATGCCATGTGTATTTAAATATATATATATATATGCCATGTGTATTTAAATATATATATATATATATATATATATATATATATATATGCCATGTGTATTTAAATATATATATATATATATATATATATATATATATGCCATGTGTATTTAAATATATATATATAGATAGATAGATAGATAGATAGGTAGATAGATAGATAGATAGATATTTAGATAGCTGTATAAAGAGAGAAAGAGAGGGAGGGATATGTTTCAGTGTCTGTGTGTGTGTGTGCATGTGTGTGTGTGTGTGTGTGTGTGTGTATGTATGCATGTGTGTGTGTGTGTGTGTGTTCGACTCGTGCATCTGCGTAGCGTCTATCTGTGTGAGTTGGTATAAGTATATATTTCAAACAATAAATTCACCCACCGGAGTCTCCCCATTCCGCTTCCCGCCTATATGAAAAAAAGATAAAGAAAAAAAATTGTACTTTCCGTGCAGTCTCAAAAAACTTTCTCGTATCGTCTAAGAAACTTTCTATTGATTTCCGCACGTTGTGTATATGCATATCAGAATTCGTCTCATGCGTGGGCATACACTCACACATACACACATACGTACGTATATATACATATGTATGTGTCTTATGTGCATGCAAAATGTCTAGCTCTCTCTCTCTCTCTCTCTCTCTCTCTCTCTCTCTCTCACTCTCGATATATATATATATATATATATATATATATATATATATATATATATATATATATATATATATATATATATATGGGGGTTGGATGTGTGAGTGCGTGCGTGCGTGCGTGTGTACGTATATTCTAAAGAAGTTCAACTACCGGAGGCTTCTCCGATAATAAATAAAGTGTAAAAAGATTATTTATTTTTCATGCGGTCTCAATAGATTTTGCTAAACGTCCAACCTGACTTTTTGACATCGCTTGTTTTATTTCTACCATCTTGAATCTGAACGTTTCGCAGATTCAGAGAGATTTATCCCGTGCGTCCAGATTCTTATGGGTAAATCTTGCAGCCTAAATTTTCCAAAGTTAACGATTATTATTATTATTATTATTATTATTATTATTATTATTATTATTATTATTAATTTTTTTTTTCATTTTTTATTATCATCATCACATCCACAGCAGTTGTCTGGTGGTTACCTTTGGAGACTTTGTGATAGTCTCCAGCCCTCCTTTCCACACTCTCATAGTCAACAGCAGTACGGTGGTTAACAGTTTCACACCAGTTGCCCGGTGGTTATCGCTGAAGGCTGAGTGACAGTAAGTCTCTTCAGGTCTCTAGACTTCATCTCATCTCTCCTTCACCTATCACAGCAGTGCTCTGGTTCATACCTCCGACACCATTTGTGGGGGGTTCGTTTTTGTTTTTGTTTTTTCATTTCTTTCCCCTCCTCCACTGTTAGGATACTGCTAACAGCCGGGGTCGTAGATCTCATATCTTTAGCTCTTTCCTCAGTATTCGTATTGTTCCTAGCAGTGCTGTGGTTTGCATAGTCTCAAAACTTTCTTGCATCCCTACTTCCTCCAATCTCGCCTTCAGTATCTTTGACACGGATCCGAGTGAACTTACCATTACTGGTACTACCCTGACTTTCATGTTCCACACATTCTTCAGTTCTATTGCCAGATCTGGTATTTTTCAAGGTTTTCATTCTATTTCCTCTTTACTCAATGGTCTGCAGGTACGGCTACGTCTATCATTTGGCTAGTTCTCCTCTTCTTGTCCACGATTACTAGGTCCGATCTTCTCGTTCGGATGGGGTAGTCCGTTTGTTGTTATCATGGAAAAACTGGTTGTCTAAAAAAATCTCTATTCGCTTCTTTTTTCCAGAGAAAAACTGATAAAATATTCAGGACATCGATACACATAAACTAGAATGTTTGAGAACTTTGTCATCCGAATTAAGCCGACTTCAGATAAGAATTGGTCAATTTGTAGACTCTTACATGAGAGCCATTTTCTTCATAGCACTTTGATCAAGCCAGCGATCGACCCAGGCATCCTGGGCCCCAGGAATCATTTCTTGCGAGATATTTACACAACAATCTATGATTTTTGCCTTGGCTTCATAAAGGCCTCTTGGTGTTGTTGCATAAAATGTGTTCTTGGTGTAGCCCTTCAAAGAGAAATCGCCAGACAGCTATTTTGCACCACAGTTCTAAAGTTGGCGTCATCGCAAATGTATTGGGGATAGATGTAGGGTTTAATAGTGAAAAATCTACAGACATTGAGTTGTCAGTTGAGATCAATTTCACTTAGATTGGACAGAAATCTAAAGAGAAGACTGAAAAGAAATGTTTAGACACTTTTGAGAGACCCTGAAAAATAAAAGGAGCCACTGATTCTAAATTTTCTGGTTAGTTTTTCAAAAACAAGAAAAACATTTTCTTGCAGACATGAAAAGAATGACACAGACATATTTGGAATGAGATATAAAAATTTATATATATATATATATATATATATATATATATATATGTTGAGATGCTGGGTAGCGTAGCGGAAAATCGATGAACCTAGTTCGGATTCAAACACTTGGGCAAACCACTCTCCCATAACTAACCCACCTGCCTAGGCAGTAGCAATAAACATCTTACACCCATAATCATCAACAGCAGCCTTTTAGCGTCCACAGTTGGACATAGACCTTCCCTATGATTCACCAGATCTCTTTATCATGGGCGTCGCAGAACCGGTACTTTCTGAGAGTGTACAACTAGTCACACCATCTTATACTTTTCTGGACACAGTTATACATGTGATCTTTGGGGATCTATGCTGTGAGTTGATTGTCTGACATTTCTGCAACACGACCAGTCCATTGCCATTTGTTTTGTTTTTTTCTAATAGTTCCTGTGATATCCCTGACTTCTGTTTTTCTCTAATATACTGTGATCTCTCCATGTGAGGTTGATCATGATTCTCTTGTGTAATCTTTGCATGGTTCTCAGTTTGAGGTTTAATCTTTTGGTTAGGTTCCACCAACTTCAATTGAAACCAGTTATCAATTATCGAGTCGTATCATACACACGCATATACTATATATTGGCATCTTTCACTCGCGTGAGACTATCGATCTTCACCCGAAAAGTTATGCTTCAGTCTCTGTTGGTGATGTTGCGTACATTGTTGTCGTTGAAGACCACCTGAGAGAGTCTGTCCCGGTTGCAGTGAATGCATCTCTAAGAACTGTCCTCCGGTGTTGTCTTGGTGCAATTATTTGGTCGAATCCGCCTTCCTTTAGCATTAAGTCTCAGTACGTCTTCAACTTTTTTCTATTATTATTTGTTCATTTATTTTTGAAGACCCAAGCTTAGTTCCAGACTCCGTGTTCATGCTCAGCGACTTCATGTCTATGACGCAGGTGGGTCTGATTTTCTTCCCTCTCATTAGATGCTACTTTCCGGCACTGCAGGACTTTTGGAGTTCTTCCATCCGACTAGTGGGGTATCTGGCCCCAGCTAGCAGAGGTGACGCCGCCAGAGCAGAGAGAAAAGGTCGGGTGTAAGGACAGCCTACAACCGATGTTTCCCCCTCGATAGTCACTTCAGAATTGATATATAGAACCCTACTGAACAGGTTGATTCTCAGACTAAAAAACAGACTGTGGCCGGCGATATAAGATTGTGTAACGACCTAGCTTCCGGAGATATTGGCTCAGCAAGATTTGGCGAATCTTGGGGAAGGTCAATGTCTAGGTCTTCGACGTTGAAAAAAACTGCAGCTGGTAATGATGATGATGATGATGATGATGATGATGATGATGATGATCTGGGTGTGAGCCTGGACCGTGCCGATCGCGACTCGTTCAGTCCGTTTGGTACCCTAGATGCATCCCAGGCTGCAGGTCTCAAAGGCGTTGAGATGTTGCTGCTTCTGTCTGGTTTAAAAGTTCCAGGTCTCGCTGCCGTAGAGCAGTGTGCTGAGAACGTAAGCTCCATAGACTGCAACTTTGGCGTGCGTCATCAACCTTTCTTTCTCCCCCAGACTCTCATCCAGCCTGAATGTCGAAACAGATCACGTGACACGTCCATTGATCTCGGAGTCTAGGGAGAGGCTGTCCGTTATGGTGGAGCCGAGTTATCTGAACTCGTAGGCTAGTTCCGGCTCATCAATTGTCCAGTCATATTATATATGCGCATATATCATATGAATACAATTCCATACACACACACATGCTTAAAGACACACACTCATACATACATATATATATATATATATATATATATATATATATATATGTATATATATATATATATATATATATATATATATATATATATATATGTATATATATATATATATATATATATATATATATATATATATATATGTATATATATATATATATATATATATATAAGGTGTGAAATAAGTCTGGTGCCAATAAGCAATCATTAATCAATATCATTTATGCATCTGTATATTGTCTAACAATACATGTTCGCATGATTCTAAATCAAGAACTCAGCCACCAAAGTCATTTTCCCATGAAAAATTTAAGAAAATTCTTTTTTTATTTCTTTGTACGATCTTTATACACAGCTAAACGTGTCGTGTATCTCAGACTAGGCGTTGTTTTTCTCCACCTCCCTCGTAAGCTGTGTACGCTGTTCTAGAATGTGACTGGGTACCAACCTTAGAGTCAGTTTTCCCGTTGATCTATTCACTTTTGATTTTGACTGCTTAAAACAATAAAACCTTAAATTTTCTGAGGGTGGCTGGCTAGACAGCTGACTGACAGGCTATGTACGTATCAATTACGCAGGTCGTACCAATGGAGCTAGAGGGCGAAATATTCAAACATTTACTTCATATTCTATCCCAAAAGATTTGCCGTTGTTTTTTGAACCCCCCTCATCTAAAAGTTTTTTAAGGGGGTCAATTTGCAATGTATGTTCATGCTAAATCGGTTTCTTAGTTTGTGCCTGGTAGTGTTCACGCTTGATTTTTGGACATTTAGACTTTTTCCGGTGATTGCTGCCGAACGGGAGGCGAGAGAAGTAAGTTATTAATTGATCACCCGTTTTCCCAATTTTTTTTATTGATCACTCTGAACACGACATGCTTCAAATATACTTTAGCCACTGGACGGTTTCTTTTGAGTGACTAACTAACTGACTCACTATGTATGTGCCACACTTACAGGCCGCACCAATGAAGGTAGACGACTGGAAAATTAAAACCCTCTATTCTTCATAGGGTTAAGAAAAATGTTCTTTTTCTTTTCATGATTCACACGCACAATCATACACACACGCACGCACACACACACACACACACATATATAAATATATATATATATATATATATGTATGTATATATATATATATATATATATATATATATATATATATATATGTCTGTGTGTATATATATATATAAGTATATATATATATATATACATATATAACCTTGAATCTATATATTTGACTTTGAATATATATATATATATATATATATATATATATGTATATATATACATATATGTATATGTGTATGTATATATATATATATATATCTATAAAGAAATATATATATGTATATATATATATATATATATATATATATACATACATACATACATATATATACATATATATGTGTATGTATATATATCTATAAAGATATATATATATATATATATATATATATATATATATATATATATATATATATATATATATATATATATATATATATATATATATATGTATATATATTACCTTGAATTTATATATTTATATATATAATAGTTGGCCAGGTAGTCTTTTCGTTTTGCAAAGATGTATCATTAGTGTCTCTTACAATACAAATGTACTATGGGATGTTTTGGAAATAACACGATTCTTTATTGCTTTGACGTAAACAGAGCAAAAGGTGAGCCAGTCGAACCAAATTGTTTGAACGAAAAAATGTTTTGTGTGTGTGTGGGGGGGGGGGTCAATTTGCAATATAAGTGTATGCTAAATTGTTGCTTTTAGTTTGTTTCCGGCATCATTCACGCTTGTTTTTTTTTTTGTTGTTGTTTTTAATTTTTAAATTCGGATTTTTCCATGATCACTAGCTAACGGAAGGCGAAAGAAGTAACTTATTCATTGATCCTGCTTTCTTGCACTAAAGGTTTAAAACAGCTTTTCCTCTCTCACATTAAGCAATGCTACTTAAGCTCAAGACTCCAGTCTTTGACAATACGTATTCCTTGATGTATTTCTCTGATAAAGTAAATTTATGTAATTAAATGCAATTCTCAAAAGCTCGCTTTTTTTAACTGATCAATCTTAATGTTGGTGATGTAACAGTTTCTATTGAGTGACTCTTTATATCAGTTGGAAGGGCCAAGCGTCAACTCAATGCATTTCTGAGCAAGGGTAGTTGTTTCTGTGGGGAAACAACTACGAATAAACTGACAAAACAACATTTGTTTTATTACGAATAAGTAATATCAAAATTAGATTTTTCTACTTCAATCGGTTTTTGGCTTTCTATTTTGCAAAGTTTCTACACTATTTGAATCCTTAAACCAGTATCAGGTGATTATTTTCGACCTTTAGGCTGAGAGAGAGTCTGGTAGGATGAAAGGTTTGTGACACACACCAAGGTTCCGTCAGCCAATTGCAGTATGGTATTAGACTTTTAGAGGGTTGAAAATACTGATACTTAAATGTGGATAATTTCTGTTTTCGTTCAAACAATTTGGTTCGACTGGCTCACCTTTTGCTCTGTTTACATCGAAGCAATAAAGAATCGTGTTATTTCCAAAACACCCCATAGTACATTCGTATTGTAACAGACACTAATGATACATCTGTGCAAAACGAAAAGACTACCTTGCCAACTATTATATATATATATATATATATATATATATATATATATATATATATATATATATATATATATATATATATATATATATATATATATATATATATATATGCGTGTATGTGTGTGAATTATGACTTGGGCTAATATTGTCAACTCAATATCCTTTATGAATGCCAGTTTAAGTTTCACCAATGAGTTATGTATGCAATCCTAGAAATGACAGGGTACTATTTTTATTCTAGGTTTTCCTGTTGTTACTGTGGGTAGATAATCATTTCCCGCAACGTAAAACTGACACAATCACTTTGTATGAATGCATAACCAATTGAACATTTGCAAACAATGGCTCGGGCTGATGACGATCGTTGGCAAAGGAACTGCCTCAGTACTATATCCTGATCTTACATACGTATATGTTTTCGAACATACCAAGGAATACGATTAAATCGGTATGATCTACACTTTACATTTACGTGTATAAGTTGATGTATACTTAGACATATGAACAAATGTCCTTGCTCTCATACCACTTTGCCAGTATAGATAATAAATCCCCAAAGGACATGTTTCTCTTTCGTTCATGTTAATACGAGTTCCTTTTTTCTGTGAATCAAGTACTCACACTTTCTTTGTTATCCGATACTTCCACATAAATCCATATTTACACCTGATACAGCTCAAATAAACACAAGACAGTTTCAATACATAACAGTCAACTTTGCTTAACTAGAATTTCAATTCAACCTTCAAATAGTTGTCTCTTTACTTCTTTGCATCATTTAACTTTTAGAAGAAGTCTAGAACATGGACGAAACGTCATGAATACATTTTCAATAATCTAAAACAAAACTTTCAACGTTGTTAGTCATTTATTATGTTGTCCGAATAGCCATAACAAATACCAGTATTCATTCATATACGTATGCATTTATGTGTGTTTGTGTGTGTTGTAGGTGGTAAGAGCGATGATACAAGTGAGTTGATCTATGCGTTCACGGGAAAAGAGATTCAGTCTTAGAAGCATCAAGCAGAGAAAAAAGAGAGGTCAAAATGAGAAAGAGTAAAGGAGGGAAAAGACAGAGAGCAAACCAGTTGGAAACGTTGAGTCCCAGGGAGCATATGTCACCTTGAACTCCAGTGAGCTGATAATGGCACACCCACTGCCTTTGTACTAGAAGGGACAGGCCATAAACATAACTCACAAAATCATGAAAGATGGCATTCTACACAGAAAACATTTCAGAACTAGGCTCTTCCCCTCATATATTTATTCCTGCCAAACTGCCTTGGTAAAACCATTTCCACTCTTGTCGCAAAGTTTAAAGAAAAGTGAGTTGAAGCAGCAATTTTGTTCTAAAGGTTGAAACAAGTTGGTCGCCTTTTCCCAGCAGCAGATTAAGTAAAGTTTTAAAACGGCGTTTCTCTCTCCTACATTAAGCAATGCTACTTTGGTTTAAGTCACTAGTTCTAGACAACACGTATTCCTTGATGCATTTCTCTGATTAAGTACGTTTTTGTACTCAAATGCAATTCTCAAATGCTCGGTGAAAATCAAAATCGCTTTCGACCGGTCACGAAGCTGAATGGCGCACCGACTGATACAAATGTGCATTGGCAAACCAATTTCACGTTTATCTCAAAGTTTACAAACGGAGACACCAGTGACCAGTTGTCAAACGTTTTGATCGATATCAACGAGTGCCCACGCGTTTGGCAGCACCGAAGAAAATCTCAAGAACGCTTTATATACATCAGAGAATAAAAATGTTTCAGAAGAAATCTTCAACCAGAATGTTACTGACCTAAACATTGATGTGTACGAACTTACAAGTTGCATTTTGACATCTTTACGTCTTCAATGAACCAAAGTAATCGTAATCCAACTCCATATATATATATATCATTGAGTCATCCACAGACTGCTGTTTCGTTGTATTACAACTCTTCAGAGTGGCTATAAACTATCCATTATCTCATCCAGTACCACGAGGCAGGGTCGAAACCTTAGCTTCAGACCTAAAGGCTGGCATCCTCCCTCTACTCCATGGAACTGGACGGTCAGTAAGGTTGAATTTAAGCAACATATCCATATATCGTATATATTCCTCATCCATCAGAGTGCTCCATTCCATGTTGGAAGAGCGTTGCATAAGCTTACAATGGATGAGTTACCTCACTTGGAGAGTGCTCAACCCTAAATAAAGGAGCATTATATATATATATATATATATATATATATATATATATATATATATATATATATGTATATATATATATTTATATATATATATATATATATATATATATATATATATATTTATATATACATATATATATATATGGGGGGGACTAATATTCCACAAAAAGGTTCCATTAAGTTTAGAAGACAAGAAGTTAGGAATAGCTACACGAGTTGGAAAAAGTGTTCATAGTTGTATTTTTCAGCTCCCAAGAAAAAACATTCTCTTGGCCGGCCTCAATATATATATATATATATATATATATATATATATATATATATATATATATATATATATATATATATATAACTCTTATTTGAAATGATCTCCCATTATTACACTATTGATATAGAATAAACAATTAAATAAAATGGGGCTGCTGTAAGAATCAGACCTGCGACCGATGCAGTCGCCGTTTCAACGGTAGCGTAGCTCTTACCAAAGGTCCAAACACTGCTACAACTTCAAACTCTCATTTTGTTTTGTTTTTTGGTCTACAACTGCTGTATTTTTTTCTTTCAAAGTGACAATTATGTATAAACGAATGCCATTTTCTTATATTGCTTATTCTAATTGAGTTGTCTTGGCCAGGTGATACATTGACCGTGTGACGATGCAAAATCATTTCAAATAAGAGTTCGATTCCTGCAGCAGCCCCTTTTTCTCTAATTATTTATTCTATCCATGCTGTCTTGGGCAAGTGATGCATTAACATTGTAACGACAGGAAATCATCTCAAATAAGTATCTACATGATATAACGCAAATTTGAATCCTTTTGTCGGATCATATACATCCATTTCTCAATGCATAACTGCCATGTTGAAAGAAGCGAATAGATGAGCCAGATGAGAATTTTGTGTGTGAGCTTTTATTTGGGCCTTTGCATTACCGCCGACACTTCATCTCAATGGCAAGGGCAACGCTACGTCAAAGCAGCTACCATATCGGTGGCAGGTTCGAATCCTGTAGCAGCCCCGTTTTCTTCGATTGTTTATTCTATTTACGTTGTCTTGAGCGGATCATACATTCATCATCATCATCATCATCATCAGTCGTTTTAGCGTCCGTCGTTGGACATAGACCTTCCCCAGGATTTGCCACACTTCTCTATCATGGGCGTCACGGAGCCAGTACTTCCTGAACTTGTCTAGCTCGTCTCTCCATCTAACATTTTGCCGGCCTCGGTTGCGCATGTGGTCTCGGGGAATCCATGTTGTGAGTCGTGGTGTCCATCGATTGTCTGCCATGATCATACATTAACCGTGTAAAAATAAGAATTGTTCACAAATAATTTTATACATAATATAATGCAATTCATAATTCATTCTGTCCATTTCTTAACGCACGCACACAGACACATGTATACATATATATTTGTATATATATCAAATGCTACTATAAAGTTTTCTTTTCTTTTTCTTTTTTTTTTTCCAAAACAAACGGGTGAACATCTTTGAATATCAGTTCACATGACCTAAGATGTTTGAGAATTGTCTTATTTGAATTTAGCCAAATAGCCGAATTCAGAAAAGAATAAGTCCACAGGTTGACTCCAAGATTTGAGCCAACATCCTCGTAGCACTTGAGCCTAGCCAGCTATTTGACACGATCATTCCCGATTTCAGCAAACACTTGAAGTGGGATGTTCATTCAACAATCACTGATCCTTAACTCAAGTATATAAAGGTCTCTTGGATCTTGTTGTGTGAATTCAACTCTTGATGTGACCTCTACATGTAAATTGCTATCCTGAACCTTGACCTGGCTG
Organism: Thysanoteuthis rhombus; assembly: GCA_963457665.1. Taxonomy (NCBI): domain Eukaryota; kingdom Metazoa; phylum Mollusca; class Cephalopoda; order Oegopsida; family Thysanoteuthidae; genus Thysanoteuthis; species Thysanoteuthis major. The sequence continues at coordinate 10,347,326 of OY735230.1, read as the reverse complement.
AGATTTTGGACTTCAGTTCTAACGTTATTGTCAACCTCATAATGATGGGGACTGATGTACAGCTCAAGTGTTGAAACATTTCCCAGACATCGATCTGTCAATTGTTATCAGTCTCACAGAATGTAGACAGAAATCCCAAGAGAGAAACGCGGAAGAAAATCTACATTCACTTTGAGACACAATATATATATATATATATATATATGTGTGTGTGTGTGTGTGTGTGTGTGTGCTTGTGCATTTGAATGCACAGCCAAACACAGAGTATAACTTCATATTCCAGCTGTACTTTTAGTTTTAATAAAGATGTAAACGTCTTCTTCGCTTTCTTTTTGCGACAGCTTTAAATCGTTGACTTACAGTCGTCTGTTCATGAATGCTTGCTGTATTATAATTTACGCGCTATCAAGCGCACAAATACGTATGTATGCGCCTGCGCACTCGTCCAAATGAATGTACAGTTATACCTTGATTTGTGCAGTTAATTCGTTCCAAAATTTTCGATACTGTTCAAAACCGCACAGTCCAGGGTCTTATATTACATTTTTCTCTGCACATACTTACATTCATTTGTATAGTAACATCAATAATCGTACAACACCAAATCCTGTACTAATCAAACAGCACTAATCAAAGAATTATATATATATATATATATATATATATATATATATATATATATATATATATATATATATATATATATATATATACACGTTTCTATACCTATATCTATATATAAATAAATAGTAGAATGTGGATGTTTCTGTGAATGTTTCTGCCCTCCATGGGCTTCTGCAAGCCTGATTTGTACCACATATACTGTGTGTATATCTATATCCATCTCTCTCTCTCTCTCTCTCTCTCTCTCTCTCTATATATATATATATATATATATATATATATATATATATATATATATATGGAGAGAGAGAGAGAGAGTAAAAAACAATAATCTTCGAGAGACTCTGTGCGGTATTTCGATGTCAAAAACATCTCTTTAGGAGAATGGATTGTTTTTTTGATACCGAAATAGCGTACAGAGATTTTTTCAGAATGTTTTCTTTGCTTTTCCTACAATATTTGCTCTGATAAAATCTATCTTAAAAAAAAAACAGTTTTCGCTATAAACAGTCGTGAACTATCTCACTGATTATTTTTCACTGCCAAAAATGTCTATAATTGTTTACATCTGGGAACACAAAGATTTTTTCCTTATATATATATACATATTTATATATATATATATATATTATTGTGTCATCTACATATAGCTATTTCGATGTATTACATCTCTTCAGTGTGGTTATAGACTTCCCATTATCCCATCCAGTGCTGTGAGGCAGAATTGAAACCTTCACTTCAGACTCGTTCGCCGATATCTTACCTCTGGACTACGGAACTGGACAGGCAGTTAGGCTGAATTTAAGCGATATATATTCAAATTACAAAGAAATCCCTCATCCACCAGGGTGCTCAATTCCTATAGAAGAGCATTGCATAAGCTTACAGTGGATGAGTTACCTCACTTAAAGAGTGCTCAACCCTGAATAGAGGCGCATTAATATATTTATAATATAATATAATATAATATAATATATATATATATATATATATATATATATATATATATATATATATATATATATTTGTCTTTATCCAATTTATGTATAATTACATTAATTGTGAAACAATATCTTTACAATATCTTTATCAATATCAATGAGAGTACTGCATCAAACCTCACACTAATCAAGATATTCCCATATATATATATATATATATATATATATATATATATATATATGAATGACCATTGTTTGGATATGATCTGTCCGACAAGATGATATCAGTAATGACAATGTGGGAAGAAATTTAATTTTCCACAATCTATCTGTTTCTTTCATCATCGTCATTACTAATATCATATGCTTACGTATGTATAAAAGAAGTAAGGTAGGCAAGTAGGCACATCAATAAGTCTATTGCATAATGACGATGAAAAAAGCTTTTGTTTTACACAACAAACATATAAACACACAGCATATAAAAGCAATTACGTGTCCACACAGATCTATATATTCAGGGTACTGCAAAAGTCTGGACTCATGTGTGGTTTATATTTAGCTGTGCGCGCATCCGTAATTTTGCTTGGGTGTGTTATATATGTATTTTATGCCAATTTAGACGAGGTTTACTTTTTTTTCCGGAAAATTACACGTTTGTTTGTGAGAACCCAAATAAATCAAATCGAATAAAAACAAGTTTTAGCTCCTCAGTCCGCTGGACTGAGTCCAAGCATAAGTGAGAAAAACAAACAGCTATTGGAAATCGACAATCTACAATAGTCAACACAGGTTTCTCCAGTTTTCAAGTTGGTCTGTCTATGTGTCTGGCTAGCTGGCGGTATGTGTATGAATGCATCACAGTCTCACTGTTGTAGCTAGAGAGATGGCCTAGATTGAAATCATGCTCAACTGCGCATGGAGAGATCATGAGACAGCACAGTATATCAGAGAAAAGACAGATGTCCAATATATATCATAGAAACAGTTAGAAAACTCAGATGGCAATGGGCTGGACATGTTGCAAGAATATCAGACAATCGCTGACCATCACAAGTCACAAAGTAGAATTGTAGACGACAGAATGTAAGATGGCGTGAAAAGCTAGACCAATTCAGAAAGTACTGGCTCTGCGATGTCCATGAAAGAGAGATATGGTGAATGTAACTTTATGCGAAATTGATCCTTTGGTTTGTGTCCGACTGCATTCATACTTGTTTATTTATTTATTTTTTTTTAATTCGAAAAAATCTTTTAGTGATCACTGCCCAACAAAAGATAAGAGATTGACGCATTTTTTTATCACCCCGTTTTTTTGCAAATTATTAATTGATCACTCCCAATACACCATGCTGTCAAAAGACCTTGGACACATGACGGTTTTTTATCGAGTGACTAACCAACGTTTTTAACTCTATCAATGGATCAGTAGATTCACGTCTGTTTTCGCTCACTTCTGCAAGAGAACTTTCTACGGATTCCTCGCTGATCTTTGCCGTGTAATTTTCAAGTAGAAACGCACATCCGTATCTATAGATTTGGCAAAAAAAAAAATTTGCTCAGTGTTTGCAGTTAAATCAGGTGTTTGATTACACCAGTGGCGTTCTTCGCTATTACTCTTCAGATAACATTGTTGAGCTGCATCTTCCGTTTGTCTCAGATCAACGTTCAGCTTC
>OY735230.1:10311585-10341585 GCA_963457665.1 Thysanoteuthis rhombus | reverse complement strand
CTGACGAATGCTAACCGCCTTAAGACGTTCGGAAGGAACTAATAGTCTTGAAATCAATCTAATGTTATTTATAATTTTGTATTATTATCATATATATATATATATGTATTATATATATATATGACATCTATATCTGATACATTATGGTAATGCCATACGTAGGATAGCTAACCTCGTGTAGTATTGAAATCACAACGGCTGATACAAAAAAAAAAAATAACACAAAGTACCATAATGTAAAATATAAAAAAGACTCCGTCGAAAATAAAATAAAATACATTAACACATACTGAGAAATAATTGACAGAAATGACATAAATCTTTGGAAAAAGTTTTTCTAGTGTTTAAAGCTGTCAAATTTCCTAGACTATATATATATAAATATAAATAGATAGATAGATAGATATATAGATAGATAGATATCGATAGATAGAGAGAGAGGGGGTCAGTTCATTATTATTGGGTTGAGAACGATTACAGACACAACTATTTTTTTTTTTTACGGATTAAAAAAATAACTTGAATGATCGAACGAAAGTTGGCAGGGCTTCTTAAAGCAGCTGCACTAATGAAATCTACTATAATACATTTTTTTTCACTCCACAATACGGTATTTCCATTTTCTTATTTTCGTATATAGACACATGTATGTACAGAATAGAGTTGGGGTTATGTTCGTATGTGTCATGGTATCTTATATTGTACAGTACGTATATTTCACTTAGCCCTATAATGGTCGACTTGAGTCTCGGTCGAGTTACGTACATACTTCTAAGACGTAACCCGGACGCATGTCGACATTTGGCTATTAAATAAATACCATTGCATTAAGAAGGAACATCGAGCTAAATGGAAGAGAGTCAAATCCAGTCGATTAGAAAACAAGCAATAAAACCTGGAAATTCAAGTTTACGGTCGTATTGAGACAGACATTTAACCTCAGTCAACCTGACATCCAATCAAATTCGAGGATTGATATTATTGTTCAATTTACATACACGTTCATGGAAATAATCATTTTATCGACATGAATATCTGACTATAAATATTCAATATTTGCTTCTATCGAAAGGGTGCATTTGGCATTTGACCAGTGTATAGGATCAATAGCCTTTATAGCAGGGATCAGTAAACTTTTTCGGGGGCGAGTCGAGTAATAATAGTCTTAATGTCTTTATGGGCCGAAGTGAATGATGCAGACAATGAACATACGAAGTTATGAAGAAAGCCCTTTGTTTAACCAATGGTGGTGAAGGGTTCAATCCTGTGTGAGTCTGTTTGTGTTTTTGTGTGTTCCAGCGCTCCTGGCCAAAGCGTTTTGTCTAGCGACTTGAAAATTGGCATCAGTGTTCCACAAGACACCCTATAGACTAAATCTTTTCTGATCTTTTGGGGGCTTTATTTTGACGGGTCATAGTTTATTGATAATTCTAGATGCTTGTTTTACTCTATTTTGGATATTTCCCCCATGGGAAACGTCAGTGATGTTATAAATAGAATTTATTCAATCTTCGCTGGAATAGTTTTTCACGACTTCAAATTTTTGTGCTACAGTTGTTCAAATACTGGCTGCGAAGACGAGTTGCATTTCATTAAACAAGTGTATATCAACATAAACTTCTAAGGGATCTACGGAATTCTTTTTTGGGGAAAAAATATTGTTAATTGTGCTTCAAATATTTTTATTTACTTATAGTTTTGCAGAAATGCATACCGTCAAAACATTTTTTGCTATAACGCATTGATTGGTTAAAGGCTTCTGCAAAATGAGACTTTTGATCTATTTTCGATGCTGGAATTCATAGCTCACTCACTAAATATAGATAAAAGCAAACAAGGAATTTTTGTCACATATTAAATAAAATCGGATGGGGGTGAAATTAGGCAGTGGGTTGGATTTGGCCACGGGTCACAGTTTTCCGACTCTTGTGATTGCCTAGATCTGAACTTCCCAAAGTAGGGGTCGCATAGAGATTATTTGGGGCTGCAGAAATATTTGAAAATCATTGGTGCTTTTTGTTGAATAATTGCTCGATGCCATTCACCAATTAAAAAAAAATAGGTTACGATTTTGTTACGTTTTAATCAATATGTTTTTAAAAAGTATTTTCTTTTCGTAATAAATACTGTAAAACTTATAGATTATAGATACGTTGTAGTTTGTTTCTAGCCTTTTTATATCTATGTTTAATTACTGTTAAATTAAAGAGGAGTTTTAATACCTTTTAAAACAATGAGTGAGGGCCACAAAAAACTTTGTCCTATCAAAATGGGGTCGTCAATGAATCTTTGGCCTAAACAAATTACTTTTTTCAATCTCAGTACCCATTTATGTATCGTAAAGTATAAATGAATGGTTTGGCTTCGCAGGCGAAGATTATTGGGAGAGATTTTCATAGCAGAAGGGCCATAGATGGTGGGGCACATGTGTTTCTCTCTATCCTGAACAATGGATTTTTGAGGTAAGGCCAGCTTGCCCTGGGCTAAACCCCACCCTTTAAACAAAGGATTGGTATCCTATGGTCCACTGAGGTGGCACGGATAGCAGCAAGATTCCGAGGTCTGACAGGAATGTCTTTTTCTTAGTAGATGGGCACTTGCAGAAGGGTTTGTCGACCCTTTCGGGAATATTTCGATAGTAGGACTTACCTGTGGTTGGGCGTGAACAATTTGCTATCGATAGATGCCGAGCTGGCTATAGAGTACTTCCGTTCCGGTTAGTATGGCTGTTTGCGATTTTTACATCAGATATTATGGTAGCCTGTAGCTTTGAGCAGGGATCCAAGACGCTCTGTTGAAGCAGATGTGCGCTGACATCAGAGGTCTGCTACCCCTCAGAATAATGACTCGACCATATAGCAGGTTGGGTACCCAGGTCAATGCCCTGGGGAAAAATCCTTGTCTACTTCTTTAGTTTTAACTTGATAGAAGTCCAGATCATCCCTCCCTGCGCAGCTATCAGTGAGATAAACAATATTCTTTCATGAGTCTAGCGTTTCGAAGAAATTGAGAATTTCATATCAACATTCATAACAACTTGCAGACGAATATTATCAGCATTAGTAACAAAAGCAGAAGAAAAGTTTCTGTTTTACGTTTGAGAGCCGGATTTCGCTTTTACTAAACTATGACTCCGGACCTTGACTTGGCGTTTCAAACAGTTTGAAAATTCATGATTTTTTACTTAGAAGCCGACCAATGACCCTGTGGTATTTTTCAAACCAATCCTGTTGCAATGAAGTTTGCTTCTTCCATTTTTACTCCGATCAACCGGGGTCGTTCTGGTGAGGTAGCTGCGAGTGAAAGAGTCTAGTTTGAGTTCTTTTGCTTTTCTCCATCTTGCTCTATCTCGAAAAGAGACTGACAATGATTGAGGAAAAGTGGAATTTTACAGACTGTATATCAATTTGGAGAATAAATTCATTGCTCAGTTTTAGTAGGTGCAATACAAATAATTTTAAAATACGTCCAATTTTAGGAGGAATTAACAGGTTAACACGTTGGAACAACTTGCAGACAAATATTATTAACGTTGGTATGAAGAGCAAGAGAATTGTTTTTGGGGTCCATTGTATAGCATTTCTTTGGCACACTTTATTTTTGCATTAAGATATTATTTTCAAAACAAATCAAAACAGGAAGTAAGTTACAACTGATTTAATGTAAATGCCTTTATAATCCAATAATCTATCTCTATGTGACAAATTAAATCCCCGAACAAATTTAATCCAGATATTTTACTTTTTTCTCAGCAAAAAAAAAAGAGACATATCGTTAGGGATTGCGTAAAATCTTGGGGGAATTGTGCAAGGTTTCAATGCTTTTAGTTCTGCCCTAGGTATAGTTAGTAATTAATACCAGCAGTTATTGAGTTTTTTTCTAAACCAATCAATATTACAGGTCTGTTTAGTCACTCAATAAAAACTGCCATGAGACCAACGCTTTTTGGTAGCATGTCATGTTGGAGATGATCAATTAAGAAATAGGAAGAGGGGAGTGATCAATGAATAAGTCACTCCTCCAGTATTTTGTTTGGCGGTGATCACTAAGATAAGTCTTAATTTTCAAAAGAAACGAGCTTCAACACCAACAGACACAAAATAAAGACCAATTTAGCATAAACTTACATTGCAAATTGAACCTCAGCAGGAAACCTATTTAAGCAGAATTTTGGAAATAACCCCCCCTAAAGTTCTGTTTCTAGTCATAATAACTGCTTAAAGTTTCAGCCCCCAAGCTCCATTGGTGCGACCTGTTGTATGATTCATACATAGCCAGCCATCCTGTCAATCAGCCAGACCGACTTAAAAACTGAAAAAACCTATGTTGATGTCTTAGTTAATGGTTTCTAACATGAGATAATTCTGTATCCACTAACGTCTTTGTCGTATCATTTTGATTTGTATCGTAAACTGGCCCCAAGAATAGTACTTTTTTTTCATTATTACGCTATTTCACTAGATTGTGCCAGAACTTTTGGGTCTGCTTGGTTAATTTTAGGCAAATTTTGGAAAATTCGTTCACAATTGGCTTGCCAATTATTTTAGGATAATCCCCAGGATGTCATTTTCTGCTTGATTTTCCGTCATTGGATTCACAAGAAGACAAAATAAAATATTTCCTGCGTATAGTTTTAAATTGAAACATTTGAAAAAATTGAAAAAAATTCCTTCCAGGCTTTTTAGAGTGAATAGAATTTTTTCATATCAAACTATAGGAATTGCTTCGTGTTCCATTACTAAATTGCAAAGAAGTACCAAAGGATTTTCACAGCCCCTGGCAGATACTATTCAAGCAAAGAAGAGAAAGAACATCTTTGGGAATCCAAGTAGTGAGTCTTGGTGTCCATCGGTTGTCAGACATTCTTACTACATGGCCTGCTCATTGCCATTTAGGTTTTCTAATGTATTCTATAACTCTGACCAGTTTTGGTTTGAGGGTCAATCTTTTGGTTAGATTCCATGTTTCAGCTCCATAAGTGACTATCAGCAGGATGCATTGATTGTAGACCCTTAATTTTTCTATACTGATAGGATTTTCTTATTCTTAAACGCCGGGATTGCTTTGCCGAAAGCTTATCGGCCTAAGTGATTATTTATTCGATTTCTGTAATTCCACTTTCAAAAAATTGAAGCAGTAGACTGTGCTGTGACAGTTACTTGTGTTTGCAGTATTAAACCCAACATTTATTTCATTTTAGTACTTTCGCAGATAGAGATATTCTTCAGCTTTTCAGTATCTTCTAGTTAACTTTAGCCAACAGGAAGATACATGTATTCGGCTTTGACCGTCTTTCTGTCCGTCTTTGCATTCATATTTCTCTTTGTCATTCTATTCGTCTGCCTATACGATATCTCTAAAAGTACTCTATGAACTTCCATGGTATTTTGTGAGATTCAAGGCCATGGGTTAGAGCAGAATTGATTGGATTTATGGGCGAATCAAGAAGGTTGTTTTTCGTTTTGTTTTTTTACAGTTACCTCTTTAGCGTCGCTGCTAAATGTCTGTCCACACAATATCCACTTAAGCTCTTTCATGGATGAGTTGGCAGACAATATCTCAAAAAGCTCTTCATTAACTTCAAAGAATCTTTTTAGAAATTGTGAACAATGGATCACGAAAGAAGTGATTAGGTTTTAGGGCAGATCCAGAAAGTCCTTCCAGGGGTTACTTACTCTTAATCAGCGCTATATAAAAACTGATTTTCATTTTATTTAATGGTAGTGGCTTTAGCCAAACTTTACGCTCTCTCTTTCTCTCGATATATATATATATATATATATATATATATATATATATATATATATGTATATATATATATATATTTGTGTGTGTGTATGTGTGTGTGTGGATGTGTATAAATATATATGTGTGTGGATGTGTGTGTGTGGATGTGTGAGTGCATGTGTGTGTGCGTGTATTCTAAAGAAGTTCAACCACCGGACACTTCTCCGATAATAGATAAAGGGGAAAGATATTTTTTAATTTTTTGTGCAGTCTCAAAATATTTTCTAAAACGTCCAACCTGACACTTTGACATCGCTTGTTTTATTTCTACCATCTTGAATCTGAACGTTCCGCAGATTCAGAGAGATTCATCCTAATTATTAGTGTTGTTGTTATTATTGTTGTTGTTGTATTCAATTTTAATTATTCTTTGTGCACTTTTGAAGGGTTGTGAAAGAAAGATGCATGTGTGTGTGTCCTAGCGAATGCACACGTGCTTGCACACACAAAACTACTTGTGCATACATGAAACTAGAAGATTGGCTGTACATGACATTCACTAAATATACCCTTGTACGGTACAAGGCCATGTGAGGAGTGAATGAAGGAGGGAGATCACGTTGCACTAATCTTCCACTTAGAAAGGACCTACACGTTTGATTTGAAAAAAAATGCTTATCATTATCAGCAGCAGCAGCAGCCTTTTGTCGTCAGTCGTTGGACATAAAACTGTCCCAAGATTCGCCAGATATCTCTATCGCAGGCGTTGCAGTGCCAATATCTTCTGAACCTGGCTAAATCATTACACCATCTTGCTTGTTTTTTTGCTTGTCACAGTTTGGCATATGATCTCTGGTCCACATTGTAAGTCGTGAGTTCTAGCAGACTTGCAACATGACCAGCCCATCACCATCTTCAGCTCTCTGATTGATTCTATAATATCTCTGACATGTGTTCTTTCTCTAATATACTATGCTGTCTTCTGATCTCTCCGTGTGGTTGTGAGCATACTTGGCTCTCAACATTGATCGCTGGCTGTGTTGGAAAATACACATAAGTCAAACCACCAAGTGTGCCAAAATCTCTCGCCCGTCGACACGATAGTAAAATTCTCATTTAGTTAATCTGTATGTGAACTCAGATTATCCGAAACGAAGCATTACAGATAAATATCTCGATTTACAATGAAACTCGAAATTCCTAAAATACGTCAACTTGAAGAATCCCAGTGATTTTAAACACGATATTTATAATTTGGGGTCTGCGTTCGCACTAAACTATATAATAAACAGATTTCTTTAAGGAAACAAGTCTTAAATCTTAATTATAGAGTAGACTCGTTTATTCATTTATTCATTTTCAAATCATTAAAAAATCTAACTACTATCAAGTCTTTAAATTCAACAACGACAGTGGCCGGTCCAAAGGGGCATGTTTGGAAGGGGTTAAATTTCATCGTGTAATGAGCAGCCTGCCATAATTGTCGTGTAAAATGATTTTCCGTCCGTTGTACGGAACTACTGCATCGGAATATTTCAGTTACTTCCCTCCAGTATTCCGAATTTGGACATTTCATATTTAATTTTACATATTCATAAAGGATAGAAGTCAAGGGAGATAATTCATTAAACTGTTGGAAATTTATTAAATCTCTAATTTTTAAAAATTCATTTTTATTAGATTTCTTGAAAACTGCTGTTTTAAAATACTTCAAACCCGACACAGCACTGCTTTGAAGCAGGCTTGTATACCTGGCAAATGCCACTTCCGTACAATGGCCAGTTCTCGAGTAATCGCGGTGTATACATGCACACACACACACACACACACACACACACACACACACAGAGGCATAGAAATTTCTTCAATTGTGGTAAGATTCTGGTTACATCAAATTGCACTGCTGTTACTGAATCAGTACATTTGTCTCTACGAGTAACTTTTTCTCTTTGCGCATGCGCACACATGCTAGTGTGAATGTTTTTTTTTTCTTTCTCATACAATTTCGACGAATTGTTTCTCTTGCTGTAAGCAACAGGAGAATCCTAAGAGTAAAACGACGTCGCTCTTCAGCGGAAGAAAAGATGGAAGAATTTTTTTCGCTAATTAAAGGTTGGAAAAATTAAAAAGAAGCAATTGAATAAGTTTATCTACAAAACACTGCTAAGAGCAGTTGTTCCCGAAGTTTTAGATCGGTGTAAGCCGTTTTAGAACTAAAGTAAAGCTCATTATCTACCAGCAAAATTGAGCATATTAATAAAACATTTAGGTAAGCAAACAATACAGGGTGTGCCAAAAAGGATGCAACTCTCATTTCGACAATTTCTTTTTATCAGTATCCTCACCATCCTTCAAGTGTTTGACGTTGGACATAGACCTCCCCCAAGATTCGCCAAACCTCTCTATGATAAAAGGTCAGGTAGTCAGTACTTTCTGAACTTGTCTTGTTCCTCACAACATCTTATTTATCTGCTGGCCACAGTTTCGCATATGATTTCCTGGGATCCACGTTGTGAATTGTGATGTCCAGCGGTTGTCTGACAGTCGTGCTACATGACCAGCCCATTGCCATCTAACTTTCCTAACGGTCTCTATGATATCTCTGACTTTCTTTTTCCTTTAATATCCTGTGCTGTCTTGCAATCTCTCCATGTGATGTGCAGTATGATTCCCCTCTATTGCATGGTTCTAGGTTTGCAGGCCAATCTTTTGATTAGGTTCCATTTTCACCTCCATAGGTGACTATCGGGGGGACCAATTCAAACTATTTCAAGTCTACAATCTATTTTTTGAATGCACAAAAGACGTTAATTAAACGTACATTTTAAACTTTTCAATGGACGTTGAATGTGATTTCCTTGAGCTTGTATACAGGTTCGAACCCGTTTCATTACATTAACTTTCATTACACTGGAAAACTACACAGCTGACAAGACACAAAAGAATGAGTGCTCGAATGAGGTAAGCAATCATTTCGACTGCCAAATATTATTATCTCGGAGTAGAGTGCTGTCACATGACTAATAGTATAGCATAGATTTTACGTGTTCGTACATCTCATCTTTGCGGGTATATCCTTTATCAAACACCCAGTACGTTTTCTTTTATAATCTTGCCAACCATGGGGTGCGTTAGGCCATTCCCTGTCCTGCTGCACCGTCCCGGGACGTGTTAGATCTGAGGTCTGGGGGATCGATCTGTTACAACTTATTTCAATCAGAGTAGCCTCAGAGCTCCACGGTGTCTTAGCATTCATGGCGTCCCCTCTCGATGAGGGAAGACATGAGAACAAGCAGCGTTGTAAAGGATGTCTGTTCATTCCACATTTTACTTGTGGTACTATGTCTGTTTTGATACATGAATTTGTTTCCTGCCTTCTTATCCGGCAACGCATTGAATCAATGTGTAATCATCAATAAGAGTTTCACGTTTGAAGAAGCAGTAGTGAGTACGAATTCTGGAAGAAAGATCATAGAACAACATAAAATATTAGAGAAAAATAAAAAAAATAGGAGTCAGAGGCATCATAGAATCTATTAAAGAAACCAAATGGCAATGGGTTGGACATGTTGCGAGAAAATTAAAAAAAAAGGAAGATGAGCAACACGATTTGCAACGTGGTTCTCTACAAATCATATGCGAAGGTGAGGCCGGAAAAATATTAGATAGCTTGACGTACTGGGTAAATTCAGAATGTATTGGCTCTGCAACGTCCATGATATATAGGTCTTGAGGAGCTTCGGGGAAGTCTATATCTTACGACACACGTAGTAAAGACTGGCAATGATGATGATATTTTCATTAAAAAGAGAACGTTGAAGTACAAAACATTGAAGTGAAAAGAAAGTAAAAAAACGACTTTTCAAAACCCTGCAATAAAGCTGCAGTTTTTCTAAGTCCTGACAAGAGGGAGGTGCATGTTTTGCATTGCAAACTCTTTAATTTGTGGCTCAATTTGCAATATAGCACCTTGCAAATCATTTTCTAATGCAAGCCGTTTTCAGAATTACAATTCGATTGCCACCATCGTCGAAAATCACGATTCCCAAAGATAGCTTGTCACAAATTGGTGGCAACATCTTAAGGGCCTCACCGGCTAAAGTAGTGTATCCTTCAAGTTTTTCCCTCTTTTTCTTCTTTCTCTCCTTCAGATTCTATGTCCTACGACGTTGGCTGACACAGTACTTGAGAGACATAGTTACTAAAGAAGAGAGAGAAGGAAGACAGAAAGAAAGACAGAAAGAAAGAGAGAGAAACTAGAAAAACAAATTAATAAAATCCCAAATGAATCCACGCTCAACTCTGTGTATTCAATTTTCTGAGTCTCATCCTGTAGGGGCCGCAGAAATTAATCTTTGATACGAAGACTATGATCTGGGGTTGTATCCTCGGGGACAAAAAAACGGTTTCGGAATCCAATTAGCCATATTTTCATTGAGGTGTGTATAATACTTGGGCAAAAGTTACTGATCGTTCTCGAGTCAGGGTGGCCATTAGGTATTTCTTAAGACGTAAACTGAGCAAATTTGGTACTGGACAAAGCCGTGTGGTTCTGAAAAAATGGATTTGGTACTGAAGGAAGATAACAATTCAGCATACAAAAAGGAAAATATACGACACAAATATACATGAAAGAATGAAAAATATATATTTTAACCCATTTTTCCGTACAAGCTGAGTCTAATGATGAATTTTAAGTTATTTGATTATTCTGGTACCGAAGGTAACTAATTGAGTCCCAAGACTATACGAATTCGATTTAGTGTGACGAATGGCATCTGGTGAGCGTGTTTAGAGGTGTGAAAATAAGGTTTGGGTAAAAAAGAGTACTTCATTCTGGTTGCTGCCATTACTCCCAAGACAACCTAAAATTATGTTGGAAGGGGGGGGGGGTGATATCCCCACTTTGTGAATCGTTTGCCAAGATATTCATGGATAGTGTAAATCAATCAATATAGGACACGTATGTAATAGTATGAATGAGCCATAGTAAACAGTAAGGTAATTATGAAATGACAAATAATATTTCTTGTTTTTTTTTTCTTCTTCTTCTTCTTTTACTTCTTCCTCTTCTTCTTCTTCTACTTCTTCTTCTTCTTCTTCTTCTTCTTCTTCTTCTTCTTATTATTATTATTATTATTATTATTATTTTCATTATTATTATTATTATTATTATTAATAATAATAATAATAATAATAATAATAATAATAATAATAATAACTGAGTGACATCAAGTCTCCTCGTCCCATTCCCCCTTCTCTGCGTTTCTGCAGTACACAGCAATGCCGTGGTTTGCACTTTCTCACCAGATGTCTGGTGGTCACCGCTGAAGTGATATTAAGTCTCTTCGGGTCCTTTTCCCCTCCTCTCAGTGTCCTCTCTTATCACAGCAGTGCTGTGAACAATTATGCCACTCTTCCGAGCTGTTCAGCCATTTCTGACGAATGAAGGTTGTTCATATCTTCTTTACGATTGCCTCCTCAGTTTTCTTGCAGATCCCTGTAGTACTGAGGTTTGTACAGCATCAATCCTTCCTCTTATCTCCAACTTTGACTTCAATGTCTTGGGCACTGTTCCAAGTATGCCTAATCATTCATGTTCCACACCTTTGTCAGCCCCGGGACCAAGTTCTGACACTTCACCAGTTTTACACTTTCTTTTGCGTTCACTATACAGTTTGCAGACATAGCAAAGTCTATGATTGACAGGTTCTCATTCCTTCGTATATAACTACTACATCTGGTCTCATTGCTCGGATGGGATGATCAGTTTGAATGTCGAAGTCCCAGAGTAAAAGATGGCCTCTGCTTTTTGGAACGGTTTCTTGTTTGCACTGGTGCCATATATCTGCATGGCCGAATCTTGGTCGTTTGCATAGTTCCTGGTATATGACTGCTGCTCCTCTGACATCTTTGTTCTGGTATTCCTTTTAGATTAATCTGCTACATTCGCTGGTTATGTGATTTATTGTCTTGTCTCTTTCTCCACAGAGGCGGCATTCGGTGTTTTGCTATCTTCTGCCGATCTTCTCCTTGACATAAGATGTCCTGATGCATTTGTTTGGGACTGTCATGATTAGGGATTCTGTTCCTTTATTTAGGTGTCCTCAGCGTAGCAATGCCCCTGATCTTTTGTCTGCAATATGTTCTGTCTTTTGAATTCTCCATGGAGTATCTTTTGTTCCAATTTCCTGTCTATGTTTTCATTACAGCCTCGTCCGTAAACATTTTGTTTGTTGCACTGCTTTGAGCGCTTTTCTTAATATCTTCACTACTTTTTTCCTGTTCAGACGAAAATGAATTTCTTCTGTTTTCTAACTGGAAAATATCTGCGTGCTCTGCCTAGGATCAAAGTGTTGCTCCCCGACATTCCTGCCTAGGATCGCAGTGTAATATCTGTGTTTCTATTGAAAACTGACACACACACACTCACACACATATATATATGTTTCTATATATGTGCGTTATCTGTCTGGTGTGTACGAAATAATTATATTTCTTTCTTTGTATCTTGAGTAACATTCCATGTTTATAAATATCTTGATTTCATACAAACATGGATTAGTTTCGTGTGCAACAATATTCCTACCTCTTTGGTAAACTACCTAACTTTCTTTTCTTTCCCATCTCTTCCCCTTTCTGCTTAACTGAACCACTTTATTTTCTTTCCTGTGCACTCTTTTTATTCCTACTCCTTGGTTGAACTATTTTTTCTACTCTCTCTCTCTTCCTAATCACTTATTAAACTACCTGACTGTCTTTTCTTCGCTTTTCTACCTATCCTCTTAGTACACTACCTAACTTTCTTTTCTGTCATCTCACTTCCAACCGTTTTATCAAACTAATTAACCTTTTCCCTTGTGTTATAACTGAAGCGTGACATTTGAACGTGGGTAGGAACTAGTAGGATAATAACAAATTCATGGATATATTTCAGTCTCCATTTGATGAAATCTTTTCAGAGGAAGAGCCAATAGTTCATCAGCTCACGTATTGCCTCCAAGTGGAAGAGTCCATTGTCATACGCAGAGAAACAGAAAAAATCAGACTGTTCATTATATAGTTAAACGATAGCGACGGTATTATCCACCATGGTTTACATTAGTTTAGACTGAGAGGCATGCTCAGCCTCACATGGAAAGATCACAAGACAGCAGAGTATACCAAGAAGAAAACAGGAGTCTGAGACGTAACAGAATTCATTAGAAAACTAAAATGGCAATGGACTGGCCATGTTGCAAGAATGGTAGACAACCAATCGACATCACGACTCACAACATGGATCCCCAAGAATCACATGCGAAACCGAGGCCGGTAGAATACAAGACAGAAATATGAACTAGACCAATTCACAAAGTGTTGGGTCCGCAACGCCCACGATGGAGAGGTGTGGCGAATCCTGATGTTGGTCTATGTCAAACGACGGACTCTGAAAGACTGATGATTGTACTGTGATGACGCAGTGCTGTTGAATTCAGTGATAATCACAAAACTTGGCTGTCAGCAGAAACATAAATAATAAAGGCAACGTGAAGAAACCCGGATGTTCTGATGATAATTGACTACCTATCCCGAATGCAAGGGAAGAAGTAAAATACCCATCTTGCAAAAACGGCAAAAAAGACATCTGTAAAAAATGGAATAAAACATCTGAATACATATCTCGTCTCTTGTATCGATCTTGTTCATAGACAAAACAGGTTCATTTGGTTTACTTATGTATATCGATAAGCCATTGTTAGAGATCTTTGTCAGTTGGAAAATGGATTGGCGGAAAAGACGGGGATAATAGGAGAAAGAAGACTGTTTGCTGCAGTGTCAAATTCCAATCAAACTCCCATTCTGTTTGAAGATGATTTCTACGACTTTTATATCGTTTTTAATGTCAATAAATGAAAATTATTAAACGTAGTGTTACAATTTGAAGTCATGTAGAAAAAAATTCCATTGAAGAACCTTCGCTTTGACCCAGAGGCTGACATCTTATCTCTACCCTAAGCAGAACTGGACGGTCAGTAAGGTTGAATCTAAGTGATATATTTACTCATGCATGAATTCCCCATCCAACAGAGTGCTCTATTTCTAAGTTGGGAGAGCATTATATATATATATATATATATATATATATATATATATATATATATATATATATATATATAACAATCGTAGCCATTTGGGTTGCCAAAGGATTCAATCCCATTTTCATATCTGCGTGTGATTTTGTGTTCTGGTGATTCTGGCCATACTGTTTCACCCCCAGAATTGAAATCAGTACTCCACAAGATCCCTTCTTAGAAAGGTTTGTAGGGGAATGAAAGGGTGAACATGACAATTTTTACGCGTACATACATATGTAGACTCTCATAAAATGTCTTATATAATCTTAGACACTCACACAAATGGAGAGTAATATTTATGGTATTCACATACTATGTACGTGTATTTAATGTACAAGCGTATTTTTTTTATACAGTCTTGCTCGTATACAGTTCTCATACACACGCACGACTAAGAATCTTTTCTTACATTGAATTTAGAAACGTAAGTTTGCATGAATATTTTATATCCACGTGATTCGTATGTGTGCATGTTAGCTAGTCGAATACGTCGTAAGTTGAGGGGCGGGTGTAAAATATTGGACCAGTTGCCCCTATCGGTTTTCGTATACCCACTGGCGTAATTTGGATCAACGAAGCTAATATCATGGTTTACTGCAGCTTGTCCCTGTAGCATTTTGTATGCTTTCTATGGTTTGTTTTGGTATGACTCTGTAATCCAGTCTACGTTTTACATCTAACCGTTATCATTCTGGGGCAATTGTTTCAGCAAGTTGAAGTGTTCCATCTTCTTAGCGTCAAAAACAAGTAAAGACAACTTGTGTATAAAATCAGACTCCAACTCTCTAAGGTTATTTTTTTTCTTTTAAAGTGAAAGTTAGTTTTATGGCCAATTACCGACACGTATTTTAAACACAGAAAATGTTTACCGTATGGAGACGTTATCCGTGAAGATGAAAATATAAAAATGTAAATAAACCCCAAAGATATTCACACCACTAATGCGTTTCTGGGGTCCAGTGTAGAGGAATCACTAACAACCAAGTTTTTTTTCTTCTTTCCATGTGAATAGAAGAAAAATTGGACAAGTTGCCTTCGGCGGTGTTCGTACTTTACGTTACAGTGCCTAAGGCATTGGACAATTGATGACTTTCACGGTGACACCTCCATTCTATCTTCCCAGTCCGGTTTATTTATTTGTGTAAGAATTGAAGCTAGCGTATACCGGATTATAATTAGGAAGAAATGCGCAGCACCAATCTCGCGCTTACCTCTCCTGTTTTTATTTTTATTTTTTCGGACTGATTTCTGCCTGAATTGTGCATTATGGAGACGACATTTTTTTCACCTTCTCTTGCCTGTCAATTACTGTTGCATGATTCAGACGAGAACTACGCAGATGCAGATAGATTTCTGCGTATTCTAAAGATTTCGCAGGTGTCTTTTTTTTCGTTCGTTTCAAAAACAAACTTTTCTTTATCAAATTCAGTGCATCTCAATGCCTACACACAATTAGAGTACTCATTAATGGTCATGTCTCAGGATTTATTTTCCCGTTTCTCTCATTATTTTTTTTCTCATCTGCTAATATCCTACAAGCTGAACCCGTGGAAAATCCATTTCATGCCTTTGCCCCCCTTTTCAACCTTTGCTTGTATCTTCTCATTCTCTCTCTCTCTCTCTCTCTCCCTCTCTCTCTCTCATCCCTTTCAATATTCTTTGCCCGTCTAAATTTTTTTCATCAAAATCTTTTAAGAACATGGATTAGTTTCATAAACGAAATTCTTTTTAACCATTCGGCAAACTACCTAACTTTCTTTTCTGTCCTGTCACTTTCTACCCCCCCCCCTAAAACTTCTATAACGAGAAACATTCGAACACAGATAGGATCGAGCGGGATGAAAGATCTGGTTGGTCATTCAATAGAAACCGCCACGACACCAACGTCTTTTGGCCGCACGCTGATTTGGGGGTGATCAAGTGAAAAGATTCGAAAGAGGAGTGATCAATGAATGAGTTACGTCGGTTGCCTTTTACTGGGCAGTGATCACTAGAAAAAAACTGAATTTTCAAAAAACGGACAAGCATGAATGCTGCTGGACGAAATCTAAGGGATCAATTTAATATAAAATTAGATTACCAATCGAACCCCCACTAAAAAACTATTTAGAGAGGAGCAAATCTTTTTCTAGACATAATATTGGATACATATTTAAATTTCCAGTCGTTTAGCTCCACTGATATGACCAGTCAGTCAAACAGATCGCCTTGAAAACTGGAGAAACCTATGTTGGTAGTTTTGGTCGACGTTTTGTAATATCATAATGATGAAAGATATTGTCTGCCGTGGTGATAAAAAAGCTACAGCATTAGTTAGAGTGATGGTGCTGGGCTGGTGATGTTAGTGATAATGTCAAAAAAAAATATTGACAGCAGAAACATATCGATAACAAAGGCAGCAACAAGAAACCAGGATGTTTTGATGAGGGCAGATCTGATTGAATACCTGTCTCGAATCCAAAGGAAAAGTTAAAATACTTATCTCACGAAGATGATAAGAAAAAAGCCAACAGCATAGTAAACAAAATAGAACCGGTCTGGTTAGTCACTCAGTAGAAACCATCATGTGCAGAACGTCCATTGTTAACATCCTGTGTTGGGGTTGATCAATAAAAAAATTTGAAGAAGAAGTAATCAATGGATAAAATACTCCTCTCGCCTTCTGTTAGTTAGTGATCACCACAAAAGCCTATCTTCAAGAAAAAAATATGAATGCTGCTGGACGCAAAGGGGTTAATTTAGCATAAACTTATACTGTAAATTTGATCTCCCACTAAAAACATATGTAGAGGGGCTGATTTTTCAAAAATGAAAAGTAAGTTTTATTTCTCTTGACATAACGAGGAGTAAACGTGATACATACATAGGCAGCCAGCCGGACCAACTTGAAAACTGAAGATACCTGTGTTGGCAGTTTTTGGTGACAGTGTTGGTTGACGGTTTCAAACAACTCAATATATTTCTAGTCTCTTGTATCGATCTTGATGATAAACAATTGGTTTGTTTTGTTTACTTATGTATATCGATATCTCTAGTTAGAGATCTTCCTCTGCTGGAGAATCGATCGGGGAATACAAGAAATAAAGAAGAATCTAGGATGTACTCAGATAGCGCCAGCCTCTGCCAATTTCATTGTCACTGAAAACTGATAAAATATTACTTTATGCCTAGCTGCTATGCAGGGGGGGGGGTATAACTGTTAAAAAAATAAACCGACGTCCCCTCCCCAAGAAAAATAGAAATAAATCAATCGTTCTACACTCTATGGCACAACCTTCCAGAAAATTCCATTGGATTTCATGGTGAAGTTTTATTATTAAGCTAATATTATGCTCTATTACGGGTTGGTCGGTTCATTGTATGTTTTTCATCCATCTGTTATTATCTTCGGATGATTGTTTCACCGAGTCAAAGTTATCTCCCCTTCAGGCAACAAAAAACAAAGAAACGACAACTTGTATAAATCACATCAGACTTTAACGCTCCGGATTTGAAAAAAAAATGGTATGATCCATGAATAAGTTACTTATCCCGCTTTTTATTAGGCAGTGATCACTAAATGAGTCTGATTTTTAAAAAACATTAAAAAAAAACGGACGAAAACTATAGGATCAATCTAGATTAAACTTGCAAGATATATTGAGCCCCCACAAAAAAAACCTGGGGATGGAGAAAAAAAAATTTTTCCTCGAAAACATTTTCATGAAAAAAAAGGAAAAATGAAAAACAAGCAGGAATGCTGCTGGACAAAAAATAGGGGATCGATTCAGCATAAACTTATATAACATATTGAAGTCCCCACTAAAACCTATTTTGAGGGATACAAAAAAGAAAAGAAGTTTTTCAAGACATAATATGGAGTAAATGTTAATTTGTTCAGCCCTCAAGCTCCATGGATGCAGCCTGTCAGCCAGATCAACTTGAAAACTGAAGAAACCTATGCTGACAATTTTAGAGACAGTTTTGGTTGACAATCCCTAATATCATAAACGATGGTGATGACATTGTCATTCATAATAATGAAAAGCTGCAGCATCAGTTGAAGAGCTGGTGCTGGTGCTGGGCTGGTGATGTTCGTGATAATAACAATCATTTGACTGACAGCAGAAACGTATGAATAACAGAGGCAGCAACAAGAAAACGGGATGTTTTGATGATGGCCTATCTGATTGAATGCCTGTCTCGAACACAAGGGGGAAAAGTAAAATAACTTATCTCACGAAAATGGCCAAGAAAAGACAACAGCTTAGTAAACAAAGAAAAAAAGAAGAAAGGAATCAAGTAAATACATTTCTAGTCTCTTTTATCGATCTTGATCATAAACAACTGAGTCGTTCTGATTTACTTATGAAGGTTTACCGATAATCTCTGCTGAAGAATGGATTGGCAGATAGAAAAGATCAGATAGTAGATAAATACCTGACACGAGTGAATACATATACCTCTTCATTTTCGTTGGAAAAAGTAGAAAAAAAAACAAAAGCCAACCAAATCACTGTCCTCGATCGACTTCTTGTTCCATTCTTAGCACTGATGAGGCCTATGTTTTGCAAGAAAGGTTAAAGGATCTAAGCAAATCATGTAAATATACGGAAACGATAAGATAGTCAGCAGAGAGATGTTTGTACTCGTACAGTCAATTTAACCAGCACAAGCAAGGTTATTAAGCGATGCCAGGATCATAGCAGTCAGTAGCATTCCCTGCTCTTAGCGAATATCGTTTGGTTTCTACCATAGGAATATAATCTGTTGAACTGAGTAAACGTGCAATTGAACAGGTATTTGCAGGTGGTCAAGACAAATTCTTCCGGTAAGAAATGGAATTTCTTCGGTCAAACATCATCAACTGCATACCGTAAGCGTTGCTTACTTTCAAAATATCTTAATATGGATAACTTTTTATTCAATTTCCAAGTAATTACATTAAATTCTCATCCATCTATCAAAAAGTAAACTTTTTTAAATGGTAAAACTTTACCATATGGAAATGGCGTACAATGTGAAACATTTTATTGCTTAATGACTCATTTTCAAGGGGATTAGATTAAAAGTTTAGAATCTAGAATCAGACTACTTTTTCCAACTGAATTAAGAAAATATGTTGATTCAATTTTTTTTTAAAATAGGAGAAATCCTGTTTTTATTTTTTTTGTTTCGTTTTTGTTTTTTTATAATCCATGTTACGTATGCCTGTAAAGTTTCGTCTAAATCGATTTTGCAGTTTAGGTGGACATAAAAGTTTCCAAATTTGTTCTGTGGTTTGGCAGGATACAAAAGTGTAACAAAAGCACCGAAAGTTTACCCTGGCACCAGTGGGGACACTGAATGGTCGGAAGTTGATTTGGCATAATAAATGCCAAAGATCTTCTTGGATAAGAAACTGATGGAAATTAAATAAATCAACTACCAAGTACTTGTATCCCGAGAATGATTACAATCCTTAGATTACGGAGTTTGAAGTTTACATATATATTGCATTGAACAATTGGGTTCTTTTACGGCATTATCTCCATTTCTATCTTTCCTGTTCTGTTTATTTACTTAAGGATTGAAGCTTGGAATAGAATGAAGAATTGTACTGCGTCAATCTTACGCTTGCACGTCCTGTTTTTACTGACTGCACGTGTATCACATTATGGAAATTTGCATTAAATCTTTCGCCGTCCTATCCTTGTCTATCATCGTTGCATGATTCATCGAGAACTATGCAAATGTAGACAGATTTGCGAGTATCTTTAAGGTTTAATGTGTGCTCTTTCATTCGTTCCATTAAAAAGAAGAAAAAAAGAAGCAATTTTTCTTCATCTAACTTCAAACAGTCAATACTGGAAGTCAACAAAGCAAAAAGCTGCATTGTCTCGTAAAACTTCTCACAAGGTAAGAGTTACAGACCCTAGGCTCCTTAAGATTTTATATTTGAATACTCTGATTTATGTGAGTTTGCCGCCAGTTATTTCATTCGTGTTCGTGCGGTGGGCGAAGGATACAAGAAAAAAATAGTTGCAAGTGACAGCGTTCTTATTGCTTTCAAGTCCGTACAACCAGATTCTTGCCTCGAGTTAGGAATAAATCACTGTAGCATCTCTGATGAGTATCTTCACCCTCATCATCTTTGGTTTTTACTGTACAGGGGCGTCTCCAAAGTAACCATCCATTTTGTGAAGTAATCGGAATTTAGAAAAAAGAGACAAGAATCCAGACATGATAATTAACTATGAATGCGTTATTTTTATTTGAAATTCTATTCGAACCGACATCCCGTTTTTGCATGGCGAAAATGCCAGTTGGTCCACACTAAATATGAACAATTGAAGAAATGAGCTGCAGTAAGAATAGGACCTGTGTCCAACAGGAAGTCGTCATAACGTGACATTGCTCTCACCATTTATCAATTTTATTTATGATTTATCCTGTAATCTTAGTGTAAGATTATTTCATTTGATGAGTGGACATTAAATGAATATCTATAACATTTTTAACTATATAGTTAACTAGAAATGGAAAAGTCTAGCCGATTTCGGACATTTTACTGGCAGTTTTAGCTATTAATTACAAACGATAATTGGCAACACTGTAAAAACAAATACTTGATATATCAACTCTTCATCCAAATTCTTTACACCTTTTCATGACATCACATGTCTTATGACATAGAAGCAGCTAGTAAATAAAACACAACTTTCCTCATTCCTCTTTCTGTCGTTTAAGATAACTCGGACCATCTGACAGACCGACCAATCGACCAATAAGCGTATAATAGATATGACAAAAAGTAATAAAAACAAGAAAAACAGTGTAAGAAATCTGTTTATGGTCAATAGAACGTTATTCTCCAAGCTCACTGAAATGTAAATCTTCATTTTCGAAGAATAAAAAAAGCAAGGTGTATCAATGTATTTCAAATATGTTGGATGAACATATATATGGATATATATATATATATATATATATATATATATATATATAATGGAATGAGGATTCGCTACATAAACGCATTCATATTTCTTTCCTGTTTGGGCTCCTTTAGGCGAAATTATCATTATTATTATTATTATTATTATTATTATTATTATTATTATTATTATTATTATTATTGAATCTCACACCAGTTGCCTGGTATTATTATTATTATTATTATTTGCAATTTCACACCAGTGGCCTGGTGGTTACCACTGGAGGTTGAGTGACAGCAAGTCTCCTCAAGTCTCCTGTCCTCCACTCCACATTCTCATAGACCACAGCAACGCCTTGGTTCACAGTTTCACACCAGTTGCCCAGTGGTCATCGCTGGAGGCTGGGTGACAATAAGTCTCCTCAGGTCTTCAGCCAACATCTCATCTCTCTCTCCCTCACCTATTATGCCAGTGCTGTGGTTCTCATTTCCGCTTCTATTTTCCTTCCTCAGTTTGGCCACTGCTAACATTTAGTGTCGTAGACCCTATATTTCTGGTACTTTCCTCAGTATCCGTGCAGTTCCTAGCAGTGCTGTGGTCTATACAGTCTCAATCCTTCCTTTTATCCCCAGCTCCTTCAGTTTCACCCCCATCATCTTTGGGACAGTTCTTAGTGCGCCTATTATTACTGGTACGACGCTGACTTCCATGTTCCACTTCTTCTGTTCTTTTGCCAGATCTTAGTATTTTTCTAGTTTTTTCCTCTCCCCCCTCTTTACTCAGTGGTCTGCAGGTACAGACACATCTATTATTTGGTAGGTTTCTTCTTCTTGTCTACGATTACCAGGTCCAGTCTTCTTGCCTGGGTGAGGTGGTCCGTTTGGACGTCAAAGTCCCAAAGTAATTTGTGGTTTCCATTCTCCAGGGCTCTCTCTGGTTCATGCTGGTACCACTTATCCATATGATTAAATCCCATTCGTTTACTCAGTCCCCAGTGTATGACTGCTACTAATCTACCGTGTCTGTGTTTATACTGCTTCTGGGCTAGTTAACTACATTCACTACTTATATGGTTTACGGTCTCATCTCTTTCACCACACAGGCGGCACTTGCTGATTGTCTGTGTTCTGCCGATTTTTGTTTCGTTATAGTCTGTCTTGATGCATTTATTTTGAGCTGTTATGATGAGCGATTCAATTTCTCTCTTCAGGTTTCCTTCTCGTAGCCATGTCAACGATCTCTCGTCTGTCACATCCTGTATTTTCTTTTAAATTCTCCGTATAATCTTTCCTCTTCCTATTTTTCTTTCCTTGTTTGCTGTGCTGTTCCATTGTTTTCTACTTTTTAGTTGTTCGTTGAGCTGCTTCAAACACTCTTTATGATGTCTGTTAGTTTGCACATACTCTTCTAGATCTGCTTTGGCTCTCTGGACACTTTCCTCTATGCTGATGAACTCTCTGCCATCTCCTTCCCTCTTCACATGTGGTCTATCCGTGTCATCTCTTGGATGCAAGGCTTTATGGATTGTCATAAACACGATGATTATTATTATTATTATTATTATTATTATTATTATTATTATTATTATTATTAGTAGTAGTAGTAGTAGTAGTAGTAGTATCGCCACGACCATCAATATCTTTACAGATCTCAAATTAATTGACTGTTTTGAGGGACATTCTTTCAGCTTTTTGGGTGATTTTTTGGAACACTTTACTCATACAATTGCGAAGAACGGATAGATCTTTGATTTTTCTATGGTACACTACAGATTTTAATGAAAGCCCAGTCAAAAAAAAAGGGGGAGTTTGAGGGTGTTTAACTAAGAGGGGGTCAATTCAGAATGAAAGTTTATCACATGATGGTCTCTTAATCTATGTTCAAGTTCCATTTTTTCAATCATAAATTTATGGTTCAAGCCATCAAGGTAACTTAATTTTACCTCCTACACTGCTTAATTTATGAGACAAAAAGCAGTATGAATGTGTGGCTGTGATTCATACTTTCCCTCTGAATGCTAGTTGTTTTTCTTCTCTTTCAATTCGTTTTCTATTTAAAAAACACTTTATCCTTCTTCCATCTTCTTCTTTTATTCTTCCATTCCTCCTTTCTCTTTCCATTCTTTCTCTCTCTTTCCTCTTTTTCAACCTTTTTTTATTCTTTTCACACAGTTCAACAGTTCAATTTTCTTTCCGTTACTTCTTCTCAACCTTCTACTTCTCTCTCCTTTTCCCCTCTCTCTCCTTTCTTTTCTCGCTCTCTCCTTTCTCTCTCTCTCCTTTCTCTCTCTCTCTCTCTCCTTTCTCTCTCTCTTCAACTCCTCTCTCTTCTTGAAGTAAGAAAGAGGAGACCATTAAGGCCATTCGCAAGTGACTACATCCACACCCTTGCCTGGAACAGGTGAAAGTATTCAGGCTCCAGCTCACGGAGGCCATTTTAATATTTTTGACACGCTTGTTTCTCTCAACACCTCTTATATTGCTTGAAAATTTTCAACATTTTTTTTTTTTTTGTAATCACTTAGCCACTTTTCTACCATTCTTTTTGCACTGCATTGCATATGTAAAAAAAATCAATGCTGAAATAGTTTAGATTTCCTGCTAATATATTGAGTGGTTCAATTTTGTGTAAGAAAAAAGAAGAAAATCGAAAGCTGTCATAACACAGTAAAAGCTCATTCCAGTCTATAATATGATTTGCAAAGTGTCCGACCTTCTGTCATATTTGATATCATCTAATGATATAATAAGCAGCATGACTGCGTGTCTCATCGTCTAGGGTGAACAACTTGAGCAAAATGGAGGAAGAATTCTACGTCTTTTAATAAGACAATCGGTGTTTACTCCTGGATTATTTAATTAGCGAAAAAGAATACAGGAAATATTTGTCTGGTAAGAATTCCCCGCTTATTTAATTTTCTGACATTTGAACTGATATTGAATCGAACTATTAGCTGTATTCCTGAATAATGTAAGAAAATGATTTTATATAACACTTATCTCCATTCGAAATTATGACCTTAGCTCGCCTTATACAATCTAAGGCCAACCAGTGTACAGCTAAACTTCTTAGTTGTTTTAAGTTCAATACTAATTCAATACAATAATTACACACACACACACACACACACACATATATATATATATATATATATATATATATATATATATATATATATATATATATATATATATATATATGTATATATATATCGAGTGCAAACCTTTCAAATTACTATGAAAACAAACTGAAACAGGATTAGGTATACTATTACTAAAGCATCGTGTATTTTCTAGTGTATTGCGAAACAATCAACGCTTATCACCATATAAAAAATAGTTGATGTTTATGAAAATTGAAAATGGAGCTAAAAAAAAAATTGAATCGACAAAATTTTTCCCTCTTGTGTCCATAACAGTTACAGGAATCAATAGTCTGAAACGAATTAGACGCAAATCCTTGAAGTTCTTGATTTTTTAACATCACAGTAGAGCCGACTTTATAACCACATGGGGATGGTGCAGGAAAAACGGGTGTGGGCAGCGGGTAGCGTACTTGAAGGATTTAAACAAGTGGGAGCCGGAACGAGTAATAGAAGGATAAAGAGGAATTATTAAGGAGCAAGAAATGTTGAAAACGACAAAAGAAACCGTGGAAAGCCATGATCGCCCACTTCCTGCAGAGACATTGCACACAAAGAGAGGGTAAGAAAGGCCAACTGAAATTGCTTTGGGAAATAGCCAGGGCCGAATAAGATTATCTTATATATCAAGCTCAACTTTCAAGAACAAGAAAATTCCATTAATCCTCAATAGAAAGGTATACAACTAATGCATCCTCCCAATAATCACCTGTGGGACCGAAATATGGAACCAAGCCAAAAAGATTGCTGTTCAAACTGAGAACTATACAACGCGTACTGGAGAGAAACATGACCAACATCGGATATAGATTAGTGACTATAAACAAAATGGTGGCGATAGAAATGGCCGCTCTTGAATTCTGCTTACGCAGTTGACGTAGACATTTATTGAATCGTAGTAAGATGATGGAAATTGTAAATATCCACACAATGATAGACCAAATATCAAAATCGATATTCGAAGTTACAAAAAAAGAAGCTTACATTTTGTATAGGTTAAATCTCTGATATCAAGGTGAGAAATAATAGACTTATATTATAATTATACAATTCTGTTGGCGCTTCTACTTCCACCAAATTAAATCAGGATTTAAAAACAGATATTCACCCATGGAGCTGAAACGTGTAACCTAACCAAAAGATTGACCCCCTGAACTGAGAACTATGCAATGTGAACAGGGGAGAGAATCATGCTCAACGCGGCATGGAGAGATCAAAAGACATCACAGTTTATCAGAGAAAAAGGCAGAAATCAGATATATCACAGGAATTATCATGTCGCAAGAATGGTGGACAACCGTTGGACATCATGATTCACATGCAATTATATGCGAAACTATGGCTGGCAGAAAATAAGGCGGCGTGACAAACTGAACAAAATCAGAGAGTATTGGCTCTGCGATAGAGAAGTCTGATGATAATGATGATGATGATACCAAGGGTGGCTAAATTTAAGAGCCACGTGCGATAAACTTGAGAACAAAGTTTACATCCACACAGTGGCGTAGCAAGGGTTCTCAGCATCTGTTGCGGGGGAGCAGCACCTGGGACAGTAGTCTGGTATCGTTAGGGTGGGTATAGCTATCGATTAAACAGGGCTTGGGGAGATTCTGTCCCTTTTAACACATGCTCGTGGGTCGACTGCCTCGTTTGGCCTCCTCTTGCTATGCCTCTGCAAACAACTTATTATTGTTACATACATGTTTTGTAACAAATGTTTTACACAAAGATTGACAAATATACGTAAGGAACAATATGTATTGACGTACGTAGTTTCCAAACTGTTGGTTTTTATTGGTTTCATTAACCACAGAGTACGTACATGTATGTATCAAACGTCTTTAAAACATTGACTGATGATTGTTTCAACAAAATTAAATCATATATTATGCTTGATTTTTCTCTTATTCTCTTATCTACCTTTATATTATCTGTAATGAGGAAAGGTGTTCAGCCTACATATTCCCACGAGCCACATATTAAATGCAAAAGACGTGCGTGTGGCTCGCGAGCCGCGTTTTAGCCACCACTTTTATATATGATAATTTGGCGTCATAATGAGTTACTGGCCCTTGACTCAGTAGGACACAATCATTGCTTGGATATTAAACCGGGCAATTAAGCGATAAGAGCAGTTCCAATATTTGTTTTAATAGTGACACAAAAATACTTGAAAATCAGATAAGTAAACATAAAATTCAACACTTGACCGAATTCAGTTCTCATCGGAGTTTTGATAATTGATTTATAATATATTCAACGATTTAATGTCTGCAAAAATCTCTATCAATTTCCCGCGTCTAATCTCAGCTATCTAAATTATGAGCGACAAATATTTACGTTTCAACATTTTTCTCACCCAATCTGAGCTGTGCACCCGCACACAACTTTTGCAACCAGTGCATAACGGAAATTAATGAATGCACAAAAGATTTCAAATTCCGTTTTTATTGAAGACATATTGATCCATCGCGTCGAATTCGAAAGTGCGCACATATTTTTACCACAGGGAAATATTTACACTACGTAAGATTTTTAGTAGGATTATTGATACCGATGCACTTAATTCGGTGATGATTCAAACAGATCAAGCCTTATAGAGTGAAAACTTCAGATCAAAACTCAACTAATAATCACCTGTTAAGCTACGGAGTAATCGATGCACTTTAATATATATATATATATATATACATATATATATATATATATATATATATATATATATATATATATATATATATATATATATGTATGTATATATATATATATATATATATATATATGTATATATATATATATATATATATATATATATATATATGTATATATATATATATATTGGATACATAATGCGTTGATATCATCAGCTTCCAAGACACTAAAACCAAAAAGGGGATCGCCTCCAATGTTAACGGACACAGACTACAATGTTTCATAACAGACAACAAGGGATCGGCTTCTTAATTCAGAAAGAATTAATTAATTAGGAATTTCGAAGACTAGCCGTAAGCAGAGGAGAGCGAAGATGACTGATGAAAAAGATAATGCGATGCCTAAGTAATAATGATAATAATAATAAGTAATAATGATAATAATAATAATAATAACAATAATAATAATAATAATAATAATAATCATAATAATAATGATGATAATAATAATAATATTAATAATAACAACGACAAATAATAATCTGTCTGTATAATTAAGTATGTGACATTTTAGCTTCTTCGTTCGTCCTAACTATGAACGCTAACACTTTAAAGTAACGATTTTGCAGGTGAAAATATCTCTGACAAAACATTAAAAATAAGTGAATTTTCGACTTGAACGAGTTGAGTTACTCTTTAATGAAATTTCATATGAAATCGATTAGAAGTTAACATTCGAATCGTAGATATTTCCGTCAAATTCATTACAGCGTACCAATATATATATATATATATATATATATATATATATATATATATATATATATATATATATATATATTGGTACGCTGTAATGAATATATATATATATATATATATATATATATATATATATAATTGAGTCATCCACATGCAGCTGTTTCGTTGTATTACAACTCTTCAATGTGGATATAGGCTATCCAGTATCACGAGGTAGGATCGGAACTTTCGCTTCAGACCAAAAGGCTGGCATTTTACCCCTGCTCTATGCAGAACAGGACGGTCAGTAAAGTTGAATTTACGTGATATATTTACTTATGCACAATTCTCCATCTACCAGAGTGCTCTATTCCAAAGTTAGAAGAGCATTTCTTATACATATGTACGTAGCTTATGATGAAAGAGTTGCCTTATTTGAAGAGTGCTCAACCTTGAATAAGAGAGCTTTATATATATATATATATATACATATATATATATATATATATATATATGCGTTTGTGTGTGTGTGTGTGTGTTACAGTAAGATTGCGAAATTAATGATTCCATGAAACCTGTCGGTGTTTTTTTTTAAATCCCTAAGTATTTCTGTGATTTCATGAAACAAGTTTCACAATCAGTGTGGTAATGGTTAACGAGCTGGTAATGTTGACTAATGCAATGGGTTTGATCCTCACTGGGTGTTCACCTGCCGTCGCCTGGTGCCGAACGATGGTGAACTCGGTAAATATCAAGTGTATTGTACTTCAGTATTTATTCTGTATGTACAGCTTTGCTTTACAATATTACTGTAACATATACATGTATCGCTTCTTCCTGATAAAAATCATTTCATTAGAATTCGAATACAATGGTTCCGGATTAAAATGACCGCATCGGGATTAACGATTTCGGACTCAACGGACTCGTTCGAATAAAGCAAGCAGCTTAAACGAGGACATGAAACTCTGCGAAATCTCTTGAGTTCAAGGGAACAGCCTGCATAAAAAATCACAATCACATCTTAAGTCACTTTTGCATACACTCCTTCCTCTTGAAATTCCACACTTAACTTGAGTCAGGTGCTAAAATGTTTGAAAAATGGTTGTTCTGAGAACGAAAGGATATGTTTTTTTAATATTTCTATCAGATTTCATTTTCAAGCGTCTTAATTCGGTAGCACCGCTGCTTGGTCTAAAACAAACAGCGCATTGATCTCACTAAACGAATCGAATTAGCGATGGTTCCATTCGTTCGAATTGGATCCTACAAGATTGGTCCAATTTCGGCGGCTTGTCTCCCAAAATCTGTCGATCCTATCACGCGGGATCCACAGTATATCCGTGCAGAAAAAGTAATAATAATAATAATAATAATAATAATAATAATAATAATAATAATAATAATAATAATATTTAAAATTAATAATAATAATCCACTTATTCAATCAAAAGGGTGACTTTTTTGTTTTTCTGTCCGTAACAATGTGTTTAGTTACTTATGAATAGAAGTTGAGATGAATTTAATTCGACAAACACATTTCTAGGGTAAATATATTTACTTATTGCGTGCTCCCTGGTTTTATATATATATATATATATATACGTGTGTGTGTGTGTGTGTGTGTGTGTGAGTGCGGTCTAAAAGGTTTTAATAAGATGAAAAGTTAAACTCAAAGACTTTTTAGATGACGCGTATCGCATTTTGGAGCGACATTCTTCATATATCTGATGTTATAAAGTAAACGGAAACACAATTATGAAAAAACCTGATCAAACTCGGCAAACAAGATCAGACCGGAAGATGGCGACAAACAAAGGCGACGAAAACTGAATCTATAGAAAAGAAAATTGGACGGAAAAATGCAGAAATATTTCATCTTATTACTTCTCTGCGACTTGCAAAATACTTGGGGAAATATTAGCATAAAACAAAAAGAAATTATATTCATTTCAATATATGCACACATATATATGCTCACGAATATACATGTGTATATGCATGAATGGACCTGCTTGTGCATATATATATATATATATATATATATATATATATATATATATATATATATATATATATATATATATATAATACATATATATATATATATATATATATATATATATATATATACTTACTTGCACACACTAACAACTAAGTATATATACACTTTCCAGGTATGTACATACACTCAACACATACAGACTCACACACGTATATTTATGTAGTTCAATGGCTACCGAAATAATCTTTTACACAAGAAAAGAGGACTATTTTAGTCATCATAATCTCTTATTATGATATGCGTGTGTGTGAGAGTGAGTGCGTGTATACGCGCGCGTGTTTTAATGTAATTGTTTTCTTTTTAAAATCTCTGAAACGGTTATATGGTAAACAACTGATGATCCCAACAAGAGAAAGTTTACACATAGTGCCATAATAACTTGATACGTGAAACATTAAAAAAAAACCACGAGAAAGTTACATTAATTACAAGGACAGATATTGGGAAAGAGGCGATCGAAGAGACACAAAAAATGTTTTTTAATCTGCTTAGTGTTTGAAGCTTCAAAGCTTTCCAGACTATATATATATATATATATATATATATATATATATATATATATATATATATATATATATATATATATATATATATATATATATATATATTGGGACTGGTTGACGTGACAGTGTGTGGATGATTTGATAAGACTCACTAGACCTTTCTA
>OY735230.1:10296585-10306585 GCA_963457665.1 Thysanoteuthis rhombus | reverse complement strand
CAGTGCTTTACGAATTTGTCCAGTTCGACACATCACCTTTATTTTTTGCCGGCCACGTGTACACATATGATCTCTCAGGATCCACAATGTGAGTCATGATGTCTTGCGGTTGTTTGACATTCTTGCAACATGTGTTGCCCATTGCAATTTGAGTTTTATTATAGATTCTGTGATGTTTTAAGCTCCTTTCTTTAATATACTGTGACCTCTCCATGTGATATTGAACATGATTCCCTCCAATCACGTTGCATAGGTCTGAGTTTAAGGGTTAATCTTTTCGCTCAGTTCCTTGTTTCAGCTCCATAACATTTGAAATGGTCTCCCGTTCTTACACGGATAATGTATCACTCAGCCAAGACAACGTTTATAATTTGATTGACATAAAATACAAATAGTTTTTTATAACTGGTGTTCGCCATCAATCGTCATGAAGTTTTGTCGACTGCAGAATAATTAATACATATACATATATATATATATATATATATATATATATATATATATATATATATATATATATATATATATATATCAATCGAAAATGAATTCCTGGATCCTCCCACAAAATTTAACCAATTCTCTCGTAGCAAAGGCTGACCTCTGCCCAAAATATCATTTGATATCATTGTGGTCTTCTGAAGATATTGTATGAACAAACAGAATTACACGAGTGAATGCATATACTTCTGCCAAATACGTTGGTAGAGGTAATTTTTCTTGCAAGTCACTTATTTCATTTTACACCAAACTACATGATTTTCTCCATCATTTTAGTAAATGTTAAGTACAGACACGCGTGTGCACACATTATGTGACGCAATCTTCAGCAGCCAGCAATAATTCTTACAAATTTTAAAAAACATTATGAACGCTATATATATATATATATATATATATATATATATATATATATATATATGTGTGTGTGTGTGTGTGTGTGTGAGTGTGCGTATTCTAGAAAGCTTTACAGTTTTGAACACTGAACACATTAAAAAAACTTTTTTCCGAATTTTTTTGTGTCACTACAGTCACTTATTTACCAATATCTGTTAATGCAATCAATGTAATTTTCTTCAGTGTTTTTTATGTTTTACCCATACTCTTTCAAGGCACTGTGTGATTTCTGTCTTATTGGGATCATCTATTGTTTACCATGCAACCGTTCTGGGTATTTAAAAACAAAACAGTTATACCAACATGATACCCTAGCAGTGTTGATCAAACACCACCTTCCTTCCACTTATGATTTTAATATATATATATATACATATGTTTATGAATTATGTTATATCATATAGAAACATTTATTTGAAAAGATCCATCGTTACACGGTAAATGCATCGCTCAGCCTAGACAACGTAAATAATCTAATTAATGGTGAAACGACGGGAGAAGAGTTCATATTCAATATAACGCAATTTATAATCATTCTGTCGGATCGTATACATCCATTTTTAATACATATATATGTGGGAGTGCAAAAATATCAGATACATTTCAAAAAGCTTATTTTGATATATTCTTTTACACTTTCAATATTGACAGGATTTTGACAGAATATTTTTTCGATTTTTGTACTTTCTCTATTTTCGATCTGGTTCGGATAATTTTCTGACATTGTTTTTTTTTCAATATTTAATCAAAATGTCTGTGAAAAATCGAAGCCGTATAAGGATGATGGAATGAACGTATTGAAACATATATATATATATATATATATATATATATATATATATATATATATATATATATATATATATGTGTGTGTGTGTGTGTCTGTATGTATGTACCCGGACTTAACGAAAAGAGCATACTTGTAGGTAGTCAATAATCGTTTACCGAACCAGGAATTGTGACAGATCTTGTTAATATTCCAATACATCATTACACTATCCTTGCGACTAAAGGAAGGTAAGTGTATCAAATAGATTATTGGGGAAAATAAATGCTAATACATATAATAAAAAAAGCATTAAAAATTGCACGTCGCGTAGATTGTACAAATATGCGTGAAGATGAAT
Source organism: Thysanoteuthis rhombus (assembly GCA_963457665.1). Lineage (NCBI taxonomy): Eukaryota > Metazoa > Mollusca > Cephalopoda > Oegopsida > Thysanoteuthidae > Thysanoteuthis > Thysanoteuthis major. The sequence goes on along the minus strand of OY735230.1, from coordinate 10,304,564 downwards.
TTGTCTAGGAAAAGAGAGTTGATTGGGTGAATATATATACAAAAATACAATAATGTGTACCAGTTTATTTGTGAGCGTATACATAGGTGTATAGCTGTATACTAGAATACGTAAACGTGTATGTGTGTAAAATTGTAAAAGAGTGAGCGTGTGCAAATATATATATATATATATATATATACATATACATATATATATATATATATATATATATATATATATATATATATATATATATATATATATATATATATATATACATACTGATGAAAACACAAAATCTCAGCAAAAATTTCCAATACTGTTCTTCTGATGTACCTACATCTCGTCAGGAGGAACAAAGTTAACTCTCTATGTATACAAGTTAAAATTGAAGCCACAATCATTGTATATATATATATATATATATATATATATATATATATATATATATATATATATATATATATATAAATGTGCCTCTGTGTTTTGGTTTCCCCTCTGTCAGTGCATGTATCTGTGTGAGTGGTAAATATTGACAGGGTATTTTGGTTTCATGCTACGATACGCTATTATATACCACTCATAATTGTCATTGACAATTCAAAGAAAAAAGATATGAGGCTGATTAGTACATCTTAAATTCTCTTTTTGTTACAAAGATTTCGTCCAAAATCTGGACTTTTCCTCAGATTCTGACGAAGAATAATGTTAGAAGACAATGGCAAGTCTGCATCAAGCAAAACTCCGTTGTAATGTGAAAGTAATGCATTTCTTTTTGTTATATATATCAATAAAGTTCATCATCATCATCATCAGTCTTTTAACGACCGTCGTTGGACATAGACATTCCTCAGGATTCGCCACAATTCTTTATCATGGGTGTCGCAGAGCCTGTATTTCCTGAATTTGTCTAGTTCATATCTCCATCTTGTGTTCTGTCGTCCTCGGTTTCTAATGTGATCTCAGGGGATCCATGTTGCGAGACATATTGTCCATCGATTGTTTTTCATTCTTGCAACATGGCCTGCCCATTGCCATTTGAATGTTTTAATAGTTTCTACGATTTCTCAGACTTCCGTTTTCTTCCTTATATACTGTGCTGTCTTGTGATATCTCCATGTAAGGTTGAGTTTGATTCTCTCATGCGCACGCTGCATGCTTCTCAGGTCTGTCTCTTAAAGAATTTGAGATATATTGATCAGCCTCGTTTTCACATCACTTATATCTATTTCTGAGACACACACAAACACACATAATTATATATATGTTAATATGAGTGTTTTGTTTTTGAATCTCCGAATATTTTGCATGGTAAACAGCAGATGAACAAGAAAAAAATCACTCATAGTATCATAATATCTAATTCTATGTAGACATTGAAAACAGTGAAAATAATTACATTAACAGATATTGAGAAAGCTGTAAAGCTTTTTATACCCCCTTCTCTCACTCTCTCTCTCTCTTTCTCTCTTTTTCTCTCACTCTCTCTCTATCTCTCTCTATCTCTCTCCCTCTCTCACTCTCTCTCTCTATATATATATATATAACATAGATTTGTGCAGCTCGTAACGTTTTATAGCGGGAGACAGAAGTGTTGAAAAAGCTATAAAGCTTTCTAGACTCATTCTCTTTCTTTTTCTCCGCCTCTGTCTGTCTGTCTGTCTGTCTGTCTGTCTGTCTGTCTGTCTCTCTCTCTCTCTCTCTCTATATATATATATATATATATACGTGCGCGTACACACACACAGATATATATATATATATATATATATATATATATATATATATATATATATATATATATATATATATATAACAGATTCGTGCAGCAAGCAACGTTTTATAGCATGAGGTAAAAATACTCTTGACATTTCTGTCTCACGTAATAAAACGTTACGTGCTGCACGAATCTATATCATTTAACTTTGGGGAGGGGGGTGAATTATTGCTGTTTCAATCCTTTTAATACTTATCTTCTCCTGTAGATGCGTCTATTTCATGTCACAAAGAGTATTAAGCTTGTAAGTTGGTGGTAATGTTTCACTTTTTTGCCAGCCAAACTGACATCTCTTTACGTTAAGTGCTATGAGCAGGTTATATATGACTTTGCAAAATCGTCATCATCATCATCATCGTCAGCAGCAGCATTCTTTTAAAGGCCTCTGTTGGTCATAGACCATATCCAAGAGTTGTCGTTTTTTTTTTTGTACCAATAAGTTCTCAACTTGTCCAATTCGTTGCATGGCATAATATAGCAAATGATATAGGGGTATCCAAGTACATGTTGTGAGTCGTGATGTCCAGCAGTTGCCTCGTATTTTTGCAAACGGGCCCACTCATTGCCATTTGAGCTACCTAATTTGTTTTAGGATATCTCTTACATCTGTTTGCTTCCTAATATATTGTGACCAGCGAGATAGTCCTCGAAAATATTGTATGTTCGTGATATCAGTGATTGACTGCTTTTCTCATGTATGATCACTCAGAGAGAGAGAGAGAGAGAGAGAGAGAGAGAGAGAGAGAAAGATGGAGAGAGAGAGATGGAGATGGAGAGAGAGCTTGTAGGGTTGTCGGGCGATCTGCTCCTAATTTGTTCGAAATCGATTTGCAGCACATCGCAGAAGGAATCTTTTTTTAGCCCTACATCTACAACGATCTCTGTCTTGGGGAATAATTCCAAATCGGATGGTTTCCACCCGTTATGTCATATTTCAAAGCTGGGGCTCAATTTACTATAAAATTACATTGCAGAACTGGACCTTTATTCTAAGGCCTCTAGAAATTACATCTTTCAGAGAATAATTACACCATTCGGAGAACTTATCTCACGATGTTATAAAAATTCGATCAATCATTCTTCCTTTAGAAAGTTCGTTTATCGTTCGCGATATCAAAGACGCAAATGTTATAGCACTCTTTTCAATATATACATATTGTACAGATAAAGAATATTTATTATATTAATACAGGCATCCTCTGATACAACGCAGTTCCTTATAGCCCGGTTCATGATATATATATATATATATATATATATATATATATATATATATATATATATATAAAGTGATTCGTCTCAGCCTGTTACAGAAGAGTGATATATACTAAAGACTTATTGCGATGCAATGACAGTTGGAATATGGACGCATCGTTGCACTAATATCTTGGTAATTATAAATACTATTTGGTTTACTAAATCAAGCTCCAAGCATATAAACACTTAGTAGTAATGCTTTCAGGATTTACTACACATAGTACAATGACATAGATTATTTAATGTGACAACTATCATATTTGATGAAGGATATGGCAACGAGGGTGGCAAGGTCAGGGGCAGGGGACTCTACTAAAGATCAATTTAGGGGCCTGGTTGGTAGAAAATTCATCAAAGGCTACGAGAAGTACAATTTGTTTGCTTCTTGGAGTAAAAATGAACGAATGCCTGAAAAGTCGAAATATCACAAATTTTATTGTTTTTTTCACACCAGAGATTGCCAGAGACCCAGTAACAACGACTTTCGTCAATACACAAGCACTCTCTTCTTTATCCTTGCTGATTTTTGTTCTCTGAATGGTTTCAATTCTTCCTCAAATATCCAATTCTCACAATCAAAGAGTTTTTTAAAAAAAATTCATTCTTCTTGTTATTTTTTTTTTTTTGTCCATACAACGTTTTGGCCGATCCATTCGATTGGCCTCCGTTGAATTCCTCTCTGGTCTGACATACAATTAGCCGTGCGGAATTTAACTTGATGCAGCTTTCGTTACTCAGCAAGTAGAAGATGTGGAAGTCCTGGCCAGGAGAAAAAATCATTTAAAAACATCTGCAACTTACGTCTCGAGTGTTGTTCTTGTATGAACAAAAAAAAAATCTTATTCATTACTGTTACTTGACATGGATAGTACATCTGTGGTAGGCCGAAGAATAAATCGACCGAAACGCTGTGTGAACTACAAAAATAACAGGTCTGGTTTGTCACTCAAAATAAAACGTCATGTGACCAATGTCTTCTGATGGCATGTTATGTTGGGAGTGATCAATTGAAATAAGTCAGTTACCTCTGTCGCCTTTTTGGGAGCAGTGATTACTTCAAAAAAGTCTGAATTTCTAAAAAAAAAAAAAGCATAAATGCTACTGGACATAAAACTAACACCTGTTCAACATAAAATTACCTAGCAAATTGAACCCCCCTCTAAAACTAATTAAAAGGAAGAGGACTTTTAAAAAAAACTATTTTAAAAAAAACTATGAAAGAGTAAATGCTTAAATTGTCAGCCCTTGAGGGCCATTGGTACGGCCTGTAAGCGTCATACATAGCCAGCCAACCAACCAGCCTGACTGAAGAAACCTGTGCTGATAGTTTTAGTAGGCGGTTTCCAACGAGAAGAATGAGTTCGATTTCCTGCAGAGCTCTTTGAATCTTGACGACTCTTCTGAAATTCAAAGACAATTTCCAATTCTCACTGTTTGTTTGCAGAAGTCTTCAGAATCGTTACAGGCTCTCGAATAATATTGAATACAATCACCACCTCTTATAGACCACACTTGAAGCAATGTCCAGATATTTACTGGGCTTTTCATTCTATTCTGAATTTGGGGCTTGGTCAGCTGGAAACGTGCTTCTCTTACTTGAAACCTGATTAACTCGCTCCTTGCCAGTCTTCGCTTTCTCTGCAAAGAAGAACAATATTTTATTAATGGAACAAAGTCATCTATTCTTGTTAAGGGAGTGCGGTGACATGTGCTCTTTTTAGTCGGCTTAACGATTGCAGATTTAGGAATAGCATCCTCTGTTGATGTACTGTATTGACTCTCCCAAATCTGCCTCATCCTTTCTTTTTTTAACACCAATGCTGCTAATAAATCCATCGTATCTATCTATCTATCTATCTCTCTCTCTCTCTCTCTCTCTCTCTATATATATATATATATATATATATATATATATATATATATATATATGTATTTATATATATATATATATATATATAATAAACGGTGTGTGTTTTTCCTGTCTGTAACACTAGACTCTTCCATTTAAAGGTAAAAATTCTACTGATAGAAATGCCTCTTATCCACCATTTGAAACAATGGACTCTTCTAGTTGAATGAGTTCGGGTAACTTTTTTTTTATAAACCAGATGAAACTGATTAGACGTAATCATTTTTACACGATCAACAGCTTTGAAGTTATAAATTAAGTCTGTAATGTTAGAGAATGTGGAGAGAAAGCTCGAGCTCCACAGAAATAGATGTAGATATTTTTCTTACCGAATGCATCACAGATTTCAGTATATATATATATATATATATATATATATATATATATATATATATATATACATATTGCTCCTCTATTCAGGGTTGAGCACTCTTTAAGTGAGGTAACTCGTTCATTGTAAGTTTATGCAATGCGCTTCCATAGGAATTGAGCACTCTAATGGATAGGGAATTTGACCTATCATAAATATATCGCTTAAATTCAGCTTTACTGACCGTCCAGTTCCGTAGCTCAGAGGTAGGATATCGGTTGTTGTTGTTGTCTTTTTCTTTCAAATTCGGGCGTTCAATATGTGCTTTGAATAATGACACTGATGATATGTGGTGGCAATCAGTTATTGCACATGCACAGCAAACAGCCAAAAGATCAAGTTGAAGAAAAAAAAAAACATGGAAAATGCATTATGGGGGAAAATGAAGTTGTCCTTGCTGGCATCTTTCTCTCAACGCAGATAATCAATGCAGTTCGACAACAATGAAATGATTTCTTTCCTCTTTCTTTGCTATTTGAAAGACGAAACAATCGAACGACTGCAATAACGACAGCAACGAGCAAAAAAACGAGGTGAGTTAACGACAATATAACATAGATACGTAAAGGAGAGATCATAATAGAAAGGCTTTGTGGTACTTCTGATTGTTACTGCGATCACAACTGAATGTCCTCCGGCTTCTCTTTACGGATAATGGATAGCACCCTCTGGGGCAAATGCCTGGGCGAAGCGTATGGAGATCCTGGGATGCCCAGTCATCAGAACCCCTCCCCATTTCGATATCAAATTGGGCGTTAAACGGCTGGGGGGGGGGGACTCCAATCCCTGATATGGAATCAAACCTGTCCTCCTAGACTGATAGAAAAAATAGTCCTATTTTTTTTTACCCATACGCGGGATGGATTCATGCCTTTTCATAAGTGAATTAGTGCAAATAGAACAAAAATAGCTCTTACTGGAGTTTGAAACTCGGATAGCCGATTCCATTGTCTACGCCGTTACTGCTATACCAATCGTACCCCCTGACCACTACTACTACTACTACTACTACTACTACAACAACAAATTCTCAATATGATTTGCGGGCTGTCAGTCTATGGTTGGCAACTAACAAAAAGAGAGAAAAAGGATATTACGAACACACGAACACAAAATGCCATTCTGCTGAGTGCGTTCATGTGTTTGTTAAGCTGCTGGCTACTAGTAATACAACTACAACTGCTACTGCTGCTATTGTTCTTGATATGACTTTTTCGATTTTTATTATCAGATAAACAAAATTTCAGTATTAGATTGATAGACAGAAATTACATCATCATTATCCTTGTGTGTGCGAATTCAGACCCCAAATATTATTTTTCAATCGCAAATCACCTTGACTGGAGTTATTGCGTTTTAGCGGTATCTTAACCGAATACATCTGGCTACAATGCACTGTTCCTTATAGAGATAAACAGAACAAAGCTTTTTGTATTAAATAGATAGATATAAATTAGATCATTACTATCTGCGTGGGAGCGAATGCAGACCCCATTCTATCAATATTTAGTTTTAAATCATCTCAACCTTTTTCAATCCTTTGAGTTAGCATATTTTAGGGGTACCTTAATTAAACATCTGTAGCTACAGTTCACCATTTCGCCAACATAAATGTCACAGAATCAGACTTTTAGTATTATACAGAGAGTAGATTACCCTTACTCAGAATTGAATGGGAGGGTATATTATCCATGATTTGAAATGGCCATTGTCCCTGGTCATGGGCATTTGGTTCCGTAACCCTGTACAGAGTTTGCTGTCACCTGTACCAGACTGTTGGAGCACCCATAACGGATGCGCCTCGGGCAAGATAACCTGACAGAGCCCATTGCTCACCAGGCTTCCTCAATCTTACCCTCATGCCAGAGATGTATCACGCACCATTTTAAAAGTCTTTGATATGATTCGACCATGGATTGAACCCAAGACCTCACAAAACGGAAGCGAGCTATCTACCACTGGGTACATAATGACTGAGTACTAAGTAGTTATTAGTTGACTGCCCAGACACTAAGCTAGACTCAGTGTCTCTTCTTATCAGTATTTTCCAATTGAGTGATCTAGTATTGATACAAGAAGATAAGTGAACTCTTTTGATTTTAATGACTATTGGCAGAAAGCCAGAATCATCTCATATATTCTCATTTTTTATGGATAAGAGGGCGTTTATCAGTTGGAGAAAAAAATCACGTATCGAATTCGGTCAAACAAATTACCACAGCCAACGAATCGGAGAAGGTATATGTTTTGACTCTTGTCTGTCGTTTTGTTGACGCAGTATAGAGCTGGTGTACAAATAATCAAGATGAAAAATTATGGAAAGAGTATAAGCTTAAAAGGACATTTTTGAAATCTGTCTCATAAGATTTTCCACGGAGTCTGATCTTTAAATTATGTTAAATTGTCGATTTTGTTTGCATCTTTGTATATGTTTATATGAATTTTGTATTTGTTTTGAAGTTGATGTGTAAATATTATGTATAGTTAGAGATACCCAAAGAAGTATAAAAAGAATTATTATCACCGAAGTTCTCAATGAGATTTGGTGGAAAGGTGAGCCATAGGCTGAAGAAGAATGTTTGAAAAATTGGGGACGTGTCCAGGAATTTTTTTTATAGTTGCCTCCCTTGTATCATAGCTATAAGTCCACACAATATCTGCAAAGGTTTCCAATGAAATATCTT
>OY735230.1:10184085-10294085 GCA_963457665.1 Thysanoteuthis rhombus | reverse complement strand
CTATTTCATTATACACAAACACACAAACACACACACACACTCACATACACACACACACACACACACACATATATATATATATATATATATATATATATATATATATATATATATATATATATATATATATATATATATATATATAATTGGAAATTAGCTGTAAAATCTGGGAAGTGTTCGTCTCCATGGGTGAACAGTTTATTCTGATTCCGTTTCGGCTGAGAACGCCGTTTTTAAATGGACCAAAACCAGAGACAGATAAATCCATTCCCCGGAGGATATGCATTCGACTTGCATTGAAAAACCGTATCGGGTATATTTCCTAACCTTTCTTTTTAGTATATATGTGTGTGCGTGTACATGTGTGTGTGGATGCCGACTTTCATATGTTCGTGTGACTGGCAAAGTATGCAATGCGTACCGGATTTATACCCTTATAGATATATTTGTGAGAAAGTGTGATAAGTGGTAGCAAGCAGAGTTCGAACTTGCTCCATCGATTTTATTCTCAGTGTCCAAATCCATCAATTCTTGTGTATGATCGGATGAGAATTTAATCGAAATTCGTGTTTATTTTGATATATTCATACGCCAATGTGTTTATCTGAATGTACTATACGAATACCCGTCCCACGTATGGATTATTCGCCTTGTACAGATAATGAACTGTGTGAGTTTTTTGAAATTTTTTTATGTTTGCATATCCGTCCAACAATTGACTCGTCCACTTGCAGAAAATAACTTAGCCGATGAGAATATCCTTTACCAACTATCTGAAAGAATAGACTGTTTGATCATGTTTTGGTGTCATATACTTACGTTAGCTCCATTATACAAGCTGCATGCACGTGGAGAAATGTCATGGCAGACAAATCGTATAATTTATTGACATAAACATTTCGGGAAATGAAATTGGTTGGTAAAAACAATAAACTATGAAAAAGCCGTAAAATAACATGATTATGATGTAGACCATTAGAATATTTATTTTAGCTGCAAACGTTAGCCTCAATCTTGGCAGACATTGCCAGTTAGGAAATGAATGAGTATTTTTCCATGTCAAATTATTATCAATGCAATTATTATCAATTCTTGACAAGTATTAAGAACAATCAATCAAACCTGACATTGTTGCTGTGTTAGTCAGACTGGTTATGAATTGATTTTGCGTACAGGCCGCACCTATGGAGCTAGAGGGCTGGAAATCTAAACCTTTATTCATTATCATGTTTAGAAATAATCATCTTTGTGTGTGTTTTCTTTTTTTTTTTTTTGATTCCTCCTTCAAAAAAAAATTTTTTGAGGCGATCCAATTTTGAGATTTTATTTTATACTAAATTGGTCCCTAGATTTATGTCCGGCAGCATTCAATTTCTTTTTTTTCTTTTTTTCCGGACTTCTAAATGATTACTACCCAATAAAAGATGAGAGAAACGACTTATACACTGATCTCCCCCTTTTTGCCAGTTTTTTTTTAATTGATCACCCTTTACATGACCTGCCGACAAAAAAAATTACTCACGTTTCAATCGAGTGACTAACCGGACCTGTTCGGTTCGGGTTTTTTTTTCTTATCACAAAAATGAAGATGACGGTAAATAGCAGTGAATAATTATTAATAATGGGTTACCATAGTTCATCCAATGAGAATAAATTGTAAAAACGCTGGCTGAACCATGTTGCAAGTTCATAGATATAGTCTGGCACTTCCTGGATTAGTACAGAAGAGAGGAAGCAAGATAAAATGTACGAGATACAAAAAGTGTATAAAACTGAGCAATTTTCTAGAGTAAGGACAGATTTATTGGGAAAAATAGTAGAGTTGGCTCACATCCATAACACACTGTCATTCAGTTCTTCTTTAGCCTTCGTTTTGGAATCTCAATCTTTGCTTCCCTCTCATCCTCTCACCCCAGTCCCCTCTCTATGTCTCTCTTGCACATATGCGCACAGTTATATATATATATATATATATATATATATATATATATATATATATATATATTCCTTTGCATCGAATTTATTATTGTGCTTATCTTATGCTTCTCTTGACGCGTGTTCTAGAAGTATGTGTCTCTAATACACAACAATATGTTTCCTTTCACACACGCATATTTACGTCAGAACGAATATATATATATATATATATATATATATATATATGTGTGTGTGTGTGTGTGTGTGTGTGTGTGTGTGTGTGTGTGTATGTGGAGGTGAAATATATACATGTTGTATTTGTTAATCCGGAAAATGATTACTCCAACAATGCTAAATACTTGGAGTAGAGACAATATATCAATTAAATAGATACTTGTTTTCTATTATAATGGTATACCTTCGATTCCCTTCATTCAGCTCCTCAGATAGGCAATATAACTGGGCCTTACAGCTGTACATATACACAGAAGATATCTTCCACAATGATTTGAAATGTGATGTTTGGAATTAATTATAATTATTTACCTTGCCAGCATTTAATGATATCGTTCTATCTGGGTTAGCTAACACAAGTTACATTATAATTAGCTGCTTTTACTTTCAATTGCTCTCTTGTATATTTTTTACTTTTTTATGAATAAATACTTCATTTATTTGTTAGATTGAAAGCAATTATTAGTTCAATTAATTTTTATCTCTAATTCACATTATTCACCTGTTTTCAAGCATGCTTTTAATTTTTTATCATTCCATTTCTTACAAAGAGAAAATTATTCTTCTAATTTGTAATTTGGTTGATCTGGTTTTGTTAAGCTTCATTACTTCATGGTATTATTTTATTTCATTTTAATCTGCTTTGAAGTTTTTCTCTGTCATTTTTGAACGAAGTTCATCATTTTGTTTGATTATTTTGTCTTGAATTCTTATCAGTAGTCATTTTATAATACTTTTAATCTATATTATTTCCTTTCTTTCTTTTTTTCATGATGTAACTTGTATTTTGAAAGATATACTGCAGTGTTCAGTACGTTTTTATTTTTTTATCTTTTTTTCATTTTCTTTGCTTTTGAGGTTTTTTGGAGTAAATCTCGACCCGTGCCGACATTTGACCACGATCTCTGACCTCGAATTGAGTAATTTATTTCAGTCCCTGAATTTCAAAATTTGCAGTTTTACTTCGAGGCACAGATTACACCTTGAATTAAGATTTCTTCTCACATTGGATTTCCTTTTAACTTTCTATTCTATTGTTGGATTTTTCCTCAATCCCTAAGTTTTTAGAAATGAACTGATAGTGAGGTGGCGTGTTTGTACTTTTCAAGATTAAAGTGAGGTATTATGATTAGCTAATCTGCTCACGAAATCTAATTTAGAGATTCCTACGTAGAATTCAAAATCACTTTCATTTATCTGTATTTCTGCCCTATGTACAATTTCTGGTGTTTGGCACGCATTTTTCTGGCTCTCCACAATTACATGTTTTTATATTGATTTCTATTTGATTTTTTATCATTTATTTGATTTTAATTTCATCATTGTGGTTACAGATTATTCATGCAGCTATATGACAATTTTAATTTGTTTTAGTTGAAAATTTGATATTCACATGGGTAAACCTGCAACGGATGTGATACGATGACACGAAAAAAACGTGTTACATCAGTTATTATACTCACTGATCCCTCATCGTCGAATACATTTTGAGGTGACCTTAGAGTTCAAAGATGGTAATATCGACCAGGAAGGCATCAAGCGAAAAGAAACAGAGTAAATAGAGTCAAGTGTGAGAGGGTGAATGAGAAAGAAAGAAGGGAAAGAGAGTGAATAAAAAGGGAGAGGGGGTAAGAGTAAAAGAGAGGGACAAAAGATAGAGGCGGGATGAAAATCAGAGTTATTGCAAAGAGTGGGGACAGGTCTTGCTCAACACGGGCAGTCGCCCTGAGCGTCAAAGGGTAGAGGGCGCCTCTTACGTGTCCGAAACAATAGTATTTTCCAAAAGGGATGATGGGGGAAATGAATAGGTCAATGACTTAGTATCCATTACCTACCACATTGAAATGGTATACAAAATTGTAAGTAGTATAAATTTATGTAACGTAACGAAATACCTGATATAAATAGTCAAACAAAACTGTCAACCTAGGTTTCTCCAGTATTTAAGTTGTTCTTGCTAGCTGGCTGGCTGGTTAGCTGACTAGCTAGCTCACTGGCTGGTAGGCTGGGTGGGGATGTATGGAGCAAAGGGGCTAAAAATTTAAACATTTAATCCTTACATCTAGAAAAAACAGCTTTTGGTCATTTGATTCCACTCTCAAATTTTTAGTGTGAGTTCAATTCCTGATGTAAGTTTTTGCTTAATTAATCTTTTAGTTTGAGTCCGGCAGAGTTCGTGCTCGTATTTTGAAAATTCGATCCTTTTTAGTGATCGACAAAAAAAAAAAAGAAGTACATCATTCATTGATCAAATTTTTTCAATTTTTCTATTGATCACTCCCAACACGGCATGTTGTCAAAAGTCCTTGGTCACGTGATAGTTTCTATTTAGTTACTACCCAGACCTATTCTATTGCTGCTGTTTCTGCAATGTAAATGGACACTCTCCTTTTTGTCCCACCCCTACTATTGAGTTTTGACTTTCATTTTCATATGTAACAACAATGACGGATGACAATGACAATGACTTGACCAAAAAGCCGGGGACGTCATGCACGAATAACAATGAACCAGTCCCATACGGAAAAACTGATGACGAATTGACTCCTACTACTAAAACCCAATTCATTGAAGGTAAGGTTTGCAAATCCCTTCAATAGGAATTTCTAATAAAGGGGTCGAAATAGGACAGATAGTTTTCGAATAATATTGTACAGAGAAATAAATTCTGTTTTCTTTACCTTTAAGATGTCAATGAAACAAAGTAATTTGACCCTAGCAAAGACAAGCTTGTTTAAAAATTGAACCTGTTATAATCATCAAATGATCTGAAACTGTTTTCTTTTACCTGTTGAAACTGAGCACTAGCCCATAGTGTGTTGTGATTCCTCGTGAAATGTCAAACAATAGCCCACAGACATTTTCTGTCTCGAGTACCACCTGAAAAATATATCCAGCTCAGATTTGAAATCAAGATTCTTCTTTGTTTTATATTTCTTTAAATCTGTCTTTTCATGTGGCTCAGGGTGGTGAAGAGTTATGAAGGAAGACGCGAAAAAAGTCGGCGTCTTCCACGATAGTTGTCTACAACAAATCTGAATGTTTATTTGCACAACGAAATCACAAATTAGGAACTATACATGAGAACAGACAGCAGGTATATGTCCCTGGAGATAAAGAAACATACCATGACCTGGCCACGTCCTGAGATTTCCCATTGAAAGAATTCACCAACTGGGAAGGCGTAGGCTAAATACCACCTGGCGAGGGTCAGTGATGACAAAAGAAGCGGGTCTCATGGAACGAAGCCCACCGGAGTACGACATAGGTCATGGAATCGTGACCAAGGAGATCAAGATAGAGATATGGGTGGGGCCTTCTGAATTGAATTAATTGATAATAGAAAATGTTGCTTACCATCAATTACAGACATAAATACTCAAAATTCTATGCCAACCACCAAGTTTTCTGCATGTCAATCATTTTTTGCACATTTTCTTACTGCCCATCCAAGAGTTGAAATTGCCAACCAGTGGATAATATTGCCCAGGTGAGAAACGACACTTTAAACAGTTCCCCATCGAAAATTTAATCTTTTCCAATCAAAATGAATATAACACAATTTCTCACAAAAGTTTCTTAGAACCCTCCTCCTGCTCTCTCCTTGTACTTAAATCAGGTGAGTGAAAGGATTACTGTGAAGTGACCTGCTAGAAAATTTACTATTGAAGTTTGTATAATAGATATTTGCTGTGTTTGAATGTTGTGAAAAGGATTTCAGATTTATTCTTCCCATAGGTCATGGATTGGTGAGCAAGGAGAGTGGATCAGGTTGGAGATATGGGTTAGGTAGGATGCACAAGTGCTCTGAATTAATAATCAGAATTATTTATCAGAATCATTTATCTGCTTATCTAAGCAATGTAGCCTCAGAATTAAGATTACTTTTTATCAGAGCAATGTCTTCTCAATAGCTGCCTATGAAAGATCTGCAATATTTACCTGCCCAACAAGACGTCTACTGGGGGAATTGTATACGAGGACAGACTGTAGAAATATGTCCCTTGAGATAAAGACATAATGACTCAATCATATCCTGAGAATGCTCTTCATGAGAATGCTTTAAGATGGATCCTAACTGGGAAGAGGTAGGTCAAAGACCACCTGGTAGAGAACAGAGATGATTAACTTAGAAGAGATGGGTCTCACATGGAACAAAGAACAAACTGAAGATCAAGACGGGGTTCAATGGCTTGGTATGATTGATCCCCTGCTTCCCCTCTACTCTGACTTCCTCCTCCCTATCTTTTTCCTTTTCCCCTTTATTTCTCTCTGTACTCTTTCCCTTTTCTCATTTGTTTGTTTTATCTCCTTCTTCCTCCTTATTCGTCATTATCATCTTTTTTTTATATAGAAAACAAAACTCAATCTTGTAAAATCCTATCGCCTACAGAACCTTTCTTTTTAGAGGAATGTGGATCTCCATATAACTTTCCCAGCTTTCTACACATTCCTATTATTTAATAATCAACAAAATATCCCCCTTCTTTCAGAACTCTTTCTAGGCTTTATTGATTTTTATGTTTTCACTCCTTTTTACTCAATTCTAAAGAATTCTAAACTTTCAAAACATTTACAAAATTGTCTTTACGCATTCACTCATGTTAGTCTACACAATATCTTCAAAGTTTCTCTATAATCTTAATCAAATTCTACGTAAGGCCATCAGCTAAGGAAGAATTGATTAAAGCTGCTTCAAGATGGACCCCATTTGAGAAGAGGTGGGCCAAAGACCCCCTAGCAGAGGACAGTGGTGAAGAGACTGGAAGAGAAAGTTCACTCACGGGTCAAAATACAAAATAAAATACAAGACTGGCTTTGATCGTGTGGTATGATTGCAGCCTGACGGGATTAAGAAGAATAATTGATAATTAATTGATATCTCATTGTTTCCTACTTCATTGTTAATCTATATTTATTTTATATTTTATGCTTTATATTTCATGCTTCTAAGGCGGAGAAATAAATGGAGAAGATAATTCAGAATTGCAGTATCATCGTTCATAAAAACTAACCAAAAGTAGATTGTAAGAAAGAAACATCATTTTGCCGATAGCACAATAAGAAAATATTGAGGATGAAAGGGTCAATTTAAAGAAACAGATTAGATTATCAAACAATTGGACACGTATCGATTACCTGCATAGATAGATAGATAGATAGATAGATAGATAGATAGATACATACATACATACATACATACATACATACATATATATACGTATATCTTTGAACAGTAGTTCTCACACTATTTTGAATAATTTCTTCGGGAATTTTCCTAGATAAGGAATGATCATTATTACGTGCTGAACCTTTCGAACAAGTGACCTCATCTTGGTTGTTTTTACCACAACGTTTTGTCCGTTGTGCCTTTCGGATTTCTTCGGGTGTTTGTCTTACTCGGTAATTATCGATGACTTTCGAACTGCATTAGCATTCGTCTTAGTGATTGCTCTGCAGCTGTGTTATATATTTTACTCCATTGATTTTACTTCAGATGATAGATGGTCGGTCAAGTTCAACCAGGATTTCTCTTTTTTTTTTCTTCCAAGTCAGGCAGGTTCTCCTTCACTTAGAAAGATTGGAAAAACACAATTTCTCTTAACCTACGGCCCCACTCCATTAGGCAGCCAGTGCAACTCAGCTAAGTTACATCCTCATCAGCCTTTTCGCATACGCCGTTTGACATGGACCTTCCCCAAGATCCACCAGACCTCTCGATCGTGGGCATTGCTGAGTCAATACTTTCTGAACTTGTCTGGTTCGTCACGCCCTTCTAATTTAGCCGACCTCAGTTTTACATATGATCTCTGGGGATCAACGTTGTGAGTCATGATGTCCAGCATTCGTCTATCATTCTTGTAACATGACCAGTTTTTAACCCTGATCTAATTTGCTGGGGATAGAATCACTAACTAAATTTCATAATTATAGTGTAAATTAATTATTTCAAGCCATTCAACGATGTGAGAGTTTCAACCCATAGAAAATGTGAGTTCTTTTGTAACTTATAATGTTTCTTTTGATATATTTTTTTCTCTCGACCATTTATGTCAGCAAAATTCAAGAACAGCCATAACTATAAAGATCATTTCTTTGTGCTCACTGGAGTAGGTCTTTAGCAAGATGGTTTTCAAAAATCCCAACCCAAAAGAAGTAATTGGTTGTGGGGTTATGTTTGGCTACGTTCATGTTTACCTTAAACGTTTACAATTCCTTTAATTCGTCGGATGTTTCTATATTTGTTTTGAATAAAAATTTAGGGTCTGCCTTCGTGCTCTCTCCGATAATAATGGTTTGATTTCTATGTATCTATCCCTCTAAACAATACAAAAGGTGTGATTCTGTTTATTTGTATATGCAGCCAGTGTAAAAGAATCAAGGTAAACCTGAAAAACAGATTTGATCTCTCATTAAGACCGAAGATCCCATCTAGGACTTCCGCAAGGACAAGCTTAAAATCCCGCCCTTATGAAAAATCATCTCATTGAAATATGAATATTAGTAAGATAGCAAATGAAGAAGATAACTAAAATCATTCAAAATACACAAAAAAGGCCTCTAGTAGACGATTGAAATTACTCTCCCCCATTATTGAATTCTGAAAGGTCTACCATTGAATTCTGAAAGGTCTACCATTGAATTCTGAAAGGCCTGCCATCGTATTCTGAAAGGTCTACCATTGAATTCTGAAAGGTTTACCATTGAATTCTGAAAGGCCTGCTATTGTATTCTGAAAGGCCCACCACTGAATTCTTGAAGATCTACCATTGGATTCTGAAAGGCCTGCCATTGTATTCTGTAAGGTCAATCATTCAATAGTTTCCTTCTCCTCAATTAAGATTCAAGCGTTTCCAGTACTACACAAAGAGCCAACGACATCAGAATGAATACTGCAGCACTGATTATGCAATTATAGCAATTATGACATCAATCACAGTGTAAGACTAGAAAGCACCAAGCGACTGCATACCTCTGCCAACGCCACTATCATTAAAAAGTGAATGAAATTCAATCTATGAAAGGTTCGGATGCAGGGGAGGTATCTGCGTTGAAAAATTCCTGGATCCTTCTCAAATTTGTTTGCTCATGATCAACACTTGACATGTGACTGAAATTCGTTGGAGACTCAAGTGAATATTGCGTAGGAAAATCTAAATATTCGTAGCTTTCTTTCCCTTGATTGAAGCTTGATCGTTCTCTGTGCTGCGCAAAGAACCTATGACGTCAGAATGAATACAATGGCACTGATTAGATAATTACTACTCCTTACGTGAAAGGATATCATTCATCGAAAAAGTGAAAGGAAGCACGAATCTTACAAAACCGTTTAGTCAATAATTGTGTGCTCGCCCAAATTTTATGACTTTCGATGAGGTGGTCGGCCTGGATGTCAAAGGGCAGGAGTACTTTATGATTTGTACTTTCCAGGACATTCTCTGGTTGGTGCAGGTTTGTCTTGATGATATTTCAACTACCCCTGATAAAGCAATATACAGCATATGGCCCGCAGGTCGTAGTGCTGACTCTGATTAAATACATGCGATCAATGAAGAGTCAAGAATTGATTTAAACATGAATGTAAACATAGGTTTGGAGTAAGTTCCTTATGTCTGATATTTGATATGGACCATATTTTTTTTCAAATTGAATTCCGGTGTCCCCCAAATTGTGGGGGTCCTGGGCAACTGTCCAGTGGGCCTATGTTTGCTATTTGAAAATATGAACTTTTTTTTTCAAATTGAATGTCAGGGTGACTAAGATCATAAAGCCGTTTGGCAGCTGCCCAGCGGGTCTATGTCTTTTATTTGATAATATGAATCTTTTTTCCCCAAAATCAATTTCAGAGACCCTAAAATTGTGGGGGCCATCTTGGCAATCCAGTCTTCCTATGCGATCAGACGGTCCTGGTGCTAATAGAAATTGTCTACATGGTCAAACTCAAGTCGTTTGTGCAGCTCCCGATCTATGACTGTTGCGACCCTGTCGTGCCTATTCTTGTATTCGTGCTGGGCCTGTCTAACTACAGTAGCCAATTATGTGCTCTTTCTTTAAAGGGGCGAAATTTACTGGGGTTTTTTTCTGGGTTTTGTCAATCTTCGTCATGCCTGCTCTGCGCAAAGAGGCTAGAATACTGCATCACTGATCAAGTAATTATAGCTTCTAAGCAAGAGGAAACCATCGATCACAATGTAAAAAGAAGGCCAGCCTTACAACTGCTATTGTCAATGTTGTGTATTCGTTCAAATTATCCGACTTTCGATGTAACGAACGAAACGCACACAAACAAAAGCAAACAGAGATAAATGATTCTTTCGCTAAGTTAAGCAATAATTTCTTTCGTTCAATCAATTCATTAATTCGCGTATTCATCGAAGAACTGGATCATTCCCAATTACCTACCACGAGAAGTTCTCAATGGCCATGAAAAAAACTAATATGATGGAATACAATGAACAAACATTAGCGTATTTTGCCCCCTTCTTTTTTTTTTCATTCATTAGCATCCATAGTTTTTTTTTCTCCCCAACACTCCTATATCATTTATTTTAATTTTCACGTTTCTGTAAGGAAGCTTATATATGAACTAGTTTACCGGTGCCGTCAAAAGATAACGGAAGTATTCAGATACTTTTGCAGTTTGAATAATTCTGCATCATCATCATCATCATCATCATCATCATCATCATCATCATTGTCCGTCGTTAGCTGTAGACTTTCCCCTGGATCCGCCAGACCTCTCTATCATGAGCGTCCCGAAGCTTATACTTTCTGAAATTGCCATCTTGTATTCTACTGGCCTCGATTTCGCATGTGGGGATCCATGTTGTAGGTCATGATGTCCAGCGGTTGTCTGACACTCTTGCAACATTACAAGCCCATTGCCGCTTGAGTTTTTTTTTTTTGGTAGTGAATTCTACGATGTCTCAGACTCCTGTTTCTCCCCAAAGTATTGTGCTGTCTTGTGATCTCTCCATGTGATGTTGAGCATGATTCTGCACGTTGCATTGTTTTCAGTTTGTGGGTCTGTTTCTTGGTTAGGTTCCATGTTTCAGCTCCATGGGTGACTATCAGGAGAACGCATTGGTTGCATACCCTTCTTTCTAGGACTTTTGGGAGATTTTTCTAGTCCTTGAAGGTTGAGCTTGCTCTACCTAAAGCTTGCCTTCTAAAACTACCCAGAAGAAACGAAGACAAGACAACATACTCCTGACCAAAGCTATTGAGAAAATTTTTCAATTACGCTCTAGTTAAAAATGTCATAAACATGTCTGGTTAGTCACCGTATAGAAACCGTCTCTTGGCTGACGCATTTTGGTAGCACGCTGTATTTGGGGTGATCAATTAAGAAATTGGAACATATCGGGTGGTCATTGAATGAATTACTTCTCTTAACTTCTGCACAGTGATCCTTAGAAAAAGGATTTTCAAAAAAACAAGCGGGAAAACTACTGGACACAAACTAAGGGACCAATTTACCATAAAGTTACATCGTGAACTGGACAACCCCATCCCACCTCCAACACTAAAAAATCATTTGGGGGGATTTACAAAAACGAAAAAAAGCTATTTTTTTTCCTAGACATAATCCATATTATGTCAAAAAGAAACAACTTTTTTTTTGTAATTGTTTAACTATTCCTTTACCTCTATTGGTGAGAACCTTGCATGTGATACATACATAAATAGCCAGCCAGCCAGAAGTAATTGAAAACTGAAGAGACCCGTGTTGACTGTCTTGGTTACAACAATAGTTGATGGTTTCTAAGAAGACTCAAACATTAGCGTGTTTTGTGCCTCCTTTTATTTTTTTCATTCAGTTTCATTCATCGGTTTTTTTTCATACACTCTACTCCCCATCCTCGTCAATCCCTCTTTATCTTTACATACCTATAAGAATGCTCGTATATGAACTAGTTTCCCCAGGACGTTCTATCTGGGTTGGATAAAAAATATTACAAGATTTTTCTTGAAAATCGGAAACTTTTTTTTTACTTTAAACCGCCCGTTAGGTCCATCGACAATATTTACCATATTTGGTTGGACGAATCTGACTTTTAGTATTACATAGAAATAAATGGAAATCCGATCATTGTTATAGGGATGAGTCCACACGCAGACCAAATAAAGGTATTTTAAAGAATTCTTCACTTCAAAACCTTCCCTTAGGTCCATTGAGTATGCAAGCTAAACTTGGTTTGGCTGTACCCATGTTTGGGTGATTTCTTCAACACGGCAGAAAGTTCTCAATTGTATACATGGATATAAGAGAGGAATGTTGCATTTGGCCCGGGGATTCGCCTAGTAGGTTCATTCTGCCTGAAGGGGTAGGAAAGTTTTTCTTGATGTTTACCGTTATTAAAGAGGCACATTCGGTCATTTCTCCCGGATTTAGATTATTAATAAATTTATCAAGGTAAGGTCCAAAAAATCGAAATGCTTCTTAAAAAAAAAAATTGAAAGAAAAAAAAAAGAATTTTATAGAGTGTGTACAGATGCCAATTTTCAAGTTCATTGACAAAACATAATGGCCAGGAGAAACAAGAAACATACGAACGAACAAACACTCGTGCGAATAAAAAAAAAGGGAGACAACGTTTTGTCATCTTTGATGGCTATGGTTGTTCAATACATTTTTGTGTGTGTACGCCTGCGTGTGTGTTTGTCTTTTGGCACAATGTCAAATGCCTCCATGGATGAGTGTGATCTGTATGTGTGAAAAGTAATCTAGTCCTTTTTGTCCGCTGGCAATATTGGTATCCTCAACGGACTTTTGTCGTTTGCAAACGTCAAGGTGTGACACAAAAGTGAAAAGACTGAGAGAAATTGAGAAAGATTTTAGAAAAATACATAATGTTATTCTGCTTCTTCCCAACTGTGTTACGATGTTTCACTTTCACTTGTAGCCTTAGGGAAAGGTTATGGGGTTCAATAAGAGGTAGAACTACGAATATATATATATATATATATATATATATATATATATATATATATATATATATATATATATATGAATTGCGTTATATTATGTTGAAACTTTTATTTGAAATAGTCTCTTGTCATTACAAGGTGAATGTATCATTTGGCTAAGAGGACATAAATAGAATGATAGAATCGATTTAGCTCAATGGCAAGCGCAACGCTACATTGGATTCATTTATATTGCCCAGGCTAAATGATACATACACTGTATGATGATGGGCGATAATTTCAAATAAGAATTTCAATATAATACAACGCATTTCATTCATATATATATATATATATATATATATATATATATATATATATATATATATATATATATATATATATATATATATATATATATTAATATTAAGAAATGGATCCATGATCCAGCAGGAATAATAAGAAAATGAGTTATATTTTTTTAAACATCATTTGAAATTACCTCCTGTTATGACTCGGTGAATGTGTGATTTGATCGTGTAATAATTTGCCGTGAAATAGCAGGAGGTCATTTCAAATAGAGTTTGAAATAATGTGATGCATCTTACAATTATTTCCGTCGGATCAGCTGTCCATTTCTTGATAATATAATTGTCTTCGTAGAGACAATACAGCAGATATGGACAGTGAATGAACGAGATAAGAATATTGACATAAAACAGTCGACTCCAGCAGAAACTCATTTACTTAAATTGCTTATTCTATTTACGCTCTACGTCAAATCACACATTTACCGTGTAATGACGTGGGGGTAATTTCAAACTGAATTTCAAATAATATAACGCATTTTGTAAATATACATAGTCTAGAAAGTTTTACAGCTCTCTCTCTCTCTCTCTCTCTCTATATATATATATATATATATATATTTATATATATATATGTATATATATATATATTTATATATATATATATATGAATATATATATATGTATATATAAATATATATATATATATTTATATATATATTTATATATATATATATATATATATATATATATATATATATATATATATATATATGAATGTGTATGTGTGTGTGTATAGAGAATGTGAAGCTATCCGACAGTATGTTGATGGAAGTGACAATTTGGAAGGAGATATAAAACTTGAAAGAAAACAGGTGTTAGATCTCAATTCTTTTTTTATTATTCTGATATGTAATCTGCAAAACTTTCTGTGAACCACTGAAATTTTTTCTCTGAGAAAGATGGCTGGTAGCTGTCAAAATGCATCTAAGCATGCCCACAGAATAATTTAAAAAAATGAGATGTAACACCTGCTTCCTCGTAAGTTTTTCTTTTCACCTTTCAAATGTCACTTTCATTGACATATATATTTACGTCTGTATTTATATTTTATATATATATATCATAAATATGTATTATTTACCTAAAATATATAACTGAGAGATGACTGTGTGTTTGTCAGTCCGTTTCTCACACTATAAAAAGTAATTAAAGATGGATGCCGCCCGGCAAAATTTGGTATGTCTACTTGATTGACCTACGGTTTACAAATGAACTATAATACCAAAATGGAATCCACTTTCCACCCACATACACATCTCTTTTATGTTTTTAAATGTAATTCTCAAGGTGCGTAAAGTGAAGAGAAACCCACCCTTTAAGGGATCAAAAGTTAAGTGAGACTTTTTCCCCTCTTTTGAAAGGTCGAAAAGGGCTGGAATTCTTTCTCTCTTATAAGGTGTCATCAATGAAGGGCGACTCCCGTCTTTAAGAGGTCAAAAGTAAAGGGAAACTTCCATCTTTGTGAGTTCTAGAATGTGCAAAAGCACTATAGGGAGTCGAGTGATCTTTTTTCTTTAATTTCCCTAATGGTTTTGACTCGCGGCCATTTCAAGGTAAATGCGTGTGTGTGTGCACGCACAAGCATGAGTGTGTATGTGTGTGTCCTTTGAAACAGTGTCAAAATGTGTGAAAAGCAATTTAGTCATTTTTGACAATTTTGTGGAATTGTATTTCTAAGACTAAGTGTGAAAGGAAGTTGAAATGACAATGAGTGATCGGGAAACTAAACCAAATGGATGTCACGGTATGCACTGAACAAACACACACAAACACACACACACACACACACACACACACATATATATATGTGAGTGTGTATATATATATATATATGATTATATTTCATCTCTTCATGTGTATGTGACATCATCATCATCATCATCATCATCATCATCATCGTCGTCGTCGTCTGTACGAACCTTCAACTCATCCCTTGCAGTAGCTCTGATGTTCTGACAACTTTGTGTCATCTGCATCTGTCTTCTACTGTCTTTACAAGATGCCGAAGAAGGTTAAGCCTGTCTCTTTCCAGGATTATCTACCCACCTTTTTTTTTGTCTGCCCTTTCATCTCTTCAAAGATCTTGAGAGATCCGCTAGGCAAAGCCAGACGATCGGGCGATATGATCATATTGCTCAAGCTAAAACTTCTTGAAAGTTGTTGATAGTAAGTCTTTTGAGGAGGCCAATGTTGGTCTCAGGTCACACGTCTAGCATTGTTTGACCTTTCAAACAACGGCCATAAGTTAAAACAGATGTTTTCTATTGCTTAATTTTTTTTTTTGCAAATACTACATACAGGTTGTCCATAAACCATCAGTTCAACTTTGAAAATTCATTTTTTTAAAAAGTATTTAGATAGTAGAAAGAATCTTTACGTAATTGTGCAGGATTTGTCACAAAATAGAGACAAAGTAAAAGTTTTTTCACAAACATTAGCTCACATCTCCATGAGTGTCATTCAGTGGTGCGTGGTGCTTGGTGTCTTGGGTGTACTGTGTGCTACGGATGCACAAAAACTGCAAAAAATTGTAAAAGGCAATGACCGGTTTTGGCACAATGTCGGGAAGGCAGTCTCGATTGTAGGAATCAGAGAATCGATGAATAACAGAATTCGGATTAGACATTATTATGGGTTGATAATAGTTTGTAACTTCGAATATGCGATGGTAGAAAACTTTACAATTTATAATCGGGACCACCTTCCCTTTTACTCGTCGTTGCTTTATAAAGAGACTACAATATGGTAGTGTATTAGTGCTTCCACAAAACACTATACGCTATTCGTGCCATTGGTCACTTGAAGCACATCTTGATGATTTTTGATTTCCTGCAAGATTCGTCGGAGTATCACTACATCAATGGTGGATATTGCTTGACAGAATCTTCGATCATTAGGGTATCGAACATTTGTTTGGAAGGTGATGGCTTAAATGTAGACCTAAGAAAAAAAATCGATAGGAGATACATCAGGTGACCTAGACCACCAAGGAATCGGACCATTCCGACCGACCGACCGACCGGTTTGTCACAGCGCCACACGAAACAAGGCAACTTCAGAAGAACAGTTCATGAATCAATGCGCGTGGTGGTATCATTTTCAACGGAATCATTGGCCCGTTTTTTTCTTTGTAGAAAAGGCAATTCCGGCCAATATTTACCATGATGTTTTTTTAAAGAATTATGGAACCGCAATTGGTTGGCCTAAGTAGCAGATAATTGTTCCCCAGTAGGATGGTACGCGACCTCATTAGGGGCTGGTCGTTCGGGGGATTCTCAATGGAACTTTCCCTGTCAGGAAATCGTACATGTTTAGATTTGTCACGTATAACCAGCAGTGCCCGTGTAGAAATATAGTGGCCACATTAAACGAGGCAACTTTAGAACATCCACGTTTAGAGTCCACCTGGAAGATCACATCCGTTTGAAAGAGCGATAGGATAGAAGGAATACTTGATCAGCCTCTTCATGTCGGCCCTTTAGTTTCATTGAATGCTAGTAGTTCATCCTTCAATGGCAGAATTATCTTACCGTCACCCCACTCGCCAGAGGTCGCCAAATACTTTAGACCATCGACTCTTCTATGAAATCCTTGTGCAGTCATCGACACCCTGACAGGGCTACCAAAAGAGGGATACCAAACGTACCAATACCACATCCTAAAACGTACCAAATTTTCCATGGTATATATTAGATCGTGATAAATGAATGAAAATGAGACTAATTATATATATATATATATATATATATATATATATATATATATATATACATACATACATATATATATATATATACATATATATATATATATATATATATATATATATATATGAGATGTCTAGTTGCATGAAGTTGTTTTTTTAAATTTCTTTTACGGGTGTCAGCTCTTGACTCCTAAGACCCTTTCTGGTGTTTATCAAACCCTTAGTATCATCGACTACTTTCACGACCCTTGCTCTAAATGAACTGCTTAGAGTTTTCTTTTGGTTAGAGCAAAGGACTGTTCTTTCCAGGCTTGAAATGCAAGTCAAGACGTAACATGTGTTTTTGCTGTTCATCAGGCCTGTAATACTGCCCATATTTCGACTGTCGACTAGTATCTCCTGGGTGATGGGAAAACGAAAGGATGTAATTATGCAACGAAGTAACTCGAATTTTGTGTCATGGTTATTTAACCATTAACTGTATTATCTGTGTCATAGTTATCCATAGCAAGATAAAAGTCCCCTGTCCATTGCATGATATTACATTGCAAATTATCCATTACAAGATAAAAGCCCCGACTCACATATAGAACTGAGTTGCCATCAATCGCAATAAAATAGAAGTTTTGTTGAGTTAGACACAGAAGGGCAATGATGGAAACTTCCATCATCGGCAATGGATAAGTTTGTTTTTTTTTTTCCACTGGTCCTCCTTTCATCTAACTTCTGTTTCCCTCTGTCGTAACTCAAAGATCGTCATCGTACAGGCATTAAATAAGCAGCGTATATCGGAATAAAGGGTGAGTCTTATTCTCTATTTCCATTCTGTGCAGATTGTTTACCGATATACAATGAAGGAACACGCAGGAAATACAAAGAATAGAGTGAGAAGGAAGTGCGAAGCGGTACTAAAAAATAAAATGGCGCGAAATGTTACTAAAAAAATGTCTCGTAGCGTTAATAAGAAAATGGTGCGAGACGTAAGTAAAAAAGACAAAAACAAAAAGAAACAAAATTTGACTATTTCAAAGTATTTGGGGCCAGGCTTTTAAATCGAAAACAGTGAATAAAAGAAGAAAAAAAATAACAGATATAATACAATAGTGAATTCAACAGAACAAAAGTGACTGAGAGGTAAATTCTAGGATATCTGTTGATATTCAAGTAGATGACAAATGAATTTAAAGAAAGCGATTTGCAGTCCGACATACATTTTAGTTGTGCGCAGAAATAAATTTCTTCCTAGACAGTCAGTAGTGGGACGAAATTCAAAGGAAACATTCGATGAGGGTTTTTTGATGACGCAACAAGAACCATAAGTTCATTGACGCGTCCTCGATACATGGTAGTAGTAGCAGGGTGAGGAGGAGGAAGATAGGGAATGTCTGGACCAAGTTTCGTATAAATCCAACCTCAAACGACTGAGAAAATTGATATTTAGCATTATTAGTTTTGGTAGCATTAGCAGGAGGAGAAAAAGGGAAGGGGGGATGGGAATGGTTCACCCGAAGATCAGGACCAAGTTTCATATCAATCTAACAATATACGACTGTGAAAATTGATATTTAGCATTATCAGTTTTTGTAACATTAGTAGGAGGAGGAGGAGGAGAAAAAGGAAGATGGGTATGGTTCCCCCGAAGATCTGGACCAAGTTTCATATCAATCTAACAACATGCATAAGTGAAAATTGATATTTAGCATTATTAGTTTTGGTAGCATTAACAGGAGGAAAAAAGGGGAAATGGAAGATGAGAGTGGACCAAGTTTCATATCAATCCAATATCCTTCTACTGAGGAAGATTTATATCCAACATATTGAGGATCGACAGGCCAAAAAGTGCCATAGGGATGTGTAAACGTATCTAGAAACACCCCTGAGACAACTGTGGCCATAGAATCCGACCCTCCCTAAAAAAATATCTGTATCTACATGAATTGTTGTCAGGTAAACAGATAGAAAGATACAGACACCGTCTCAACAATATTGAAATTAATTATGCTGAGATTTACTCTGTGTCCTCATCATTGTTGTACCCTCCGGCCCTCTGCAGGTGTCTGTCGTAGTCGGTAACCTTCTGGGAATTTCGAACCGAAGCCAAGTGGGTATATTTTTTCACATTCAGCTGTCCATGCCAGGGGATATCTTCTATCTAATCAATTCTTCCTAGTTAACTCTTCCTAGCAATTTCGCTTGTCCGAACCAGATTTTCTACACTCCTCACAACCGCCAGTTTGGTAACAAGATTCGCATAATCAATGCTTTAATTTACTCAGCAACGTATCCCCAGCGAAGGTATTGGAATGCTATTGCAATACGCACATTAGTGGTCATTTGTTGGACAGAAATGAAATAAAATGAAGAGACGTAATTTGCCACAATCCCAGCCTCTAAATAGACTTGAAATACGTCCTTTTTCATCAACAGTATGGAAATATTGAGAATCTCATTAACTGGCATTCCTACATGAATAGATGTTTCAATGAATACATTAACTGGTGACGGGAAAGAATATGTGTGAAACCTGTAGGAGAATAGGGAGAGGACGATTTCTATGAAATAATAAATCTAAGAGATAAGTAAGAAGTAAGGGAAAACCACGCTGGTTGGGGATTATTTTATATTTGATAACTTGGATATTCTCTCATATGTGTTCAAAGTTGCATTTCTCAGCTCTCAGAAAATAAGATTTCTCTGACTGGTTTCAATGAGATTATCCAGAGAGTAATGAATGCCCTTGTGGTCTCTGTGGATGAACTCATTGAAAACCCCGATGGATGTTAACATTCTATGCCTCTTGCATTCGTCAATATATATATATAGGTAGTCATCCACAGACAGCTGTTTCGTTGTATTATAACTCTTCAATGTGGCTATAGACTATCCCATCCAGCAACACGGCGCAGGATTGAAACCTTTGCTTCAAGACCCGGAGGCTGGTATCATACCTCTGTTCCATGGAACTGGGTGGTCACTGAGGTCAAATTTGAGTCATATATTCATTTTACGCACAAATTCTTCATCCACCACAGTGCTCTATTTCTATGGAAGAGCATTGCGTGAGCTTACAATGAATGAGTTACCTCACTTAAAGAGTGCTCAACCCTGGATAGGGGAGCGTTAATTATTGTGTCATCCACGGACAGCTGTATCGTTGTATTACAACTTTTCGGTGTGGCTATAGACTATCCATTATATATATATATATATATATATATATATATATATATATATATATATATATATATAGTAGATTGTGGATTCACTACGCAAACTAGCTCATGTTTCAGGCCTCTTTGCCTGATGTGGCCCGAAGAGGGCTGAAACATGAGCTAGTTTGTGCAGCGAATCCACAATCTACTATTTATTTCCAGCTCTACTCTAAAACAACTCAACTCCATGAGTAAAATGTTGTATGTATCGAGCACTCTATGAAATAGATCCATTACATTTCAGAAGTGGCTTTATACTATTGATATATTATTATATTATGTTATACTGCTAGCCTGATTTGTACCACATATCCTCTGTGTGTGTGTGTGTGTGTGTGTGTGTATATATATATATATATATATATATATATATATATATATATATATATATATATATATATATATATATACTGTCTTTGCAAAAAAAGACATAGATAAAATCTAGCAAAAGCGCTAGCTTGGGAAAAATACTCGCCAAAAAATAACGAATTAATCACGATCGACCTCAGCAAATAGAAGTGGTCTTATTTCAAGAATGCTGTACAAAGGAAAACCTTCTGGCTAGGCAGACCCGTATAGACACCTCTGGGTATTATCATATCCTTGGCTTATAACTCCATGAAAAGTGCGTGAACGACTGAATGACACAGAGAGAGAGGGGGAAACAAACAGAACAAAGAGAGGGAGAGGCTTAAAAAGTACAAAGAGGAAGAGGGAGATGAAGAGTGACACTCCTACTGAATATTTCATTTCTTCTCCATATTTCCCGCCCCTTCTACTGGGTGATTTCCAAATGCTGAATAGAGCTCTATCACAATCAATTCTCTATGTACATCCTCCTTGTTCTGTCAGCTCTGACGAACAATTCATTATCGGTCATTCAAATATTTTCTACTAACCCAATGAAAGGTGTCTCTGCAAGGGAATCATTAATGAAAATAGTTCCGGTCGGATTAAAGAGCATAAAGATTGGTTCTATTTTATTTCGTTTTGTACATTCCTATCTCGACCTGCTGATCGATACTCTTTTTCATTGAGAAAAGAATAGAAAATCGTTGTTAACAAAAAGTACTATTGAAAGACATGCTGCTTTGGTAATCTAAAGCACTGAAATAAATGGAAAAATAACCCATGGGAATGCCTGAAGAGACCACCCTGGCACACAACCAAAATCTTCCGCTCGTAGACACTCTAAACCGAATTCATTTTACTTTTTCGCCCGAGTTGGGCCGTTATCCTTTCGTGAATATCTTTATGTTTCACTTTTATCCGATTGCACACCCCAGCCCCATTTCAGAATCTCTCCTCTACCACCATCCGTTTCAATATAAAGCAAATACTTTAAAGACTAACAGGTGGAAATGGGGCGGATAGAAAGAAGTTTCATGCCAAGACCAGATCTGGATTGGTTAACAGCGTCTGTGAGAAAATCAAGTGACAGGAAGATGGAATGCTTGGAGAGACAGACACCGTTCTTATCAAAGGAACAAGACTGTTTTCTGAACAGAAAGAAAGCCAGAAAGACAGAAAGGTAAAGACGGAAAGAAACGATATATGGAGAGAGAGAGAGAGAGAGAGAGAGAGCAGAGGAAGAAGGATATTTTTCTTCTTATGCCACACTATGTCATATTAATCCTATTTTCGAAATTAATTTTTGAAACAAAAAATATAGGAATTAGAGAGAGAGAGAGAGAGAGAGAGAGAGAGAGAGAGAGAGAAAGAAAGTAGACTATACAGTGTTTATACCTAATCTATACACTTACAACTTTTTTTCATTTTACAAATTATTTTGTTAGATTTCGGACGATAGTTTTTGTTGTAATTTCGATGCAATGATTATTTATTTTAACGGGAATTAACTCAAAAAATCAACTGAGAAGAAACAATTTCATTACGGAAACAAATATCACAAACTGTATTTACAACAGGCAGTTTTTGAACTGTCTATCCATGTTCTTGTTAATAAAACCAACAAGCAGATGTACGTCGAAAATATACTCCTTCTTGGCATCCATACATAGACTTGAACTCTCCACGCCAAACGCTGATGCATACAGAGGCATAAAATGACACATATATCTGAGAATTTCTACAACTGCTCGAACTTACATATATATTCATAAGTATACAAAACACAAATGGGGAAAAAACTATTAATACAAACAAAAATGCTGAAAAACGCCATTTTGGGGGGGTATTAGAAACCATCTACCAAAACTGTCACCAAAAGTGTCAACATGGGTTTCTTCAGTTTTCAAGTTGGTTTAGCCATTTGTTAATTTATGTGTGTGTCACGCAGGCAGGTTGCACCAATGGAGCTAGAGGGCTGAAAATGTCAACATTTACTCATTTTAGTTATTTTTAGTTCAAGCTTGTTTTTTTTTTAAATCCAGACCTTTTTAGTGATCACCACCAGACAGAAATCGGGCTGAGTTACTTATTTAGTTTCTTATTTATTCACCTCATTTTCTATCATTTAATTGATCACCTTATGCACGACATGCAGGTGAAAAACGTTGAACACGTGATGGTTTCTACTGAGTGATTGCCCAGACCTGTTACTTTTTCGGTTGATGGAAAAAAGATTAAGAGAATGTTTTTCTATTTCTGTTTACTTGGATGCCAACATTTCTGAAAGCCATTGTTACACTCAAAGGGAAGCAGCAATAGGTCTAGTTAGTCATTCAAAAGAAATGGTCACGTGAACGAAGTCTTTTGGCTTTATGCCGTGTTGGGGATGATCAATGATATTCTGCCAAAAGCCATTGCACAGTTTGAGAAGCTATCAGTACAGTATACACTCTTTATTTTATTTTATTTCTTG
This sequence comes from Thysanoteuthis rhombus, assembly GCA_963457665.1. Taxonomy (NCBI): domain Eukaryota; kingdom Metazoa; phylum Mollusca; class Cephalopoda; order Oegopsida; family Thysanoteuthidae; genus Thysanoteuthis; species Thysanoteuthis major. The sequence goes on along the minus strand of OY735230.1, from coordinate 10,270,910 downwards.
ACACGCACAAAAAATCTTTTATCTGCCTTTTCCCCCGAAAAATTACTTTTACTATCTTATAAAATACGTTTGGATTCATGGTAATTTTTGTACCTTTCATTTCTTTCGGGTTTTGGAATCACTTGTCACGAACAAAAAATCTTTTGTATACTATTCTCCTCGAAAAAAATTACTTTTACTTGCTTGTAAAATACGCTTAGAATGATGGTGATTTTTGTATCTTTCATTTTTTTTTCAGATTTTGGAATTACTTGATACACCCTAAAATCTTTTCTGTACCATTTTCCTCAAAAAAATTTACTTTTACTTGCTTGTAAAATACGCTTAGATTGATGGTAATTTTTGCAACTTTTATTTCTTTCAGTTTTTGAAATTACTTGACACACGAAAAAATGTCTTATGTACCATTCTCCTAAAAAAAATTACTTTTACTTGCTTGCAAAATACGATTAGAATGATGGTAATTTTTGTTTCTTTAATCTTTTTTCTTTCAGATTTTGGAAACACTTGATACACACTAAAGTCTCTTATTTTCCTGAAAAAAATTACTTTTACTTGCTTGTAAAATACGCTTAGATTGATGGTAATTGTTGTATCTTTTTTTTCTTTTTCAGGTTTTGGAATGACGACGCCAAGTACGCGAAGTGGGAAAGTGCTTCTGATTTTCTACGGATTTTTCGGTTGTGCTGGGGCCTTCTTATTCTTCAATTTGTTCCTCGAAAGAATAATCACTTTCTTGGCGCATATCCTGAAGAAAATACACGAGCGGGGACTCCGGCGGAAAGAGGGTCTCGATTCAGACCTGCACAGCGGGAACGAGCGGAGAGGTTCGGTCGTATCCGAAGACAGTTTAGACGCATGGAAACCATCAGTCTATTGGGTCATGCTCATTTTGTTGTTAGGGGCGGTGCTAGTCGCCTGTTGCGCTTCGGCAATGTACCAACCCGTTGAAAACTGGACTTATTTCGAGTCGATATATTTTTGCTTTGTAACATTTGCAACTATCGGCTTTGGAGATTACGTGGTCAGTCAAAAGACGCATTACGATTACGTACACCTATACCGATTTGGAAACTTTATATTTATTGTAATCGGTTGTTGTTGTATTTATAGCTTATTCAATGTGGCTTCGATAATCATCAAACAATTTTTAAACTGGATTTTGAGGAAATTGAACTGCCGATGTCAGTGCCGGCAAGATATACCGACGTTTCGGTCCAGGAGGAATGCAATCACCCCTGGCCTGAGACAGAGTCAGAAGAAAGCGGACAGTGTCACTGTTGTAGATGTTGATTATGATAGCGACAGTGAGTATCGTCGTAATTCCGGTGAGATGATATCCATGAAGGATTTCTTGCAGGCAAAAAATATAAACATCGCCATGATGCAGAAACGTTTGTGGGAAACTGCACAACGGGGAATGGTGCAACAGCAGAGTCAATCAGAGGTCGGCTTCCAAGGTGGAGTCGGGCCGTTGGCCATTTTGAATCGGAAGTTGGGAAAAGAAGATATTTGATTATAAATGGCCAGATATACTAAGAGGGCTAACTTTGAAATGAAAAAAAATATATATATATACCTGAATGAATGCTCTGAAGGCATTTTCATTCGGAATATTTAAACCAGTGGTTCTCAAACTTATTTGTATGACGGCGCACCAAGAAATACATTTGACTTATGCGGCACACCAACTCCATAAAAATATGAATATACATCGGTATTGCGAGGGACGTGTTCTACTGTTTGAATAACATCCTGCTTCCACATAGCAGTAAACTTTGAAGTAGTAATGGAGGTGTGTACTGTAAGTTGACGTACTGTAAAAATGAAATGAATTAGACGGAAACATTTCAGTAGGCAATGAACGAAACTTTTATATCAGCACACTGATATACGTACCCATCGACCCTTTTTTCCTTTCATCTGCCGCTAAAAAGGTTGAGATCTCGCGAAATCAAGTGATAAAACCACTAGATTGGCAACTCTGTGGCGGAAGCGGGACAGACATTATATCCATACTGGACACGTTAAAGGCACGAATTACATGTTTGCTTATTTGGAATAAATTACTTGGCAGACTTGGGGGATAATTGCAGCACTCTATTGTGCCGCGACCCACAGTTGAGAACCACTGATTTAAGCTGAAAGGAAAGTAGGGAATATGAGAGTAGCTGATATGAGGACGTTCTTTACTGCCCTTTGATCGCTTATTGATATCTTTTAAGAAAAAAAATAACCTATTAACTGCGGGAAGTGGCAAGTGTAATAGTTATCCATTGCAAGATAAAAGCCCTTGTCTTTTGCAAGATTCATTGCAAATAGTACATTGCAAGATAAAAAAAAGCCCCGACTGAAGGATAGAACGTAGTTGCCATCAATCACAATTAAACGGAGATTTTACTGAGTTAACCATAAAACTGCAATGACGGAAATTTCCATCATCCACAGTTGATGGGTCAGGAGGAGATTTTGAACAGGAACTATGCATAAGAATTCAGAAGAGATAGAAAAATGAAACGACAACGCAAGAAAAAAGCGATCAGAAGTTGTCGAGTGAAAAGAAAAGAGGAGAACTTGTAAATTATAGAAAAAGGAGAAAATAGAAAAGGTATAATATAAAAAATATAGTAAAATAAAGAATCGTAGAAGATGATAGAAACACAAAAGCAGAAGAAAAGAATTTAAGCAAAAGTAAAAGGTAGGAATGAAAGAAAAAATTAGGAGTAAAAAGGAAGAAACGGGAGGATAGCATGTAACGCTCTTCAAAGAAAAGGCGTTTAACATTCGTTACAAAAAGGCGCGAAACCTTTTTGCAAAAAAACAGAAGACAGAATTCCGCCATTTTTAAGTGTTTTGGGTCTGGCCATTATTTCGAAGATGGCCAGAAAAATAACTTAGAAAAAATATCAAAAGAAATGAAAAAAAAATAATTCAACGAGTACAATACAACGAGGAATTTGACAAAACAGGAAAAAAAACTGTAAGATGAATTCGGAAATAAGAAGGGGAAAAAAAATGAAAGAATATCAACATTTGGGAAAACAACCTAAAAATGTAAAGAAAATAAATTTAAAAAAAGAGTCATGTTTTGTTGGTTGATATGACAATAATGAATAATAATTGACAAATGAAATAATGATTCATTTAAAGCAGAAAAAATAAAAAATGATAATTTTATGGAGAAATCGTTTATAAGTCTCAACCTCACATGACGGACAAAAAAATTCAGAAAGGATGAAATGACAAAAGGAATAATCATACAGAATAATTTAATGGAGTTGAACAATTTTCAAATGACAAAAAATACAGAATCAAAAAAAGATGTTTGTTGGTTTTACGCAATGCTTTCTGCTAAGAGGCTTCAGACAGCTTTAAAATAATGTATACACTTAAATACATGCAAGTAAAGTGGACTCAATTGAGTTTCTTCATTCTTTTAATAATAGTAATAAATAATGACAGATAATGCCATCAAAATGTCAATAGTCATAATAATGATAGTGATATCATCTAATATAGGAAATGCAGCTGCTGAATGATTAGTAAGTACTAGTGAAAGTTTCGTCTTACCAGTGACGGATTTGCAACCAACCGGACCCACAGGCTGAGCTTTAGTGGGGCTTCGTCGTAGCTTTATATGTTTGGACCCTAATTTAGAAAAGAAATTAGTTTGTAATATTCTAGATACGAGAAAAGTATGCGTAAAAGTACTGAAATATCATACAAAATACTCATTTGTACACTCAATTAAACTATCTATTTGCACTCAGACCCCCTCCCTTTGGGTCCCTAGGCTTGAGCTTAATTAGCCTAATGGTCCATCCGTCACTGGTCTTGAAAGAGTCGTAGAAACGATTGGCTGCCAGTAATAAATGTTTGCCACACGTAGAACGAATTTCACGCATCAGAGAAAAATACTGAGTCGGGATTTGGGGAATTCTAGTTATCTCCTACTCTGTTTCGATGGTATTGATCTGCAATACCGCTGGTCTTCACTGGTTGACAAAACAGACGTGTCAGTATTTTGGATTGTAGACGGCGCTGCAGTCGACACAATGATAATCATGATGGCAAAACTAAACATAAATACAGGGTGTCCCAAAAGCAACCATCTATTTTGAGAAATACCAGAAACTTAAAGAGAAATAACTTCAAGGCATTAATAAACATGGCGCCCCTAAAGGGTTACAGTCTGAAAGATCTAGCCACAAAATAAATGTCTACCAAAGAGTTCCTTGAAAAGAGCTAAGGAATATAAAAGTTAGAACTATGAGGGCTTTACAGGGAAACTCTAGGGACACAATAAACCTTTTTTTTAAGAGTCCGAAGTCCTGTTAATATACATGCATATATTTGTGTTTGCTATGTATGTAATCAAAATTTTTAAAAACCAAGCCCCTAAACCTAATATCAATTTAAACGTGTAGCATTTTGTGGTCGTACTGCTTCTTTGCCTTCCTATGATAAGCTCAAATAAAGTATTAACACTTGTCACTTAGCTCTTTTGTCGTAGCTTTTTGTAGTGTATACTTAGCTACTTTATGGCTAGCTCTTGGCAAGTGTGCCATTCTTACAGTAACCATCTATTTTGGTGAAATAGAGGTGGATTTTAAACATAATTTCATACAAAATGTAGTTTTTCTTTACTTTTAAATTGATTAAAACCCAATTGCAGTATTTTTTTAATTTTTTGAAATTAGAGTGCGTTCACCTGGTTTAATATCCTTCGACGTTTCTGCCTGAGCTTTCATTATATTTGGAATGCACTACCAAGAATTAGAGATCTAGCTGAGCTCCGTAATTGTATTTCAATTAGAAAATCACACCTGAAATGCTCGAAGCAGTTGATCACTTTGAAATCTGTACATAATTGGACCCTGATAATTGAACTTCAGCCCGTATCCTATCATACATTAATTAAAAAAATGCTTGCATTTTGTTCCATAATATATATATATATATATATATATATATATATATATATATATATATATATATATATATATATATATATATATATATATATATATATATATATATCTATATATATATATATATATATATATATATATATATATATATATATATACGTACAGCACGTTCAAAAAGCACCCGATACATTTCAGATATCTCATTCTAACATCTTTATACAGCTTTGGAATTGACAGAATTTGAACCAAAGATTTTAAAAAGTGTAAAAAAAATGAAATAAATATTGACACGAGAATGAATATTGAAAAATAAAGATAAAAAAATATTTGGTCAAAATTCTGTCAATGTTGAAGTAAAGAAATGTTTTGGTTTTTTTTCCTTAAATGTATCGGATACTTTTTGCACTCACTGCATTAATCTATGCTAACAACCAAATTTTAAGAACATCACAGCTTTGGAATAGGTGGTATTTGATCCATAGGGCCGGGGAGCCATGGTGGAACAGCGGTATTGTTCCTAATTTCCCAAAACTGTGCCATGGTAAGCAACAGACGATTCTCTCAAGATGAATTCATTTATAATTTTTGTGAAAATGCAGAAACAAGCATGAAAATTACGGTTTATATAGTAAGATCCTTATTTCTCACCGAAGTAAAGCTTTATAGACTTTATCTCCTCTCTCTCTCCCTAGCACACACATACCATATATATATATATATATATATATATATATATATATATATATATATATATATATATATATATATATATACAATGGTTGTTGGATAGATAGGTTATATCCGATATAATGGCGAAAATCTTTCATCGTAAATGAGGAAAACACTGATTGGGTGAATAGGTATTTATTCACAAACGTTTCGTAAGGAGTAACCCCACATAATCATTAAGATGGAGGAATGAAAAGAAGCGGTGTCACTCTCTACAAAATGTCCGTGAATAAATGATCATTTACCCAATCTGTGTTTTCGTCATTGTCTATGAAAATTTCCAGTAAAGTATATATATATATATATATATATATATATATATATATATATATATATATATATATATATATATAAGTGCGTTTTGAAGTTATTTTTTTTTATTCTTATCATTCCTCAAATGGAACGATTACTTTTGGGACCCCCTGTATATGTATATATCTTCTTTTTGTTTGTTTTTATTTTGCATCTCATTGTAAGGCTTGAAATGGTGCAGATGTTCCTCTCTAAATATTTCAGAAGAACAAAGGAAATATCTATGACGTTAATATCAGACGAGTCAAACGGAATTTTTAAGGAAATAAACATGAATTGTTATGGAAGAAATTTTGAAATCTAAGCACATAGAAGCGTTTGTTTCCAGCAAGGAGTGTTCGCTAAAACTTCGTTTTATGCACGTCAACTATACATATAAGCCTGCATACATACTTACATAATTATTCATAATACATTTATATGTAATATCAGAGAGTTATAACTGTTTGTATATCTATATCTGCACGTGTGTATACACATATAATGTGTGTATATACACACAAACATGCACACAAAAACACGTATATATATATATATATATAGGGTGTTTCATTAATTTGCCGCTTTTTGTACCGGTTTTCCAGTCGTAAGGGAAGTAACTTGGGAATTCAACTTGATCTTTATTGCAAGCAATGATAAAGGAGCAGAATTCATGAAAAAAAAATGCAAGGAAAATAACTTTGAGACAGTTTATACTTACATTACTTCCCTTACAATTGAAAAGGGGGCAAATTCATGAGACACCCTGTGTATGTGTGCTAATGACGATGATGATCACTGAAATGATTTGATGTGGACTTGAGTGTACATATCAGCAGGGACCAGCTCTCTGATTTTAAATGGAAAAATACAAAACATGTCACGCAAAAAAAAAACATCTTTGGCGGTTTCACGCAATGCTTTCTGCCGAAAGACTTCAGAGCTTTAAAGTAATGTATAAACTCAAATACCTGCAAAAGCAGCTTTACACACGGACACACACCCGCACATGTGCGTGTGAATGTTTGTGTACGCAGAGTTGCAAAACAAAGATTGGAAGAGCTTTAATTATGTTGTCAATTTTTTTTGTACCTGCAGGTAACTCACTTTTTATGTCCAGATTTGAGACAATGTCCCACGGCATCTATTTAGGGGTGGTCAGAGGAATCGCTCTTAGGAAATACGGTCCAAGGAAGGTTAGTCTGGAAAATTCGGGCTGTTTTGAATTACATGAAGAACGATCTTTCAGAGACCATTTTTTTCTCAATCTTAAATTACTGTACGAGAAAGTCAACCATAGTTTGTCACCAAAGTTGTCAAAGTGGGTTCTTCAAGTTTTTGAAGGTTGTTGGTCTATCTGTCTGTTTGTCTGTCCGTCTGGCTATGTTTGTATTATGCGTGCAGGCAGCATTGATAGACATAGAAGGTTGAGAATACCAACATTTACTCCTTGAATCTTAAATCTTGATGAAACTTATTTTTTAAACCCCTCACCTCAAAAAATATTTTTTTTACTTTGGGGTTCAATTTATAATGTAAATCTTTTAGTCTCTGTCCAGCAGTATCAATGATTGTTTTTAGAAAATCCAGACTCTTTTTGTGATCAGTTCCCAACAAGTAACTTATTCATTTATCCAATATTTTTAATTGATCACCACCAATTTCGCATGATGCCAAAAGATGTTGGTAACGTGACAGTTTCTATTGAGTGACTAACCAGTTATAGGGGTCTTTCATTGATTCACTCCTTTTTTATTTCAAATTTTCATCATCGATATCTCCATAACGGTGTTCGATTAATTTTCATCATTTTAATTTCTCATTTTATATAATAATTGTTCCTTAGTTTTCTAGGGTCAAATTTTCCGGGACCGAATTTTCCATGACCGTATTTTCAGAGACCGAATCATCCTACTACCCTACTTGAGATGGTAATTGTTGTTGTTAACGATAACTTCGAGAAGAATCCATAACGGTTCCAACTTTTGTTCAGACAATCGATTCTCTTCTTTCAATCTTTGATTTTGTCAAGAAAATACTTTTAACGATCCATTGTACGGTCTTACTCGGGCCAATAGTGACTGTCAATGTATTATCTATAACTAAAGTTGAAATGGTAGTGACTCTCCTCGAACGTATAAACAATACATTCACTATATATGGAGACCGATTTGCATATTACACCTGAAGAGGGCCGTTGAATGGATCGACCAAAATATTGTGCTGACAACGTCAAAGATGGAACGAAAAAATTCAACAATCTGAACAAAAGTTGGAAATGTTGTTTTATTTAATGCTTTCCCCATTCTTTTCATTAGCGATATATATATATATATATATATATATATATATATATATATATATATATATATATATATATATATATATATATATATATATATATATATATATATATATATATATATTGGAAGAGAGAAATATTTAAAAAATAAATAAAAAAAAGAAATTTAAAAAAATATTTCATGTTACGAAGGACGATTTATTGAAATCGTCTGGTATTTCTTGCCACAATTAGGTTTTTACTTATTTACCAATGTTTTTTTCTTTGTTTTTTTTATTCATTATTTGTTTGAATATGGTTAGACTACCAAATTCTATACAGATCCAATCATTTTGTTGACTATATGTGGTTTAGTCAGAGTCTTTTTGTCGTCCATGTCATTCAAATTTTTTCGTAACGTTTCGGTCGTGTTCCCATCGGCCTTCGGGCTTCTGTCGTTCTGGGATGTGGAAACCAGTTCCAGTGAAGCGTGATCCTTGCCATATACATCCCAGAATAAAGAAAACCCGAGAAAAGTTGGACTTGAGGGTACATGTCTGAAACGTTGTGAACAAAATGAGAAGACGAGGAAAATAGTCCCACTAAATCACAAACAACAGGTCAAAAAGAAATTCTGACAATAATCCATCATTTTGTTTTCACAAATTCCTTCCGATGATCCGTTGACTAAGAAATTTATATAAAAACATAAAAACGAAACCAAGATAAAATAGCTTAAATTAATCCCATAGTGTCAGTTTTTTTGAAATTACGTAACGTTCAAATTATGTTTTTTTTATTACTTTTTTTTCTTTTTTTTTTTTTTTTTTGCTTTTACTGTACTGGACCATTCATCCGGCAAAGTTGAGACTGGATTTTCCTGATTTTTGGCTTTTCCCAATTTCTGGATATTCCGAATTTCTGGACCAAAATATACTTGAAATATGATATAGACAATGAAAAGTAAAAGGACAAAATTGTATCCAACAGATTCAAATAAGTACATCTCTAAATCAGGGTCTGCTTGATCTTTTTTAACATACTTGAAATTTTCAAAATATACAAACAAAGGATATGAAAAATTTGTAAGGAAGTTAATAAAGAAAAGTATGAACTTACTTCTATGTTGGGTGTATTAAATCATTATTAATCAACTAAACTTCATTCGAAGACAAAGAGCGACTGGGCTGTGATCAACTTCGAGATCTGATAGATTCAAAACAAGTCAATTTCAAGACCAGGCAATTTTCTGGTAATTTCAGTTTCTTGGAAGCCAGATAAATGGTCTGGTACTGTATTCATTTATTCCATTTCAGTCTACAGTGTTCGTCTTCCATGTTCTCTCGGAAAATTTGTCCGATTTGTTATTGCATTAAAAGAAACATTCATTTCAAGTGGTTATATCTTCTTGAGATCAAAAGATAAGACTGGCTGATTGGTTATCTTTATCATTCTACTCCAAATTATGTATACATCTATCTCAAACTGTACAGATGAATGTATCTATCTAGTTTGTGAATCAATCAACATTATATTTTCATCAATTTATCTTAGTTTGCATATATATATATATATATATATATATATATATATATATATATATATATATATATATATATATATATATATATATATATATCATAAATAGCGTTATATTACACAGAAAATTCATTTGAAATTATCTGCCGTCATTACATGGTTGATATATTACTCAATTTAGACAACGTAAATAGAATAAACAATAAAAGAAAATGGCACGATAGCAGGAATCGAACCTGCCACCGATAGGGCAGCCGCGCCTACGTAGAGATGCTCCTACCATTGGGCAAAACAGCTGCCGGCAATGTGAAGGCCAAATAAGTGCTTCCAAGCCAACGTTTCATCTCGTTCATTCTCGGTATATTTCCTCAACGCGACAGTTATGCATTAAGAAACAAATATATGTGATCCGATAGAATGAATAATAAATTGCATTGTATTGCATATAACGACACGAGATCATTTCGGATAAGTTTTCTAGGAAATACAATGCAATTTATATTACATTTTGTCGGATCACATTTATCTATTTCTTAATACATGTAAGTACATATATATATATATACATACACATATACATACACACATGTATATACACACGTGTATATAAACATGTATACATAAATACACACATATATAACATATATATGTATATATATATAGCCTGCTGGTATACCAGAACTGGGTCTTTAAAAACATACTTGGAATTATTTTTTTGAAAAATAGATCTCATATCTAAAAGTATCTGAAAATAATACAAGCACAAATTTGGGGCATTGTTGGTCCCAAATGCCTATGAAGACCCAAAAGAGCTCTTTTTTGAAAAGATGATGCCGAGTAGTGTGTGGTGCTCAAGCAAATTTTCAAGGTCATTGCCTTCAAAATATGACCAAGGGCGCCTTGAGGCACACACACACATGCACACACAGACGCACAGACGAACATAATGAGAAAAATCTGTAGTCAACTTTGGTGGTTGGTCGGGTGATTTGTGAGACTATGTGATTGAATAGCCTTCAAATCAAAGTTACTCTTGCTTAAGATATAAAGATCATTTCACTTAGAGTGTTATAGACAAAAAATTAATATATTCATACATTTGGCGATGAATTCTTTTCATTAGACATCACTTATAGAGACTAATTATTTTGAATAGATAAGATGGCTAATATAGGCAATAGTTAAGCGAGTAAATACTAGACAAGGATTTTCACTTAATTTACTTAAAATACATCAAACAGAAATTACTCAGAGAGCACATACATCTGCTAACACCATCATCAAGGAGAAGTAATTGTGTATGGATCAACTCCAAAACTTGATTAATCATTAGAATTCACAGAGAACTTTTGGAGATATCGTGAGGACAAATATGAAAATTTCGCAATATTATGTGGTTTGGACATATAACTAGAGGAGGTAAATGTGCATAGATCCACACAAAAGTTTAATCAGATCTCCTGTAGCCGATTTTCAGAGAAATTAATCGAGAATTTTCTGAGACAGACATGGGCCTATACATAAATGTAATTGAAAAAAAAAAGAACTGAAAAATCAGGAAATATTTCCTTGATCCGCTCCAAAATTTCAATACATCTTTCTCATCCAGTTGCACATCCACCCTCAGAATCTCACTGAAATCCATCCAGCACTTTCGGAGATATTGTGTGGACAGACGGACAAACGGAAAGGCGGAAAGACATGACTGAATACATATATTTCTTCCCAAGTCCGATGGCTTATAATAAAAAAAAAAATAAAAACTTATAATATGATTTGCTTTAGACATAAAAGAAATTCAAAGTTTCTCTCCTTACGCATTTTTCTATTTACGTTATAACATCAAATTATATTTAAGAAAAATCTTTATTGCTTTTATTTTTCAAGTTCAATAAACGAAAATGTGGATAATGGAATTGGAAAGTCTTTGTTCGAAACACTCAAGGACCAAGCTAGGGGTCCCTAAGTTTTCTATACAATCGACCTCTTCAAGGAATACTTGATCCCTCATCGAAGTAAAAGTATGTGCAAAACTTAGATAAATAGTAATACTTTTGACGTACAGTTCTAGATATGGTTTCGTTTCGCTACATTTTCTTTTAGATTAAAAAACTGAAAAAAATAACAAGGAATAATTGAACAATTTTCGTTTCGTTTAGTAGCAGAACGAAACGAAACCTTTGCCGAAACAAAACGAAACTAAATCACTTCTGATAACTATATTATAGTCTCTTTTTTGTTTCAGTAAACAGAATATGAAAATAATACACAACTGATGTGTGGATCTAAAATGTTTATCGACAAGTTGTAATATATGTATTTCTATTTTTATATGAATGTCAGCTTTCAACCACAGAAGTTCAATCGATACTCGAGGCTTATTGACCCTTTAGATGGCCCCATCAATCCCCAGTGGTTGATAATGAAGATTTTGGAGACACCGGCTTTGAACCGAGTAGGTAAATTTTGATTTATCCTTGGGTGAATCAGTCTATGAAGCAAACTAGTGTATTCATGAATCAAAATGATTATTAACATTTTATTTCTCTTCCGTAAGAGATTTATTTTGTTGTCAATGTAATGATCTCAGCACTTGTGATTCGCTTTAAGGCAAATGTTGATTTTTGTGACATCCGAATTTTCTATTTTAGAGTTTTTTTCCAGAAAGAATTTAATACGTTACTGTAAATGGCTTTAAAGTATTTGGGCTCTACAAAGAGGCATCATTCTTTGGTGTCGCTAACATGTTCATATGATGATGAACCCTTGATACTGAAGCAGTAGATCACTGTACGATGTGAGGTATTGTTCATTTTCTCTACAGTTACTGAATCTTAAGTTCAAATTGTTTGGAACAGAGAGGAAAAACGCTTATGAACTTCAAATCATTGTAATCATTTAAAGTGTTAAGCTGAGTAGGAATTTAGTTGGAACTGTATGGCTTACGTCTTTGTACCTTTGGCCATAAACTTATCAATCACCTCTCGTATCAAATCCCTTGCATATAGAAAAAGAAAGACAGAATAAACATCACTAGGCTTTATTTCTACAACTGATAAAAGAAAAATATGTTAATTTTTCAGGTATTGAGTAATCAAGATTGAAAATTATTGCAGCGAGAAGTGGCTTAGAATAGATTCATAAAGTCTGTCAATAAAGAAGTTCAAGTAGAAGGGGCATTTTGAAAATGCCCTTGGGCCCCTCTAAAAGTATTGTTGATGTACCCAGATTTACTCATGCCTTATCTCTGATGTGCATGGAGCAGAGCTTTAATCCAATGGGGTAGCCTCTTTGGTTGTTTCTCACCAAACTATTAATAATGCATGTCTTTTGTGTACTTATTGCAAATTTTCTTTTTTCATCAAATCTTACTAAAAGTCGGAAGAGGCCTCCCAAGGAGCCAAACTTCGAGGGAAACCGAATCTTTAGCTACGCCTTGGGATAATGAAATATTGGTCATAAGACAGAACTGCGATAATTTGAAATCTCACTACATTCAATTCGACAACAGGCAAGTTTGCATATTTTTTATCACATAAGGTAAGAAAAAGAACTGCATATTTCATCAAGTCGCGTTTTCACAAGAATATGACATAAAGTCCGTTTTCATTACTTGACAGACAGTCGATAGAGTTCACAAGTTTAACAAAGAAGTCGTTTGATGCAGTATCTGAAAATTGTTCAAATCTTGAAAAGATCACTCTGTGCGGTAAAACTCATTCCTTCTGTCAATATTGCACACGATTGAAGACGGGGCTTCCTCTTAGCTGCTTGTTCATGATAACCAAGTTGATGAAAAAAACATTTTTGCTGGTATTGGGCTTCTTTTGGGGCATTCTGCCACTCTGGAAGCTTTTAAGCGGAGTTTTTTTTCTCTCAACATGAAACTGAAGGCGTCTATTCAGTTCTTACATGTCTCTGTATAACAGCGATACCGAACCTCTGGCAAGTGTGTTAGTTGTAGCATGCCATAGGTTTATTGTTGGCACGCGATTAACTTTGAAAATAAAACTTTTCGATTCTATTTTAATAACCTAATTTTATTGCTATATTTTTAAATATCAAATCATATTTTATTAAACTCCTAGTTTTATAAATACATTAGGAAAATAGGCCTCTTATCTATTATCATCTATCCAAAACTAAAATGCATGCATACATGTTGCATTCATAGCAGATACGCTATATATCAGCCCCATTAATTCAGGCTGTGTGGACATTTTTAATCCCTCTAACAGACAGCCTTTTAACTCATAAATTCATGAAAAAAGATTGAATGTCATTATCAAGGGAAATAAGTCCTGGGTAAAATAGTTCCCCTTTAACCATTTGGTGAATTTTTGATTTTTTTTTTTCAATCCATTTCACAAATGAGATCTATTACTCTTAAATATATTTATTCCATCGTTCATCAATCGGTTAAAAACGGTTACAAGCATTCTATGAATTTAAAAGTTGAAGTGGCAGGGTCTCATGCTCCCACGTGTCACGATGCAAATAATGCTTTCTGAACTTGTCCAAATCATCACTCCCTCGTAGTTTGTTGCTGGGCATATGATCTCCGGATAAGTATGCTGTGAGTCATGTTTCCTGCGAATGTCTGACATTCTTACAATATGGCAATCATGTTGCTATTTGAACTTGCTGTTTTTATCTCTGACACCAGTTTGTTCTAGGAACATTGTGAAGTCATTTTGTTGTAAGTAAAACTATTTAATCCTCACTTTTACAGTAATTTTAGATGTACCCATGAATCTCTTTAAGACTTTTCGGCTGGTCTATGAAAACCTGGTGTACCATTCTCCTCTTCCTCAGTTGCTTTCGAAAGTCGATTGCCAAGGGCGTAGGACAATGAAGTAAAGGCTCTATTCTCTCTCTCTCTCTCTCTCTTTCTCTCTCTCTCTTTCTTTCTGTCTTTCTCTGTTTGTCTCCGTCTCGGTCTATCTCCTTGGCAGCTTAGAGAAGTCGACAACGACTCCAACCATAACATCATTAAATCGAGGTTGAAACGGGTACTTCTGATAGATATGGACGTGAGGATGGTGGACGTATAATTGAACTTGTTCTTTTACGTGTGTTTTTCACTTCTTATTGATCGCTGGTCGCAGATGTCATTTTCAATTTTGATGAATCTGAAAGACAGAAATGATTTTTATCTAATGAGTCTGGGGAATTTACAACCAATAGTTTGATTTTTTTTTTACTTTATTTTTACAAAATTAGTCTCTAGGTAATATTTATTTTGATTTGAAAAAATATCAATGTTTTATTTTCATATTCGTGTATGAATTTTTCTTTGGTCTTTAATTTAGATTGAAAATGGACACAAATAAATACTCGCCATCACAGTCAATAATTGAACAACGGTAGCGTCGAAATTTGCTCAAGTTCACCACGAGGTTCCGTTCATGAATGCTTTTTAGGGGTTGGCGTTGTTCAGGATTTTTTTCTTCTTTTGTTTTTGCAAAAAAGAGCTTTTTGGAGACTCTATGCTAATTTCTGACTAACAAAGCCCAAATCTGGTACTTGTATTTTTGAAAATAATTTCAGATCCATTTTTTTTTCGATAATTAGTTCTGGCACACGTGCGAGCTACGGCGATTTATTTGTGCGAGATATCACCATTATTATTATCATTATTATTATTATTATTATTATTATTATTATTTGGAATCTCACACCAGTTGCCTGGTGGTAACCGCTGGAGTCTGAGAGACAGCAAGTCTCCTCAAGTCTCCAGCCCTCCTCTCCTAGTACTCATAGGTTGCAGTAATACTGCGATTTACAGTTTCACACCGGTTGCCCAGTGGTTATCGCTGAAGGCTGAGTGACAATAAGTCTCCTCAGGTCTTCAGCTAACGTCTCCTCTCTCTTTCGCCTATCATGTCAGTGCTACAATTTGAGTTTCCGCTTTCATTTCCCTTCCTCTGTTGGGTCACTTCTTCTTCTTCTTCTTCTTCTTCTTCTTCTTCTTCTTCTTCTTCTTATTATTATTATTATTATTATTATTATTATTATTATTATTATTATTATTATCAACTGATTTAAATCTAATAAAGATGTACTGAAATAATAATCCGATCGAAACATATGAAAACAAATTTCTAAAGTGAAAGTTCACTATTTGCTTCTTTCATTGAATTATTCATAACTCCAACGTTTAATGAATAAAAAGTGTATGAAACAAAAATAAAGACTGCAAGGACCCAACGATTTTTGTGCTTCAAGCATGTGTGTGCATGTATGTGCATTTGTCTGTGTCTATGTGTATATGTATGTATGTGTGTATGTATGTGTGTGTGAGTGTGTGTGTGTGTGAGCACACGTGTTTATATACGTATATGGCTGTCTATATCACATACTAGACAACCCTGTTTGGTCACCCTTTGAGGGGAAACAAGGGCAATCTGATGGGATCAGAATGAACACAGATCCTCTTTACTTTTATGCAAATAAGTAAATATACTTGAATGTACTTGAAATAAGCTTTTGACAGCATCTAAATGCGTCTTTATCTAGTTTAGTTTGGTTGGGATGAAACTAATAAGAAAATTGGTTGTTAAATTTGGTATGACCAATATCAGGATAAAGGTTATCTTTAAAATGTTGGTATTTTCAGATGCAATCGTCTTCTCACTTGAGAAGAATTTGTTTTTAACACCAGAGGAGGTCTGAATTAGTAGTTTAGTATATGAATATATAAATAGATAAGGGAAACCATTCTATCATTAGCATTTAATAGTTAACTCTCTTGAAAAATCGGGATAAGTTTGAATCTTCTCAAATGGAAATTGGCATATATACGTGTTTTTATGCACATAGGTGCAAGCATATATTTCTTCATATGTATGTGAATATACACTTTAGTAAATGCACATGGATGCAAAAATATATATTTCTTTATATTTATGTGAATACATAGTTATATATATATGCATGTGAGTGCAGGCATTTATTTCTTGATATTCATGTGAATATATACTAGTGCATATGCACATAGGTGTAAGAATATATATTTCTTTATATTTATGTGAATATATACGTGTGTATTTGCACATGGGTGAAAGCATATATTTCTTTATATTCATATGAATATATGGTTGTGTATATGCACGTGGGTGCAAGCATATATTTCTTTAAATCTATGTGAATATACACCAGTGCATATGCTCATACATACCTTGATACATTGTTATAGATTTTGTTTTATATATAATTGACCATGCATACATACATACACACATATATTTATGATGTTTTTCCAAATATGTATGAATATATTCACCACCGAGATAAACACCCAAACATATAAACACACACACGCACACACACACATATATATATATATATATATATATATATATATATATATATATATATATATATATATATATATGTACTATCAACCATTACCGACTAAAAGTAATTGACGAACTCTGTTTATGTATTTTTTTAGCTAATTTGTCTTTGTTTATTAATAGCACCAAATTTTCCAAACTTTTAAAAATTGACTTTTGAATTAACTGGTTATTTCTAATAATGTATGCTTGAATTAAGGATGTATAAATATATATATATATATATATATATATATATATATATATATATATATATATATATATATATATATATATATATATATATATATATATATATATATGGGGTGGTTGTATGTAAAAACTTATACCAATGTTAGTTAAAAGAAAAACGTGTGCCACACGTTTCACGGGTTGTTTCTCATTTAAAACAATCAACCTAGAAACTTGGCTTATTTTGTTAATTTTTTAAAATGCAGTAAAATAAGAAATTAATTAGATATTATTTCGGTGTTTGAGCTTCCATCACCTTTTCATGTATTTACAATTACTGTTTTTCCTTGTCTTTTTTTTTCATTTTAAACATCTACCCGGAGTAACAAATCTACATTGAATCCTCAATAGAAGAAGAAATAAAACGATAAATCTCACTCGGTCGGCAAAGCGTTCGGGGGAGCAAACTCTACCTCCAAGAACGAGAAAATCCTCTTGTTTTTTGGTGTTTTTCTCCTAAGAAGGGTTTATAACTAGTGCATGCTCCTGGTAGGCACATAAAAATATCAAAGATCGAAATAAATCATGAAATTGGTTCTCAGAGTAAGAACCAAGTAACGTGCACAGCGTAAAATCATGCTAAACATCACATGGGGAGATCCCAAGACAGCACAGTGTGTAGGGAAGCAAGCGGGGGGGGGCAGAGATATCCTGAAAAAATCAATTTGGAATCTCAAATGGCAATAGGCAAGCCACACTGCAAGAATGTAAGACAATCGCTGGACAACAGGACTCACAACGTGAAACCCGCAATATCATTGTGATCGGCAAAAAATTACGGTAGCGTGATGAATTAGACAAGTTCAAAAATTGTTGGTATTCAGAGGCTCAGGAGAGAAAAGAGCCTGACTGCTGCCAGGTCGAATTCTATTCCTTCTTCTATTATTCCGACTGGTGAGGATTATCATAAATAAAATGAAAAATGAAAATTTCAACATCTATGAAAAACGTTTTCAATAAAAAAAAAGTGATTAAATTGTAGTTTTGAATTTCACTTTCACAAACGAGAGAAAAAAAAACATTGAAATATAAGGCATTTGTTTCTGTAAGAGTCAGCATTTTATGAATCATTTTTTTTCTTTTTCATACGATTGAAATTTTAAGAAATTAAGGAAGGTAACTCTTCACTGATTGCTCTTCCAATATTCTCACATTGGAAATGCAATTAGAGAAGAGTTGTCTCCTCTAAATCAGGTGAAGATTATTCTCGTCCTCGTTGTTGCAAAACAAAGCCCTGCACCCGTTTTGGACTAGACTCTTTTAAAAACTGGCAGATCTTGGGGAAAAGCTGTATCCAACACTGGACTTTGAAAAGCTGCTACTGTTGTTGCTGCTACTGCTGCTGATGATGATGATGATGATCATGCTGATGCTAACGATTGTGGTTCTAACAGAACTGAATCTCCAGAGAAATGAAACTGAATTTCAACCGGACTGCAGTGATCGTCAAGTTGAGTTAAGCAGATCTGACAAATGGATGAAAATCGAGACGTTATTCTCAATTTGTATTGGAGATTTTGAAAATCTTTTTCTATTTTTTTTTTTTTTTCATTCCACCATATTTCGTAGACAGCTAAGCAAGAATAAGTGAATTTACTTGCTCGTATGCAGTCATCATAAATATCTTCAATCTATTTTGGGGGAAATAGCTATTGCTCATCATAATTGGTCATTTACGGTAATGAATGTCCGTCTGCCTGGCTTAATGTCTTGTCTACTTCTGCCAAAGAAATTGGAAGAGGTACAAGTATACGTTGGTAAGTGCGCTTAATTCGTTCAAAATTTTTTCTGAACGGTCCAAACTATCCAAGATCTTATTATGATTTAGCAGGTTTTCTTTTCAACTTACACTAAATTACTTCAATTTGTTCGGCAATATCTCAACTGAACTACACATCTTGACCAGGCCTACAAAACTGCAAGATTCAAGATATTGCTGTGTGTGTATTCACGCGTGACTTTCTCTCTTTCAGTCTTCCTCTCTGTGTGTGTGTGGTGTGTGTGTGTGTGTGTGTGTGTGTGTGTGTCTCTCTGTCTGTCTGTCTGTCTGTCTGTCTGTTTGTCCACTCGATAACTAAAGAAGTTCTCAATTTCATCTGCAAGTAAAAAAAATATTTTAGCGAAACCGCCAGATTAAAAATACAAAGCGTCACTTAGAGGATCGTTTTAAATATTCTGAATACTTTACCATCCCTTTCGTGGAAATTGACTACAGGGTGTTGTGATTAAAAGTTTTGAAACTAAAAAGTCCTTTTAAAACATAACTATTTTTGAAGCACAAAAAATCTCTACAACAATCACTTGGTATTTTTTTTATTAAATACAGGTACATTTATCCCACTATAATTGATTTTGACTACTAATTACCTACAACTTAATTTTTAGTTATTTTTATCGCAACTACGTCACAGTATGACATCCAGCAAATTGTGGAGATCAGAAATGAACAGTTAGCTCCCAGTGAGACTCGAACTCACATGGCCGAGTGATCAAAGTGGTTGGGCATGAATCAGGCTACCCTCTGGCAATAAAGGTAGGGATTTGAATCCCATAATTTCCGATTGTTCTGTTTGCTTCCTGTCGTAGAGTGACGGCTTGCGTCGAGTTGTGAAAGATCAACTTCAAAATTAGGGTGTAGGTAGATAGTAGTCAAACCAATTCAATGGGTTGCAATACTTCACCTCATCACAAAAGTGAGAAATTGGAAAATGAGATATGGGTATGTATGGTTCCGACGTCGATTTATTTGTGAAAATACTGTTTGGGGGAAGATGTAAAATAAACATTGAAATATTTCACTGATGTTTGTAAAAATACCGTAAAGCAGAAGGGATACGATACTTGTCCAAGACACTTGAATGTTTTAAAACTATGTATCGACAAGCTTGGAGGTGATGTGTGGCAGGTGTTTAACGGCAAGGAGAATGGGATCGAGCTTAAACATTGACTGAGACAGTCTGTGTTCATCATCATCCTCTTTTTAGCTTCTGTTGATGGACATGAACCTTCCTTTAGATTCGCAAGACTTCTCTATCATGGGCTTCGCGGAGCCAGTACTTCCTGAACTTGTCTAGTTTGCTACCCCATCTTATATATTGCCGACCACAGTTTTGCATCTGATCTCTGGAGATCCATGTCGTAAGTCGTGACGTCCATCGATCGTCTGCCATTCTTGCCACATGACCTGCCCATTGCCATTTGAGTTTCTTCATGGATACTATGATATCCTTGACTCCTGTTTTGGTTTTGAGTTTGAGGGTAAATCTTTTGGTTAGGTTCCACGTTTCAGTTCTTTAGGTGACTATCGGGAGGATGCATTGGTTGTATATCTTTCTTTTTGAAACTAATGGGATTTTCTTGTTCTTAAGGGTTGAGCTTGCTTTACTGGAAACACTTTGCCCTAATGCTGTTTGGAAAGGTATGAATCCATCTCTTTCTCCTGTCAATACATGGGTCAGCATCGGGGGGTGAGGCCCATTACTCCCTATATCTTATACTTATTTGAGGAAAGCCTGTGTTTTACAAAGGACCTAAAAAAGGGGCTAGTAACAAAAATCGATAAGCTTCAATGAAATAAAAAGAGGCATTCTGATTTTTTATATTAGAATAAATCGGAACGTTTCGCAAATACTGCCATATATATATATATATATATATATATATATATATATATATATATATATATATATATATATGTATGTATGTATGTATGTATAGATAGATAGATAGATAGATAGATAGATAGGATTATGCATAATCTAGAATTAACGGTGTTCTTTCTTTTTCTCGTTTGTGATAATATCCCATTAATGAAATGAATTCTGGGCAATATTTTTCTCGAGGTCAGATTTTATTCTAAGTGCTTAACCCTTTATCTGCGACAGGGGCTGCTCAGTTGCCATGTTCGAAATGCAGTGGTGACTTTTATTATACTGGATGCCGCAAAATGTCTCCAAACAATGGACACTTCCACTTGAAGTCATAGACAGAGATACATAGAAACAAGCTGAAAAATGTGGTCTGTGACTTAGAGTGAGACGCCCCATTGTTTGGCTGATAAAAATTCCGGCAGTTGAACCATAGAACTGCAATGACTGAAATTTCCGTCGTATGCACTGAATGGCATAACATTGCGCCCCAGTTTTGTATTCTTGTAAAATCTTTGATAACCAATTTAAATCACCAGGGAATATTATGATTGGAAAGCCGTCAGCAGTATCTACTGATGCAAGAAGGAATGGTTCATCTCAATTATCTCAACAATATTTATGAATCAGTTTCCAGTTTTGTTAGATTAGCTCAGTGAATCGACTGGTTAAATACTTCTGTTTTCACAGATGATATGTTGGCCAGATTTTACATATAAAATACAATAGATAAATAGACAGGAACACATTGAGATAGATAGATAGATAGATAGATAGATAGATAGATAGATAGATATGAACAGACCAAGATAGATAAATAGATAGATAGATAGATAGATAGATATGAATAGACCAAGATAGATAGACAGAGAGATAGATAGATAGATTTTAATGAAGTTTAAAGGACTGGTTGTTCAGAAAGGAATTATAATCCTATAAATTCCATGCTTATGCATTCAAACTGAGAATAATGTATGTTCATATTACCCCGAAAAATTTATTGACATGTTATGGTAATTCATTATTGAACAAGAACTATAGGTTCATTTATGCGTTCACCATATGTAGTGGTAGTAGCAGGAGGAGTAGGAAGGAGCACAAGTAGTTTTTTTTTTTTTTAGTTAATTGATTTCCATACTTATAAAAAATAGCATAATGGAAATATTCCTAGAGTATTATTTTCAATAAAAATTGTAAATGTTTTCTTAAATACAAAAGTGTTAAACTTGCACATTCTATTGTTGCATCATATGATTAATGACGTCACATCTCTGATGAAATTATATCTCTTTCTATTTCTGTTATTTAACGGAAGTGGGACAGACCGACCTACAGACAGACAGACTAACCGACCGAAAAGCGTACGATAGAGATGTGTTCACACGTCTAAAAATAAGAGTTGATCGATCATAATTTCTTATTTATCATTATATTCTTATCAATATTAAAGCACAATATTTCATGTGTTTCGTTTTTTCTCGTTTGTTTGAGCGAAAGACAATTGTGGAACATCTAGAGGTTGACTTTATTATCGTGATTAGTCAGGTGTCAAAATTTAGGCTGTTCAGATTTCAGAATTCAATTTAAAGAGAGTAGTTGAAAAAAAAAAGAAAGATGGATGACGTCATGTCGAAATCAATTTCCATTGGTCAAAAACTGACGTCGCGAAAATGAGGATCGTTGCTCATTCGGTAAATACGATTTGTTTGATTTCTATTCAGATAACCATCGTTTTCTTTCGTGTGATTTTAAAAGATTTTCGTGTTCCCCTATTCAAAACAGGATTAGTTTACAAATGAATTATTCCCTATTTACAACTTAATAGTGTAGGCAGTTGTTCAGTTTAGCTTACGAAAAACACCACGAAAATAATGTCTCAAAGAAACAATCTTAATCATTTACCCTCACCATTGATTAGTTGCGGTAAAAAGCAACAACGATTAGGATGAAGGTAAATAGTTGCAAAAATTAATGATAATGGAGTATAAAAATATTTAGTTCTTCTTCCTTGCGAAAACTACTAAATATGTCACTAAAACTGTACATAACCAAAGTATGATAGCATTTATAATCACAAATAAATTGCATTACACTACTACATATCTGTAGCACTGTGTTTATAGGCGTCTAGTTTCTAAGCAGCAGGTCCTGGGATCAAATCCGCCCTTGATTGCCACATTTTTCTTTCTTTCTTCTTTGATTTCAAAATCAGTGATGGATTAACAATTAGGCTGATTTGTTTTTTCCTTTATTTATTCATTTATTTATTTATTTATTCCTGCCTTGCTTCCAGGGCCAGGAGTGGATTAAACAAAAGACTGAATACGCTTTTTCTGTCTTCCTCCCGTCCTTACTTTCGGGGCCAGTGGCGGATTAACCATTAGGTTGAATCGACAGTTACTTTTTTTATTTTGTCTAACTCTCACCATTGAGTTTTGACTTTATTTTCGCATGTAACAACAATGGCAATGATTGAGAAGCACTGACATCATACAGGAAAAACAATGCCACAGTGACGTACGCTAGAAGTGAATTCATTTCTCACTTTCAAACTCAGGTCGACTTGTTTTGCTAAAGTTTGGTTTAGTTAGTCACTCAGTGGAAACTGTCACGTGACCAACATCTTTTGGCATCATGCTGTGTTGGGGTGATCAATTGAAAAATTGAAAAAAATGTGATTAATGACTGCTCCTGCCTTCTGTTCGACAATGATAACTAAAAAGTCTGAAATTTGAAAAAAACAACAAAAAAGCGGGAATGCACTTAGAAACAAACCAAGGAATCGATTTAGCATAAATGTACATTGCAAACTGAATCCTTCAATGAAAACCTATTTAGGGAGATTTGAAAAAAAAAAAGTTTTTCGGAGACATCAGTAGTCAATGTTTAAATTTTCAGCCCTCTAGCTCTGGTGCAGCTGGTACTTGTGCCACAAGCATACATACGTAGCCAGCCAGACAGACCAACTTAAAAATTGAAGAAGCCCGTGTTGGCTGTTTTTTTAATATATACATGGCCCGTTCTGAAAGAATAGGACCAAGAGGCCAATAAAAATTGTAATGATCA
Organism: Thysanoteuthis rhombus; assembly: GCA_963457665.1. NCBI lineage: Eukaryota > Metazoa > Mollusca > Cephalopoda > Oegopsida > Thysanoteuthidae > Thysanoteuthis > Thysanoteuthis major. The sequence goes on along the minus strand of OY735230.1, from coordinate 10,246,837 downwards.
GAAATGCTGTCTGCATACTAAACGGCGATTGGTTGTCTTAGTGAAAACCTAACGCCATGATTTCATCGATGCTTGCTAATAAGTACGACGCCATTTGCAATCAGTCAAGAACAATCAGAGAGACAGATTATATCGTTGATATCATGCGAAAACCGCAAGATTTTTATGTTCCGTTGATGAAATACAAAAGGTCGTGTCAAGGTCACATGTATATGAGCAGATAAGCTAGCCTCAAGGACTTCATTTTGTTTCTTTAATGCCTCGGTTACGGGCAATGGTGTGGCCAATTTAGATGCTTTTCATCTAAATCTAGATAAGACTAGTTGCATCTGGATGTCAGACATTGCTATTTTTATGATTTCTAATATGATAAGTAATGTTTTATTCGATTTATGGTCATGAAATGAGTAATATGTTTGATGAAATAAATAATATTTTGATAAAATGATTGTCACACTTCGCTTATTTATGATAAGTTAGATATTTCTTGGGTTTTTTCACAAGTACATCCGGAAAATCTAGATGTTTCTAGATGTTTTTGACTGAATTTTAGATGCAAATTTTGAAAAAAAAAATTAGTTGGCAATACTGGCTGGCAAGAACAAAGTAGTGTGAAATATGGTGCGAAATACGTTGAAACCAACAAGCTCGCTCTCTATAATATTTACAACGTAACTTGCAATAGTTAAAGGACCTCCTGTAAATATACCTGCAGTAGATATCAAAGGAAATCTTCAGTTGTCTTGTACAGTCCCTGCTTCATTCAGTAAGAGCTATGTAGTGAACACATCGCGGGCCAGCACCTAATTAAGCCGTTGGTCATGATAATATGTTTCTACAAAAAAGTGTAGAGACATTTTATCAAGCTAAGACACTCTAACGTCTGATCTATATAAATAAAATTACCTTTAGTACTTTTATATATAACTGCTACTGCAATATGTACTCATAATTCCAAATTTATAGAATTTTCAGAAAATATATATAGATTATATGTGTTAGTACATATTTATGTGTGTGTGCATGAGTACATGCGTATGTGTGCATGTGTGCATGTGCAAGTGCATATTCATATATATTTTTGTATATTTGATCCTATAAACACGACGATTGTTTGTTTACTTGTCTGTTTCTTATCTTATTGCTGGTGGAACAGCTGCACTCGAGGGGCTGCAAATTTGTCTATATGGCAAACTTGAGACCAGGATTAACACATGACGAGTGGAGTTGACCTCCAAGGTCCCAAAAGGTCAATTAGGATTAGATGAAGATAGGGCCTAAATTACTGTTTTGCCGTATTTTCTAAGGAAGACAAATGATGTTTCACCAAATTTAAAGAGTGATCTCTCTTGGATTTGTCGTGAGTATTTTTTTTAAATCTATGCATCTATCCGAAGTCCCTGTTGAATAATTACTTAATTTAATGAAACCTCTATAAAATATAATTTGCTTTCCTATGTGGTTTATTTGAAGTTTGTTTTTTTTCTTGGCCAACGCTGGGTACTCAAGCTAGTATAATAAATAAAATCTACTTATGTAATAAACAGTGTAATTTTTTCCGTTTCTCTACTACAACACTAGACTCTACCACACAAAACTAACAATTTAGCAGAAAAAACTCTCATTCTCATAATTTGACACGATTATATCGTTAACTAAAATGAAAATCATCTCAGATATTCAAATGCATCCGTGTTATTTTTTTTTTTCACAGAGACTGACCAATAGATAAATCTAAGGTTATATTTATAAGTACACATAGTTGTCTACAATGCATATATCTGGTTGATAATCTCATCTGTTTCATCGAATTGTAGTCCAAGTTTGAGTTGATTTTATTCTCACCCGTTACAAGAAAAACAAGAATGGAGGACAATCCTCACCTTATTCAAGGGAGTTAACTCTTCACTGTCTGTCTATCATATCACGTTAAACCATACCAGTGTATAAAATGAATATTTAATTGACGGAATTTATCTTTTTCATTGGCAGAAGTTGAGAATACGTATTTACTAATTTTTTGTGAAATGAATGATTTGACGAACTTCTGATTGTAAAGAAAAATATTATTTTATATCTTTGCTTTGATCAAATTAATACTATATATTTATTTATTCTTTGTCGAAGAAATAGTTAAAATTTCACCAATGAAGCGATTTCGCCGATACTGCGTAAACAATTAGATTGCATTAATCATCTTCAGTCGGGATAGAATTAGGAGTGAATTTTGACCCTACAGCAGCTAGGCTTGTTACGAATCTTCCATATAATTCCGGCTATTTTTGTCCATGAATCGTTCTTATACCGTTCCCCCTCAAGACTTTTACACCTTTGTTAATTTTCAGTTTTCAGAACTTATCATCTTTATTTCTGACTCTTTTCTATGACAATCAATAAGACACCTTTATTCTGTTTTGTCTTTTTTATTCTGACAATTCTTTTTTTTTCTTTCAATTCCATCCTTCCATTATTTTTTTTGTCTTTGAAAAGACAACCTAATCATCTAGATTAGAAAACGTCAACCAAAACTGCCTCCAACATTGCTAACACAGATTTCTTCAGTTTTTTAAGTTGGTCTCGATGGCTATCTGTGCACTACGCGTGCAGATCGCGCCAATGGAGCTAGGGGGCTGGAAATTTGAATATTCAGTCCTCATTAGGTCTACAAAAACATTTTGGTTTTGGTCTTTTTTCTGGAGAAATCCCCCCCCCCCCCCAAAGAAATAGATTTTCAGTGGGGGAGGGGTTCAATTCTAAGTTGATCTGGCTATGCATCACACACACAGGCTGCACCAAAGGAGCTAGCAGGCTCAAATTTGAAACATTTTTCAGCCCTCCCCCCCCAAAAAATTTTCAGTGTAGGTTTTAATTTGGTCTGTCTGTCTGTCTGTCAATCTATATGTGACGCATACAGACTGGATTAATAGAGCAGGAGAGCTGACATTGATAACATTCTCTCCTTATGATGTCTAGAAAAAAAAGTGATTTTGCCTTTTCACCCCCCGCCCTTTAATGAGCAGGGTCCAATCTACAATGTAAGTTAGTGCTGAATTGTATCTGGCGGTATTCGTTCCTTCTTTTTCTGTTGTTTTTGAAAATTCTAACTTATTAGTGATAATCGCCCAACAAAAGTAGAAATAAGTAAATCATTGATTGATAATCCTTGATCTCATTTTTTAATTGATCCCCCGTAACACAATATGCTGCCGAAATAAATTGGTTTCTATTGAGTGACTAACCAGATGGGTTCTTTTTTTTTTTTAGTCTCTGAAAGGACAAACCAATCTTCTATATTTCATATTTCTATTTATTTCCCGTCATTCTGTTCTGTTCTATAATCGATCCCAGAAAATCGCTGCTTTGTTAATAGGCATCCACGGTAGTAAAAGACCAAAAACTTGGCATTTCTTTCATCGACTTTCATTTTGTTTAAAAACTGAGACGTTTTCTGTCAGTTCAAAATTACGGCTGTTATCTGTCTAATGGCATCCATTGGTCGCTTTGAAAAGCGCCATTGTCCATATCCTGATTCAGTATTTGGTTTTTAAACTCAAGAGAATCGATCGGACATTTCGGGTCCTTTCGTTAGAGTTCCCTATTCATAAAGGAAAATAAGCGCGTATGCACGCACGCCGGCAGGCATGCACACACGCACACACGCACGCATGCAAGCATATACGAACATGCACACACATGCAAACGTACGTGGATTTATTTATACATATACCTCACTAAGACACAGTTTTATGAAATATAAGGCGAGGTCGCACAAACACACATGCAAACACATACCGACATATGCACACACACACACTCACTCTCTCTCTCTCTCTCTCTCTCTCTCTCTCTCTCTCTCTCTCTCTCTCTCTCTCTCTCTCATCCAAATTAATGGGTTTATAAATAACCAAAGAGAATCGGTCGGACGTTTGGGGCCCTTCATACACACATACGCGCACATATTTATTCATTCATTCATACACACGCATATGCATATTTACCTATATTTACCTATATATATATATATATATATATATATATATATATATATATATATATATATATATATACGTTGGTGCGTACAACTTGCATATATAGTTGTATGCGGTTTTCATATCCCATTATCATACACGAACTCACACACACACACATACACACATATACATATAATAGTATTTAATGTATTCGTACAGCATTCAGAACACATACTGAAATCTATTCATATCTTTAACTTCAATATGAATGTGTATGAAATCGGGTGAAATATTTAAATAACATATAGTTATTCATTGAACTTGCCTCGAATGCCAAAACTTTTGCCTGGAGGCCTGAAATTTCAAGCATGTACTCCTTAGCAAGTCTACAAAAAGTGTTGTTTTTTTTAAATTTTTTAAAAAAAGTTTTTTTCTATACTCTTGCTTAATTGATCACTTGGGCCCAGTTCTTTTTATTTTATTTTATTTTGTTTTCAGTCCAGACTTTTTCAGTGATCGCTGTCTTGAAAATGTGAGAGAAATAACTTATCAATTTATCACCACATTGGGTCGTGTTTTCATACGGTCGTACAACGCGGTTAGTTATGTGAGGGTTTCTATTGAGAGACAACCCAGACCTGTTATAATAATGAACAAAACCACTCCATTAGCATCGGTTATGCATTGATGCCTCCAATCTTTATTCGAGAGAAAAAAAAACTTTCGTGGTATTGAAATTAAAAGTTGAAAGAAAAGCTCTTTGCAACACACGCTAGTCAAAACTGTCCGAAGTACAAAATTGAAAAGAATTTGCTCACAGTAATTATGCCTAATTGGTCCCTATTTCGTGTCCAAAATTCATGCTTGTTTTTTTTTGTTGTTTGTTTTTTTGAAAATTCAGGCTTTGTGATCACTCCCCCAACAAAAAGCACCGTTGATAATCTCTTTTTCATCTTTTTTTTTTTTTTTTGATTGATACCCCCTAACACGACATGAATTCGGTATTTTTTCTGTAAGAAAAAATCTCGATCCAAATATATCAGCGATTTTTTCTTCACTTGGATTAACGAGTAGATCTTTTTTTTTTCAAAAATTGACCAGGATACACGTCGTATAGCAAAAGCTGTTATTAGTGGGTTCGGTCCTTGTTGGTTCTCCTATTATTTATGGTCAGATACAAAACTTTTATGTTAATGAATAATAACAAAAAATGTACCTGGGCGCATTTCGTTTAGCGATGATCAGCAAGCTTATCTCGCTGGTCTTTGTTAGTGGATTCGATCCTAATTAGATTCCCCAGTATAAATTATCTGAGTTCAAGTCATATAATAAGCAGTGCAGTTGTTTTGTTCTTCTGTCCGTAACACTGGACTCTTTACTGATAAAGAATATATCCTGTCCACTTTTTGAAACTATGGACTCTTCAACTCAAGCAAGTCAACAATCAAATCAAAATCGTTTCATAGAAATGCAAATATATCCGTGAATTTTTTTGCTTGTATCAACTAGTAATGATAAGAATTAACATATCTGGTTGGTCCTTCAATAGAAACTGCCACTTGGCCAACGTCTTTTGACAGCATGCCGTGTTGGAGATGATGTATTTTTTTTAATGTAAAAAGGGGTGATCAATGAATAAGTTATTACTCTTGTCTTATTGGTTGCAGTGATCTCTAAAAAAATCCAATCAAAACACGAACAAACAAGGAGGAATGCAAGGGACACAAACGAATGGACCAGTTTAGCATAAACTTACATTTCAAATTGAGCCCCACCCCACATACCCATACACTAAAAACCCTATTCAGTGGTAAAAAAAAGAAGCTTTTTCTACGGTAAATGTTTAAATCTTCTACCCTTTAGTTCCGTAGGTGCAACACATACAAAGCCAGTCAGCCAGATCTAATTAAAAAACAAAGAAACCTATACAGTTTTGCTTAACTTTTTCTAACAGGACCACTCCATTCTTAAATTCGTAATGCATTGAATCATCCAATCTTTCTCGGAGACAAAAACTTTCTCAATATTTGAATTGAAAATCGAAAGAAAAGCTCTTAACAACAGACGATAATTTTAATCTTTCCCACGCGTCTCAGACGAATTCATCAAATCTTTTCTTGTCTTCTGCAAATCATTTCATTGAGTTTCTCCATCATTTTTTTTTCTCTTCGATTCATCGATTTTCATTAGTTCTCAATTCTATTCCTCACATCATTTTCTTGGTGCATTTATCAAAGACCGTCAACCAAAAGTCTCTAACATCGGTTTCTTCAGTTTTGACGTGGATCTGACCGGCTATCTATAGATATATATATCTATGTGTCACACCTCTAGTCTGCACCAATTGATTTAGAGGACACAAAATTTAAACATATACTTTTTATGTCAAGAAAAAAAAACAACAGATTTTTGAGAATTTTTTCAAATACCTCTTTTAAATAGTTTTTTAGTATGTGTGTTTATGGGGGTAATTTGCAATGAAAGCGTATGCTAAATGGATTATTCAGTTTTTGTCTTGCAGCGTTTGCGCTTGTTTTTTGTTTTTGGTTGTAATTCTTTTTCAAATTCGAATTTTGTTAGTGATCACTGCCCACCAAAATGCTAGAGGAGTAATTTATCCACTGATCAATGTTTCGAATTTTTTTTCAATTGATCACCCCAAACACAGCATGCTATCAAAAGACATTGGTCACGTGACGGTCTCTATTGATTGACTAACCAGACCTGGTCTTTTTCAAGCCTTTTCTGCGATTTTCCATAGTTCTCACGTTTCCTTCTTACGTGGTTTTCTTCGTGTATTCATTTCTGAATTCGTTATTCTCCCGTGAAAAAATTTGAATTTCAATCAGACGTGTTTTCTAAAAGACGTTTTTTAGAAAAGTGGTTTCTCTACTTACTCTAACAATACGAATCAATATTTAACTACATTGAAGCTACTAATAGTTTAAATGAATGTTTACGTCCGATTAGTTTCATACGAGATTTTATTAAAATGGTATTTAATTCGTTTAAGTGGGAGAGTCCATTGTTGCAGAAAGAGAAACGCAAAAAAATCAGACCTTTCAATATGTAAGTAGGTTTTGTCCTTATTTTCTTTTTTTTTTTGCACTTCAATATCTTGGCACTCCTTATTTCTTTCTCTTTCTTCCTTTTTTCTTTCTTTCTCTCTTTCTTTTTTCTTCATACTCTTCTTTCTCTTTTTCTTTCTTTTTCTTTTTCTCTCTTTCTTTTTCCCCCTTCCTTTCTTTCTTTAACACTCTCTTTCTTTCTTTATCGCTTTTTCATTCTTTTTCTCCCTTTCTTACTTTCTGTCTTTCTCTCATTCTTTATCTCACATATATGATGGAATAATGGATTCGCTACACAAACATGTTGATGTTTCTGTCCTGTTTGGGCTCCTCGGGCAAACGAGTCGATTTATTTCGATCCCTATTTAGGGTGTTATTGAGCGTGTCTATTTTTCTGGATTGAAAACCTTCGTCTTATTCTATTTGTATTTCTTTTCTTATCGTAGTTAAGTTGTTGATCTCTGTTTGTATTTTATCTTTCATAGGGGAAGTAGGTCCCTGGCTAGTTGCTATAAATTGCTTGGGATGTTTCAAATATTTCCTTCATCATAGTGTGGTTGGTCCATCAGCTCTTCGTTGTATTCTTTTCCTACTTTTATCTGCCCCCTAATGTCAGGGCAAACTTTTACATGACCATAGTCTGCTAATATTCTTAATGGGTTTGTATCAATATATCTAAGATAATTATTAGAGGATGATTAGGTTGTTCTTAAATTGGCTGGGATATAATAATACTAATAATAATGTTAATAGTAATGTAGTTACGACGATTATTAATGGTAATGAAAAGAATAAGATAGTTATGGTGGTTGTTTCTTGAATACCTACACGCGGGGTGTTAAATTTTGTTTTGTTATAGAAGTTTTGAGCAGTGCCGACATTTTATAGCTACTTAATTTTTTCTATTTAGTAAGTCTGTTCTAGGATAGCCACTTCAACGTAGCGTTGCTCTCTCTTTCTCCCTCTCTCTCTATCTCTCTCTCTCTCTCTCTCCCTCTCTTTCTATATATATATATATGTGGTTTTTAATGGTGTTGGCAGAGGTGTGTGCCGAGTGTTTACTCTCTCCAATCTCCTTCATCCTCCTTTTTTGTCGTTCATATGGTTCTTCAACTTTTTCACGGTGTTCTGAGAATCTCTATTTCTTCGTTTTTGTCCCTCCTTTTTGCTACTTTCTTCCTTCATTCTTTTCCCTTCTTTTTTTTTTCTCTGGCATCCCATTTATTTCTCCTTCCACCAATCTCCTTTTTCGTCTTCTCTTCCTCTCTCTCCTTTTACACACTCAATCAGCGCCATTCAAATTCAAATACTAAAAGCATAAATTTACATTTGTATAGAAAAAGTAGTTTTTCGTCTTGTTCAGTTTTTTTCTTGTTTGTTTTCTTTTTTAGTAGATTGGGAGGGAGCATCGATTAACTGAGAAACTTAGATCACATTTGCCATTATCATAGATCTGAACGAAAACTGGCAGTTTTCATCAGAGTGCTTTCTACATGAACTCGTTCGAATAAAGTCAATTCGTCTGTAATATATAAGATCAAATTATCACTACTATTTATTACTCGAGAAAAAATTACCATACATATACTTCAATTTCTATTAGATGATTTCTTTTAGAAAAGAAACTATATATATACACATCTGTATCAATATTACTGATTTATTTGGAAATAATTTCAATAATAAAAGCAATGTCGTTGAAATTCTGAAATTTGATATTTAATATTCAATATAAAGTGCTCAACGTATTAAAGCAGTAGAGAAAATACTTAACAAATACAGAAAATTGAAGCAAAAAAACTGTACACGTGTTTTATGTCATATCCATCATTCATGCAAAATTGATTTACTATGAAACACATGTAGAGTTTTCTATCTCTTGATTCTTCTGTAATCATATATATATATACATATATATATATATATATATATATATATATATATATATATATATATATATATATACTAGCCGAGTAAAGATTGTTTCTGCTAAGGTTGAGAGCTTTGTTTACATTCAATCCCTTAAGACTTGATAGTTCAGTGCTTGAAAGCTGCTAATGGTGCAAATTATTGTTTTCGTCTTTACAATTTCATGCGACACTTTGTTTCAAAGTGACTGAACTTGTTTACGTAGAACTGTCCATTAGGAGCTATTTCTATCGGCGAAATCGTTACCTTTAAGTGGAAGAGTATACTCTGATTGTCAGAGCAAGAGGGGAAATCACAAGTCCATCGATGTAGTAGATTATTGCACAATTTTGATTTCATTATAATTACTATTATTTCTGTTATTTCATTAGCACCATGACAATCAAATCATTACTATCATTTGGTGATATTACTACTAAAATCACAACATTAACATTATTATTCACTTATTATAAACATTTATTGTGTCTTCAGCCCAATAGCTACTGATGGTTCACGCTGAAGACTGAATGATCGGGAGTCATTTCCACTCTACGTCGGCATGGTGGAGTGACTCGCATATTGCAATGACCCAGAGAACTATACCTCCATCCTAGCATGGGGTACTCAATCAGCTGCTAAATTCACGGGGGAAGTTATCCCGATGAACAGTCTTCCACACTTTGAGCTCATGCTATAAATCGAACCCAAGACTTTCTGCGTGGGAAACAGACAATATCCGGGGGACTTTGGCCATTGTTTAAGGGATGCCATGAACAAGAACAGAAGTTAATGAACATGTTACCAATAACCAGTAACCTGCGGTAGCGGTGACACTGCATAAACATACGAACACAGACATTCTCTCTCTCTCTCTCTCTCTCTCTCTCTCTCTCTCTCTCTCTCTCTCTCTAATAGAATAGAATAGAATAGAAAAATATCCAAATAGATTACCTTATTTGAGGGCATATTTCAGCAGAGATTTAAAAAGGAAAAATCCTCTAAATCCCTGGCTATGATTATTGAATTTTGATGTTGGAAATTATTTTCGATTGATCCATATTTTCCTTCTTTTTTTTTCCTGTTTATGTATACGCTCCTGACTCGCCACACGATATCTCTAAAGTTCTTGGTGAATTTCCAAAGACATTTTTTAGACGGGTAAGAGATGTGCTACGAAAGAAGTGCTCGAATTTGGGGGCTGATCCATCCATAATTATTTCCACTGCCAATGGTGTTAGTAAAGGAATGCGCTCTCTAACTCTTTTTTCTAGTTTGCAGGAATTCCCATTAAAAAAACGAAATCCATTACCAATCCTTTGTTTACGATAATTAGATCTGGCCTTGATCAATCCAAATATTTTGATTTGGTTGTTATTGATACTGAACAGAATGTCCTCCAGTAGAATTCAATTCCAATTCACGGATTTGATCCTTCCAGCTTCAACCCCGAATCTTAATTGAACTCTAAATGAATTAGCAAAAGAGGATCAGTGATATTAGGCTCAAATACTTTTTTTTCTCGTTGTGACGAGGCGAAAATTAAACTATACGCCTTTTCATACTCTGAACAAAAACAGAAGTTATTGAACATGTCACCAACAACCGGTGAACTGCGATAACAACGACAATACACAAACATACAAACACAAATACATCTATCTATCTATCTATCTATCTATACATACATATATATATATATATATATATATATATATATATATATTCTCTCTCTCTCTCTCTCACACACACACACACACACTCTCTCTCTCTCTCTTTCTCTGTGCATGCCATAGTAAACAATATGATTGAAGTGGTAAAACGACAAAAATGGATATGGCCAGGACACAGAGCAATACGAAAGGATAAGAGCTGTGGCAAAAGGTTAGTCAATTGGTGCCCGAAGGATAGCAAACGCAGAAGAAAACCAGACAAGATAGAAAAATAAAAGTTTGCTGGTACAACCTAAAAGGGTTAGCACTGTCACGATCGGTACGGAGGAGTCAGGATGCTTGAAGCATAAGTGAATTCGTCCGAATGAATAGTTTTCTACAATGTACACTTCTACCGGGATTCGAACCTGGGACCTTCTGAGTCAGGGGCAGACTTGCTAATCATTAGATAATCTGAGCGGACAGCTGGTCGCTTCTCTTTGACTTTATCATTTGATCGAAACAAAAGTTTCTTGTATTTTTGATAAAGTATTTTATTCATATAAATCCTTAACAGTATCATTCAGGCATAAAAGTATTTTACCTAGCTTGATATGACCTTACGCCACCAATCAGGTGATTTGTGTATTCAGATATATATTTCGTATACTGCCTCTGTAGATATTCATTTGAACGAGAAGTTTCCTAGGCGTGCTCAGATTCTAAAGTGACAGTTTACCTTGCATAAAAACATACGTGCTACAAATACCTAAGTACTTAAAAATTATATTTGGAAAAAAAATGATATTATCAATATGAAATGATATCAAAATGTCTGCCTGGCAAATTATCCGATAAAACCATCTGGATATAATTCTGAAATTTATGGATTAAATTTCATTTGATATTTTGTCTTAGAATAATTTACCGAATTTTATTCGTCTGGATGCCGTCGCATAATCTAGGAATTGTTAGAGCCATGGTCACCAATTTTTTCCTGTAGTTACAAATGGTTTTTGAAAAATTCCCAAAGTCTTCAAATTCCTGGAGATGGATTCAATTTACAATGTGAATATAATGCTAAACTGGGCCCTTACTTTTTGTCTCTAGGTTAGCTGAACTTGGCTCAGTTTAGTGATATTTCCTAGGACAAGTTCCATGTTATATTCACTCCTTCGGGTACCTGTAATCATTTGAGATTTTCATATGACATCCAAATGTTTATTGCTGACTTTAACTAAATTTTCATCCTTTCGCTGAACAGTATGAAATAGTCATCTAGCTGAAAATTACAACTCCAGCACGCGTACTCAGCTAAATTTGGCTAAAAATATATTTCAGAAAGCTCGTCAATTTCATTTTTATATTCTATCATTCTACCTCAAATCTAATAACACTACTAAACCAAGATGGCCGCCACAAAAAGCAGCAAGAAATTTTCTGTTATGGTAGAATTGAATAATATTCGTTGCATCTAAGAAAGAGGGCAAGTATGTAACAAAATGTCAGGCGCCGACCTTTCTCAGCGTCGGCTCTAGACCAATGAAAAGGAGATTGAAGACAGGGTGATGCAATACCGAATTGAAAGAAAAGAAATCAAAATAAAGCAAGGCTAAAAATAAATCCAATCTGTCAGCTTGTTCGTTGTACATTTCTATGACTTCCGGTTACAGTAAAAACAAGGAACAAATTGTCTTTTTTGTCATCAGGTTCATATCAGTATATATTAATCATTTGGATTGCTATACTGGGAGGTCGTTCTGACAGTCTTTTTTTTTTCTCTTTCTTTCGATGGAACAAAGAGATTCATTCATTGCTGTATTGAGAATGTTTTATTGTTGTTGGATTTGTAGGAGGAAGCTTTCTTGCAAGACAAAATGGTAAGATAAGATTATGATATAGAAAAGATGTGGAGAAAGAATGGTAATGAGGAACTGAGCAAGGGTTTGAAGCTTTTATGCCTTAGTGATTGCAAGATTGGGGTTGTTTCATGAAAATGCATGGCGCGAAGAAAGGAAGGCTGAAAAAGGAACTAGAAAACGTTCAGGGAGCGCATACCTCTACAAATGCCATAGACTAAGAAACAAGAACTAAAAGTTCAATGGTTCGTTAACCACCTCCTGTAGCAGTAACAGGAGGAGGAAAAGGAAGAAAAGAGGTAGTAGTCTTTCTTTGAGTAAATTGATTCTCATACCTGTAAAATATTGATACTGAGACCAAACAAAACGCTGGAGATATTGAGATAGAGAATACATTTGGATCTGGACTTCTGCAAACCATTAAAGCATCTGTAGCTGAGTTGGTATAGTAGCTAGAGCTTTTAGCCAGGTTTCCCTTTGGCAGGGTGGGGGGTAGAGAATCTGAGTTTCACTAAGAGTCTATTCTTCATTTCCAATGCGCACAAGATGATTGTGAATAGTAGTCGAAAAAAAACGATAATGGGTTACAATACTTCACCTAATAAAAAGCAAATTATCATACACTGATTTATCGAAACTGGTTGGCACAAGGATTGAACTTGCAGTCACCGGGTAAGCTGCATAAAGATGCTTATAGCCACGAGGCCAATGCTTCATTCTAAATCTAATACCTGTTCTTTCCCGATCAAAGGCACCTATGAGGTATTCAATTCTATAGACCAAACGTGATAAAAGAATGGAAACGATCAGAGAGCTACACGGCGAAATTATGTTTTCGTACGATCGCAGAAGTTAAGCAACATCTAGACTCTACAATACTTACGTGGGTGTCCGCTAAGGAATACCGGGTGCCATTAGCGAAAATAGTGAAGGAAGAGACACCACTCCAACTGCTTGTCACCTCAAAGTCTATTTCACACATCGCAAACAGAGACAGGAGAAACTTGTGATATGGGGAGCCCTGACAGGGATGGCTGATGCCGTGGCCAGCTTAAGGGCATCTAGCTAGTTAGGCAATTAGAGAAATCTCACCAAAAACTGGCATAAAGTAGAACCAACTGACATATCTTAACAACAATGCTGAATGATTCACCCAAGGGTTAATGAAATCTTTTGGGAGAAGGCGGGTGAATGAAAGAATTGGTGGGGGATGAATGACCTATTTCATTTACTTATCTATTTTTCTAGACTTAGGATATGTAAGTTTTATTTTCTGAAAATCTAACTCTAAAATCTAAGACTTGTTTGTTAACTTAATGTTAACTAAAAAATATAATAGTTATTTTGTGTTAAGTGCTTTGTCACTCCTAGTTTTTGTTATGTATTATAGGATATTTAAAACTTGGATAATCAATGAAAGAAATAGATCTGCTAAGTCACTCAACAGAAAGTGTCATGTGACCAAATTTTTTTGACAATATGCCGTCTTGAGGGTGATCAATTAAAAAAGTTGGTGAAAGGGGTGATCAATGAATAAGTTACTGTTCTCAACTTTTGTTGGGCAGTGATCACTAAAAAAGGTCTGAATTTGAAAAAAGCGAGCTAAACACGTACTAAAGGATTCATTTAGCATAGCCTTACATTGCATACTGAACACCCACTAAAACCTATTTAAGGGGAATTAAGTTTAAGTTTTCAGCACTCTAGCTCTGTTCGCGTGATACTTACATACAGAGCAAGTCAGCCAGTCAGCTAGCCAGCCAGACCAACTTGGAAACTCAAGAAACCTATGTTAACGGTTAGGGTGAAAGTTTTGGCTTATGGTTCCTAAAACACTTCAGAAATGAATCAATTCAGGCTTTTTTTCTCATGATTTAAAAGTAATTGTGTTAAATTCACACGCAAGAGAGAATGGGACAAAACTGGTCAAAACAAGGATATTTAATCTTGGGAGGATGAAATTTTGTAATAAAGACTCGAAGATGAATGACACTAAGAAATACTGCTCTACCATGATTATCAATCGAACCACCGTATCCATCAAAGATGACAAAGGTTTTTATTCTTGTATATATATATATATATATATATATATATATATATATATATATATGTGTGTGTGTGTGTGTATGTATGTGTGTGTCTGTTTGTTTATGTTATTGTTTGTTTGCTTGTTTATTCCTGTACTCATGGTCATACTGTGTTATCTACAGACTAGACACCTTTTAAAAATGTTTTTTGTTAAGAAATTTTTCTTACCTTCATTCTGGGTTTATCAATAACTACTAGGTTCTCCAAAATCTAGATGTTTTTTCACTCTATTTTAGATTCTTCCAGTGGAAACACCATTAGCGTCATAAATAGAATTTATTCTGAACATATTTGTTTTCCGATTAAATCTTTTTACATGACTTCAAATTTTGACGCAAACAGTTTTTCAATTATTAACTGCGATGGGGTATATAGATGGGTTTTTTTTGTTTTGTTTTTTCGAATATGTGAGTCCAGTGTTGCCAATTGAGTGAGTTTTTTCTTTTTTATTTCTCGGATATGAGAGTAACTTCCGGATTCAGAAATCTTTAGTTGATTCCATCTGGCTTAAATACCAAAACATGTGTCGATTCCAAAAAGGAACGAATTATTGGGAGAAGAAAATTCAATCCCTGGGTCAAGCAGAGAAATCCACCTACTCAGGTTTAATGGAGAAAGTGAGAAAGTAGGTCTTCGCACGAACCTCAGTGAAACCAATGTCATGCGTAACCAATATATCAAATACAAAAACACAACGATCAAAATCAGAAACACTGAATTGAAGAAAGCTGACCACTACCTCTTCCTGGGACCACGCCTTTCCGTGAAACCCTGAAGAGAAAGAGAAATCAGACGAAGAATCACCCTAGGTTGGCAAGCTTTTAGTAGAGAAAACTAAACAATTAGGGACAAAAATAAAACATTAGTTGTTAAAAGAAAGGTTTACAACGAATGTGTGCTCCTGATAATCATATATGGAGCTTACACATGGAACGTATCCAAGAGATTGATTCTCAAACTAAGTACCATGCGACGTGCACGAAAAAAAGGATCATACTTAGCATCGTATGGAGAGACAGCACATTGTATTTTATAATAAAACAAGAGTCAGAAATATCATAAAATATACTAGAAAACTCAAATGGCAATGGACAGGACATGTAGCGAAAATGTCAGACAACCACTCGGTGTCACGATTCGCATCGTGAATTCCAAGAGACCATATACAAAATTGTGGCCGGCAAGAAAAGATGTTTTGACAAACTAGACAAGTTCGGAAGGTAGAGGTCAGGCAAATCTTGGAGAATGTCTAACGACGGGCATTAAAAGACCAATGATGATGATGATGGTGGTGGCAATCATTATATGAAATAAGTAAAAGGTATACCACACCACAAGACGGCACAATATATCAGGGAGAAAACAGGGGTTGGAGACATCATGGAATCTATTGGAAAACTCAAATGGCAATGGGATGGTCATGTTGCGTGAATGAAAGACAACCGATGGACATCACGACTCAACACAACATGGATCATCAGAGTCCACATGCGAAACCGAGGCCGACAAAATACAAGATGGAGAGATGAACAAAGACAAATTCGGAAAATACTGGTTCTGCGAGGCCCACAATAGAGGAATGTGGCAGATCTTGGGGAAGATCTGTGTCCAACGACGGACGTTAAAAGACTGATAATGATGATACCATAAGGACAGATTAACTAATAAGAATTAACTGATATGAGATATACTTTGACATGGACGGTGGAATGAGAACAATATACCCCAAAGGATAAAATATAGGGTTTAGTTCAAAATTCCTGGAACGTTACTGAATGCGACAGGGCATGATAAGGGCTGGAGGGCACAATGGTTAAAAACGTTGTGACTAATACAATCAAGATGAGGACACTAGTTCAAATAAATCAGTGTAAAATTCAGAAAGGGTTATATATATATATATATATATATATATATATATATATATATATATATATAATTAATAACTATGTCATCCACAATCAGCTGTTTCGTTGTATTACATCTTTTCGGCGTGGTTATAGACTATCCAGTATCCCATCCAGCTCCACGACTTGGGATTTTAACCTATGCTTCAGACCCAGCAGGCATTTTACCCCTACCTTACGCAGAACCGAATTCAAGCGATATGTAATTACGCACAATTCCTCATCCACTAGAGTGTTCCATTCAAGAGTTTGAAGAGCATTGCTTATATAACATATATATATATATATATATATATATATATATATATATATATATATATATATATATAATATTAGTGTAAATGAATAACTAATTGGAATGAAAAAAGGCTTTGATTGTTTAATGTAACAGGACAGACAAAAGGTGATGAATTAGGCGTGGATTGTTACCAAACTCTACAGCTGACTTTGTTTTCGTTGAGTAATAATATTTACCAACCAAAGTCTGATGAGTCATACACACAAAACTATAACGTACACAAAAACTGATGATGAGACAAACAACGAAAATGTCAGTGTCAGATCTCTTCGATACGATGACTAAAATAGAATAGAATTCATTTTATTTCACCAGACAAACAATAACTAATTAATTTTCATGTATCTATTTCAAGATAAGAAGACTGGCAAATTTGAAAAAAAAGATGATTAATTTTAAAACTGTTTCTTTTAGTATTTTGTTTGTTCGAAGTTAAAAGGTGTTTTATATTTTTTGTATACATTGAATTTCTAACTAATAAAGTTGAAATTGGATACGAAGTTTCGTGATAATGATGTATGAGACCCTCAAAAGAAGAAGAAATCAAGCGAAGAATCACACTAGGATGGCAAGCCTTTGGCAGAGCAAGCCCAACCTTCAAGAACAAGAAAATCCCATCAATCTTAAAAAGAAGAGTATACAACCCTGATAGTCACTTAAGGAGCTGAACCATGCAACCTGACCTAGAGACAGAATCGCAAATTGAGAACCATGCAACGTGCACATGAAAGAATCATGTTCAAACTCACTTAAAGAGACCACAAGACAGCAAAATATGTCCTGGAGAAGACATCGAAACAAACTCAAACTGGCTATGTCACAAGAATGGAAGACAACTGATGGACATCGCGACTCACGACATGGATCCCCATACGCAAATGAGGTCGGTAGAGTAATAGATGAGAGACGAGCTAGACAAATTCTGAAAGTACTGGCTCCGTGACGCCCATAATAGAGAAGTGTGGTGAATCCTGAAGAAGGTCTATGTCCAACGACAGACGTTAAGTGACTGATGTGGATGATAATGATGATCTATGGAGCAATTAATTCTGTTTTGTTCACCTTTTAGATTTTATTGATGCACACGGGTTGGGCCCTAGCACAGCCAAGCTTGTAACTTGTTTGTTGTTGTTGTTGTTGTTGTTGCTACAGGGGGGGGTACAAAGTCAACCCAGCGTCCGACTTGGACTTGGGTTTGACAATAGATAAAGAGGGGCAGAAAGGAAAATATATTTACCCTGTGGTTTGCGTGGTCTCCGTGACGATTGGTGAAATCCAAACAAGGGATTGGCTTCCTAATTCGCAAAAATTAATTAATCATATATATCAAATTCTATCCTGAGACAGAAGGGTGTGGAGAAACTGGGGAACACGATCTGTGGTGCTCAAGCAGGGACGGCTTAACCCTCCCCAGCGTAAAGTTGACCATAATAATAACAAGCGCAGCTGCTGCAGTGTCAGATTCCATCACTACTTCTATTCTGACTGAAGATGATAGCAGCAATTTTTGCACTGTATATATAATAAATATAAGATAATAAAAAGAATCAGTGCAATTTTACTTATTTATTAGAATAGATTAAGCCTTTGCGTATCTGTAAGATAAATTTCGTAGGTTTTTAAGACTTATCATTTTGGCCCAGTCGTTACGAGGACCGAAATGTTTATTTTATAGTTGTATTTATTTATTGGAATGAAATGAGTTCTTTTTCGTTGATATGCAAAACTTGCCAATTTAGCCCAGTTGGTAAGAGAAGCGCCTGGCAATCACGGTGGGGGAATGTTAAATCACAGTGGGGGAATGACCATTTTTATCCCCCTAGATTTGTTTTGTTTGGGTTGTTCTTGCTAATGCAAAGTTTTTAAAAAAATTCATCTCCAGACTTGGACTGGAGTTTCACAATTATTTATTCATTGTCTTTGGCCTGTTTACTTCACCCCTCACCACCATATCATCGTAAAGAAACCGATAGTATAGATTGGCTGGGAAAAAAATATCTAATTTAACGACTGTCAACTCTTTTTCAATTATAATGACTTCTCAGGTGAAAGGGTAGTAAAATACACTAACAGAAAATATGATTAAAACACCCTGGTTGCAATTTACTCAAGATTAAGCATAAAGGAAATATATATATATATATATATATATATATATATATATATATATATATATGCAGATCAAAACGTACAAAGGCTCGAAAAGTTGAAGTTGGAAAAGGTAGTCGATTGCATATACCTAGGACAACTAATCTCCGTGAAACCCACAAAAGAAGAAGAAACCAAGCGGAGAATCACCCTCGGCTGGCGAATTCTCAGTAGAGCAAGCTCAACCTCCAAATATAAGGAAATCCCATGAGTCCTAAAAAGAAGAGTATACATCCAATGCATCTTTCCGATAGTCACTTATGGAGCTGAAACATGGAACCTAACCAAAAGATTGACTCTCAAACTCAGAACCATGCAATGTGCACATTAGAGAGTCATGGTCAACATCAGATGGAGAAATTAAAAGGCAGCACATAATATTCAAGAAGAACAGTAGTCAGAGATGATATGATAAAATACAATAGAAAACTGAAATGGCAGTGGGCTGGTCATGTTGCAAGAATGTCAGACAACCGCAGGACACTCCAACTAAAAAGGTGGATCATCAGGGATCATTCGTGAAACTGGAGTCGGCAAAATTAGGATGACGTGGTTAGACAAGTTCAGAAAGTACTGGCTCTATGTTACCCATGATAAAGAGATCTGGCGAATTTAGAGGAAGGTTAATATCGAACGACGGACGCTAAAAGGCTGGTGGTGGTGGTGGTGATGATGATGATGATGATAACCTTTTGAGGCGTTCAAATAGGCCTATACTCTGAAGCTCAGACTCGGACATTGCACTGGTTTGAGTTTCACAAGATGCTCGAAAATTAAAAATTTTGTCAGAATATCCACTACGCTTTGGCATGCACAAATTGTAACTATATTGAAATCCTCACCGTCCTTTGGGTGTGACAATTCTATTTTCTGTTAGCGTAGTTAAAAATAAGATTATGTATGTATCATTGTTTTCCGCTTATATCCTCACTGAGGGTGTCGCAGGGTAAGATACGCACCAAAAATTGTTAGTAAGACCCACTTACAGCTCGTTAGGCCTCTCGTGGGTTTGTTCTGCTTACGACACCCAGTATTCTGAAATGGTCAACCAATTAGGTACTGACCAAGCTCAGCGTTGCTTAACTTACGAAGATTTGACCGTAACCCCCATAACCTCGAGAGATTCCTCAATCCTAATCCTTGTGCTGAGTGTTTCGTGGAGGGTCGTTGGGTACCATTTAAAAAGGCTTTGGTGTGACGGTGGCGAATTGAACCACAGCCTACTGATAGATAGGAATATACTGATAGATAGATAGATAGATAGATAGATAGATAGATAGATAGGAATACATAGAGATTGATGAATAGGAACAGTCTCGGGTAGATAGATAGATAGATAGTAATCTGAGATAGATACATGAGAACAGTCTCTGATAGATAGATAGATAGATAGATAGATAGATAGATATAGACTCTAATGTAGGTCTTAACATTTAATGGAATGCCAAATAAATTATTTATCTCTGCCTCTTATGAATGTCAACGTGTCAGACAATCATTCATTTAGAAGTCAGAATCGGTCAACGCCCTCCCTATTTACTGATGGCACGACACAAATGAAGACTAAGAAGGGAAAGCGTGCTTTTTCGATGAAAATCAGTCTTTATCATCATTTTCAGACAATTCATCTCCGTCGACGGCAAAAAAAAAACAAACTTTCCCAGATTTTTATACCGATTAATGAATAAATGTACGTTTGCACGGAATCTTCAAAGGTTAACAAAGGTATTGTTGACTACAATTCTTGTGAGGGACCGTCAACCAAAAGAGTCACCAATACTGTCAACCTAGGTTTCTTCAGTTTTCGAGGTGGTCTAGCTCTTTGGCCAAGTATCACGCGTACAGGCTGCCTCAATGGTGCCAAAGGATTGATTTTTTTCTATTTACTCCCTATAATGTCTAGTTGATTCTTATCATGTCTTTTAAATCCCCATGGGTTTTTAGTGGGGATCAATTTGTGATGTAAATTTATACTAAATTGATCCCTTAGTTTGCGCCCGGTTGCATTCACGTTTGCTTGTTTTGTTGCTTTTTTTCTGTTTTTTCTTCCATTCAGACTCTCTTGGTGATCCTTACTGGACAAAAGGCGAGAGAACATCCACTGATCATCTTCTCTCCATTTTTAAATTGATCACCCCCAACACAGCTAGGTACTAAAAGATGTTCGTCATGTGAGAGTTTCTATTGACTTACTAACCAGGCCTATTTTCATTTCGAACAATCAAGAACCTTACCTGTACATTAGTTGGCCTTATACTTGATTGTCATTGAGTAGATAATATAAAGTGAGTTTTGGTCGAAATCCCTAAGGGGGAAAATCTGATATCAGAATTATATTCTTCCATTATAATGGAACGGGGATGATTGTTCAGTTCGAGATTTATTGATTTGTCATAAGATTAAATCAACAGGGAAGTTCTTCCATTAAAAAAAGATATTTCCACTATTTTTTACAAAATAACCTTTTCATACATAAATTAAGTAATCAAGGAGATAACATCGAAAGTTTTATTGAGCAAAATACCTGTTGATTTAACGGAACAGGTAGGGAAATCTAAAGTACTTTTGTACCTAAAAGAAACCCATGGGTGAGTAAGGGACAACAAAGCTATACCTCTGAATTTTTTAGATTAGGTATTATGATTATTTCTATTGATTTTCGGACCAAGATGAGGATGGTCCGAATATCAATGGAAATAAAGCTATACCTAGAAGGAATAATTTCTCATTGAAACATAAAATGTAACCAAGCTGGTTTGAATCATATTTGTTTCGAGTTAGAGATTTTCTTCGGTGTGGAACTTTGCAAAACACTTCGAACTCGTTCGATCATTGACATCACCTTCTCCAAAAATCTTTTTCTTTATTTTTTTGCGTTTGAGTTGCATTCTTACCTTTCTTCAAATTAAGATAAAAGGCTTAATATGCTACGAATGATGTTTATTTTCTTTAATATTCAATGTTAGAATCAATAAACAAAGATACGCCAGTTTTGAAAAACGTCTTGAAACGTCTTGAAAATCACGTTGATACAACGACTGTCTCGTTACAATCAAAAGCGATCCCTTTAAATGAAGCCACTCAATAGGAAACCATCCTAATGCCAACTAATGACAAAAAGCGCTTTGGTAACTTCACAATTTTTAAATACAATCCCGACTGTCGGACACGATTTTCGTTCTCCTCGTTGAATGCATATTTCGCTTAACTAAACCGAAATGTCTAGCCTCACAATCGACACCATCAGTCCTCAGTTCTACCGATGAGCTTCACTGAACAGAACTAAACAACACCCAAGGAACGGAAACAACTATCAACGCCATTGTAACTAAAAACCTAATATCAAATGATAATTGGAAAATATATATAACAAAATAAGGGAATTAAATGTACGAATTCTTATTGACTTATCTCTCTTAAATTAATAAGACCATTTTTTTTCGGCTGTCTTATTTTTTTTATGACTGTCTGCTGCAGAATTATAAAAATATCTCTCCATCGGGAAAAAAAATCTGCACCAAAATTTAATCAAATCTGACTTAGCCCAAGGTTCATCCTTCAACAAACGTTCATCGATATTCATTGGGATATCGTGTGGACAAACAGACTGACGGACAGACAGGCAGACAGATACGAGTGAACACATACTTAATTTCCAACTTTGTTGGCTGAGGTAAATCAATAACGCGAACAGGTCAGTGAAAAATCGTACAGATTAAGATAGTTTATCAAATGAAACGTTCCAAATGAATTCAGTATGGAAGCATTTAAATGTAATGTTGGGTTCATGGATCTAAGGTTAATTGTTCCCGTGGAGGAATTACTTCTGAGCATATTTTTCATTCCAAGTGATTAAAAAGAAATCATTCAATTGGCATTTCAGGGGAAGATTATGATTTCTCAAGTAAAACATACCTAACCTGAAGAGAGAATAACGTTCAGTTTAGTTCATTTTTTACTCAAACAAATAAGAGAGTTCAAATTTAAATAAAAACCATGGTTTAATTTTTTCAACTCCAATTCCCACTTACAACACAAATATATTTCTCTTAATAAAGTTGAATTCGCAGTTTTAAGTCTTTTCAAATTTTTATCTTTGAATGACAGTAAATCAATCAACATTCCTCCCGAACGTAAAAAATAAAAGTAGAACGCCAAAAAGTCCATCGCCGAATGGGCTAAAGCCAAATCAGATGACGTCAAATAGTCGACGCCGAATAGTCCTATCCTGATAGCGATTGCAGTAGGAAAAGTCTAGATATAGAAAACTTAGCCAGTAGGACAAAGCATAGTTAGGGACGGTGTGAAAGTTGTTCAGCAGTCGCCCAAAAACGGCTGCTGCTGCTATTGATGACGATGATAGTGACGATCATCATCATCATCATCATCATAATAATAATAGGAGGAAGAAAGAAGGAATATGCTTTTAAAAGCTTCGGGAAATAAGCTTAGAAATACACGGAAAATTTTAAAAGTTTTACAATCGAATGCTACCTGGAATGTGAGAGTAGTAACAGAAAATTTCACTAATTAGACCATGTGTAGTTGAGTTGATTAAAGAAATAGTATTTTTTTTTTGTTGAGCTACTGTCTTCAGTCGAAACAGAACTAGATATCTTTGGGGGGGAAAAAAACAAGAGACACACTGGGTTTTTTTTTTCTGATGAGAGTGAAGTTTATCCCGACATGCTGTTTTTAAAAGTAGTAAAATACCCGTTGCTCTGCTAACGGAACACCCAAGGGTGAGAATCTTAAACACAGTAGTATCTGTAAAAAATCTCATCAGAGTTGCTTGAAGCAAACATACCCGACACTTAACCATTTACAAACATTTGAAAGCGGATCCAAATCCGCCTCGTTTTATTTTCTCACCTTTCTTCTTTTCTCGGAATCCGAATTTTCAAAAAAAATCTGAAAAAATCTAAAAAATAATCTAAAAAAAATGCAGTGGAGGCGCAGATGAATCTGGGTCCGCCATTGTCTATTCCAACCCCTCTTAAAGAAAAATTTTCATTTTTGAAAAGTGAGAGATGGTTGGATTGAATTATGACCGACGGTCAGACTTGTTGCTTATTATAATGTAGATTATTATGAATAACAACAAAACTACAGTAGTGATTATTATTTAATCATTCGGCATTATATTATTCCTTTTATTCAAAGACGTTACTGCTAATAACGACACTAATTCTTGGAATATAAACCTTAGAAATGTTGTTGAGCGGCAGATGTCATAATAAATAATAATCAACTAACGCAGCACATTTCTCTTTTCTTTTATATTATTTGACATCAGTTGCAACGGATATTCGAACAGACTAGACTAATTGAAAATTTATGATAATTAACCAACATCTCTCTCTCTTTCTCTCTCTCTCTCTCTCACACCCCCACACACACACTCACACACACGTACACACACACATACATACACACCTTCTTATCGGTTTTTTTTTTGCTGCGTACCTTCGCTTTGCACAATTTAGAAACGTCTTTTTCTTCTCTTTCTCCTCCCTCCCTTCCCAGCCTCATTCTTTCATTTCTCTTCTTCTCTCCCATTTTCCGTTCTCAATCATCTTTGTTGTTGTTCTTGTTGTTGTTGTTGTTGCCTCCAAGCTTTTTTCCCATTAGCACACCTTTTTTTAAATCACAGCATCGCACAACAGACCGGTTTAAACACTGTGGCTGGGTTTAGGTTATTCATGTGTTCAGACATATGTATCGAACCAACGTGACTAACAAAGTTGGCGAAGGGTTTTATCCCTATTTATGTGCGTCTATTGGTGTGTTCCAGCGCTCCTGGCCATACCGTTTTGTCTAAAGACTTGAAGATTCTCATCGGTTCTACACTCGACCCCTTTCTAGAAAAAACGTTTTTTGTAAGGGACTTTATTCGGACGGGTTTTACTATATTTTAGGTTTTTAGGTGGGAAATGCTAGAGATGTCATAAACAGAATATATTCTGAAGATATCATTTCTGCCATGGAAACATTTTTCATGACTTCAAATTTTGACGCTACAGTTGTTCAAATATTGACTGTGATGCCGGAATTGTGTATCTATCCGTCCATGTGTCTATGTTTACGAACCTCACCCATTACCGTCCATAACAGAAACTATAAAAATAGGGTTCAGTTTGCAAAGTAATATTATCCTAAATTGACCCTTTAGTTTGAGTACGGCAGCTTCTATGCTTGTTTTTTACCTGAAATTCAGACTCCATAGAGATCACTGCCCAACAAAAAGCGAAAGAAGTAACTAATTCATTGATCACCCTTTTTTTCTAATTTTTCGATTGATCACCAACACAGCTTGCTGCCAAAAGACATTGGTCAGGTAGCAGTTTCTTCTGAGTGACTATCCAGACTCGTTTTTTTTTTTTCAATCATGAATCTATGGTTCAAACCACACTGGTAGCATTTTCATAAAGATAACTCAATTTTATCATCACCACTCTAACTCAGTGAACATAACCGTTGTTCGCAGGGGCATTGTTTTGTTCTTTAAATGATATTCACAATCTCTTCCTTCATAGTCGTCATTTGGTAAAGAAAATTTTCTTCTGCTACACTTGAAGTTTATTTGCAGTTATACTTCAAAAAACGCTACTCATTTATTGACGTTTCTGCGCTGATCACTGTAAAGGACATATTTCATTTCTGAAGACGAACCTCCAACTGCAGTGGTTACATCATCATCATTATCATCATCAGTCTCTTAACGTCCATCGTTGGTCATAGACCGTCCACGGGATTCGCCAAATTTCTCTATCGTTGACGTTGCAGAACCAGTACTTTCTGAATTTGTCTAGCTCGTCTCTCCATCTAATACTCTGCCGGCCTCAGTTGCGCATGTGATCTCAGGGGATCCATATTGTGAATCGTGATGTCCATCGGTTGTTTGCCGTTCTTACGACATAACCAGCCCATGGCCATTTGAGTTTTTTTGTTTTTTTTTTTCAAATGGATTCCATGGTGTCTCTGCTCTCCTGTCTTCTCCCGGATGTATTATGCTATTTTGTGGTCTCTCCATGAGAGGTTGAGCATAATTCTTTCACGTATACGTTGCATGGTTCTCAATCTACAGGTCAAACATTTGGTTACAATTCAAGTTTAATTCGACTCTGTATTATTTTTCAACAACAATTTTTTCTCAGCCTCAAAATTTACAATTTTTTTCCTTCTATTGTAAGAAAGCTGCCCCGGTATACTTCAGTACACTTCAATTTACTTATATTTTTCTGTCCGTTATCATTCTCACGCTTACATTTACCTATATTTTCCTGCACATTATTTGACTGGAGCGGTAATAATTTTCATATTCTTCTATTGCTCTGAACAATACGTCTATTGTTGTCTGGCCAAAACTGAAAAAACTACATTTTATTTATACCGTTTTCATTGAATTATGACACGGCGTGCTTTTAAGTGAAAAAATCCATTAAAATATTAGTATGATACGTCGGTTTTAGAGAGGTTGGAAAGCATTTAGTAAAAAAAAAAAAAAGACTTTGAAAAGCACCCTGTCAACCGATTAAAACGTGAAGTGCACAATGAATGTATATACCAGATCTGACGCACGGGTGAGAAACCAAAAAAAAAACTCTTGAAAATAAACTCAAGTCATACAACGATCAATGGAAAATGCAATGCTAGAAATAATTCTAAGAGATCGATGAAGTAAACTAGGGAGAATAGACAGAGGCCGGCAGAATATTGGATGGAGAAACGAGCTAGACAAGTTCAGAAAGTACTGGCCTCGCGACACCCATGATAGAGAGGCGTGGCGAATCCTGGGGAAGGTCTATGTCCAACGACGGACGTTAAAGGACTGATGATGATATAATAGAAGTTATAAGGCGGCAAAAATAGGAGTAGACGTCCTACGAAGGCAAGGAGATGGATGAGAAATTATGCAAACGGTTGGTCGATTAATGCAAAAGAATAGCGAACGCAGTAGGAGAAGACCAGATAAAAAAAAATCGAGAGATGAGATCGAAAGATTTGTCAATGAAAAATGGCAGAGGATAGCGCAGTCAAGGTCGGCATTGAAGGAGCTGAGAAAGACAGACCTGAAATAGTCGATGATGGTGATGATGGTGAGGAGGAGGAGGAGGAGTGGGGATTAAGTTTTATGTGAGTTCTCTTGAAGTGTTTGACAACCTTGACAATCTCTCACTCTTTGTTTTCTAGCTTTTTTTTTTTCCTAATCTATTACTGGCTTTACTTATATTTTTTTTCTTTCTTTTCGGGTCTTTTTTTTTCACTCTCTTCATTATCTAAACTAATATATGTCCGTTGCTTTGTTAACGGGATACTTATAGGCTGTGCTCAGTATGTTTACGCAGTAATTTAAAAGGTTAGTAACAAGACTAACACCCACACCCGATCTTTTTGTTTGTTGTCAAAGACAGACTGACAGCTCGCAAATTATGTTTGATATAAGTTCTCATGAAGTGGTCTCCAACCATTCCCAATTTTTTTTTTCGAGGATCTTTTTTTCTTTTCTTTCTTCCAATTTTAATTGATTATTTTTATATCATTTGTTTGTTTTTTTTTTCATCTTTTGGGGTCGTTTTTTTCCACTCTGCCTTCGTTATTCAAACTATTACTACGTCTTTTTTTCTCCTTCCTCTCCTTTTCTCCCTCTCCTCTTTTCGTCTTTCTCCTCTTTTCCTCCTTCTCTTCGTTTCCTCCTTCTCTTTCTATCTCACTGCATCTCTCTTCTGCTATCTTTATTTCATAGTCTTCATCTCTGCCCTTTCACTCGTTGTGTTTATTCTTTTCCCACTTCATACTTGGGTATTTATTCACACCCCGCCCCCTCAAGGGCAAAAATGTGACTCAGGGTCGAGTTTAACACTGGAGTGAGGGGCTTACGCGTACGTGTGGGCAAGAACAAAGATCGCCCCTACGTCCCCCAAGACCAGTGTCACGTAGGCATCAGAAATAGCTCTCCGACCATCCTCTTTAAGCGCAATGGATAGGTGCTGCTATAGGGTCGCAATCCCTGGGACTGGACATGATATACATTTTTGTGGTCACTGAACGCATCCTGTACCACGTCGCTACTCACTCGGAGATGAGGGTGGTCAAAATTGAAATCGGCAAATTGAATGTTCACTTTAGGAAAGGCATGAATCCACTTCTTCCTACGCTCTAATTTTGACAAAAACGTCTCGTTAGAGGTATAGACGTATACATGTTCCTATGTGTCTATCAGTCTGTCACTCAGTCGGTCTGTTGGTCCACAAAATATCCCCAAAAGCTATCAATTAATTTCAACAACATTTTGTAGAAGTACAGGTGAAAGGCCAAGGAAGATGTGATTTTGGGGAGAATGCAGGAATCTTTTAACTGTTACTTTCCCCGTATCTAAGCTTCATGTCCGTACAATATCTCTAGAAGTTCTAAATTTTTTCAAGTGTACGCCATGGGGTAAGGGATATTGGTTAAATCTGGGAGCAGATCAAGGATTTTTTTTGTTCGATTGTATCTCCCATACATTTATATATTCATTTTATGTTTTCCATACAATATATCTAGAAGTTCTCAATTTTATGACATGTGGCAAAAGGATGGGCCATAGACTAAGAAAGAATTGATTGAGTTTTGAGGCAGGTCCAGGAATTTTTCACTGTTACCTCCCTTGAATCGTAGCTACGGACTGATTTTCGTTCAGTTTTAGTGACAATGACGCTGGCAATTGGCTAACAAGAGAGTTGGTTAACACTCGGGGAAACCACTTCCTCTAATGTTTTCGGTTTGGACCGGTGTCAGAATATTCAGCACCCTAGGTCAGCCAGGATATTCAGCGCCCTAGGCCAGCAGTACAATGTATGCCGCCCAGCTTCATCCCAGCCTCCGTTCTCCATCCTCTTCTGTCAAGCGAAGGACCTCATTTGCATGGACAAAGAATGACGGAGGACGAGGTTGGTTGGAACGACGTGATGCAATTTGCTATCTCACCTCAAAGTGCAGTTGCTTCTTGTGATAACGAAATTTTTCTCATTCTTTTAATTAAACACTTCCAACAAAGATTTTTTTTCTTCTCTTAACATTGCTATCACCCGTCTTAGCCATTTTTCAATTCATTATTAAGTGCTCGTGTTCTTAATTGTATTATGGAATTTTTGTCCAAATTGTTCAGAATTTGTATGGCGCCTCAGAATTTCTACGTCATAAGCGGTCCCCTGGTTTGTCCAGTGCGTAGCGCTGACCCAGCCCCCCCCCCCATAGCAATAAGGCTTTCATTGCCAATCTTGTTTGGGGTTCGATCACTGTTTTTTATCCTACGTTTCTTTTCTCTCTATTTCCCCCTCTCTCTTTTTTTCCTCAACTGTTGCTTTTATACAATCTTCCAATCTTTCTTAGTATTTTTTTCGATTTTTTTTCTCTCGGGTCATTTTTTTTCTTTTATTTCTTTTTCATCTCTCTTTTTTCATTTTTTCCTTCTCTCTCTCTCTCTCTCTCTCTCTCTCTCTCTCTCTCTCTCTCTCTCTCTCTCTCTCTCTCTCTCTCTCTGTGTCCTTTCATTCGACGCATCTTTTACATCGTTCTTTTTCAGTTACTTTTTTCTCTCCGTTGTTCTACCTTCCATCTCTATTTCTTCCTTCTTTCCTCCTCGTTTTTTTCCTTTTCCATTGCCCATTTTTCAACAATTGGCCTTAATATTTTTTTTACTATTATTATTATATGACTATACCTATGTCTGACTTTCCCTGCATCGTAGCTGAATACGAACGGATATCGTGTTGGCAGAGGAATGCGCTCTCTGAGTGCTTCCTAGCTGGACTTCTTTATTCTTTTTTTTCCCCTACCTTTTCTTAGTTTATTCCGATTGTCTTGATTTCTCTCTTTCTTTTTTTCTTTTTTGATTTTTCCATTTTTTTTTTCTTCGTCTTTTCTACCCCTTACTTTTCTATTTTAATTACGACCACGAACTCAGACGGCAATCTATTGATTTAACACTGGAGATCAAACAACACACTTTCCCATTTTTTATTAATATTTCTTAACCACTAACAAAGAGATAAAACGAATTCCAGGAGATTACTCCCCCCCCTTACCCCAAATCCCTTGGTCAAACATTAAAGTGCAAATTTTAATTAAAAAATCTCACATCTCTTCTCCCGACAACTTCGACGGATGCTGGAACTAACTGAATGGTACATCAAAGAAAAGTTATAAAAATTTCAAGTTAAAAATATATGCTTATTTAAAACGCCCTGTGTATGTATATATTTTGTCTGTATAGGTTGTCAAGGGAGATAACTATTAAATGCAGATTCATTTATCTTTTCAAAACTTACGAATATGTAAAGAAAAAATAATAATCCTGGTTCGTTGAGGTTAAAAATGCAGAGCAAGAGAATGTTTTTTTAGATATTTCTTAGTACAACGCCAATGCGAAATTATCTGAATACAGCCGTTATTTTTTGGTTATATGGATGAATTGGTGTAGATTTAAAAGTATATTCGAAACTAGGAAGCTGAGAGTACATACGTCTGCTAAAGCCATTGTCAGGGGAAGTAATTAGGCATGGATCCACTTCCAGATTTAATCACCCCTTCCGTGCCCTATTGCCAACCATTTCAGAAAATTTAATTGAAATTCGTTGAGAACTCTCGGAGTTATTGTAGCTGTAACATATTTGAGATGTTCTGGGGTGATAATTATACGAAAACACTTTCCTAGCTGTTGCAGGGTCAAACTCCACCCCTACTTCTGTTATTTTTCTTAATTTCAAAAAGGTTAGAAACGTCGTTTATTCATCATTTAAACACATGGAAGAGCAAATTCAATCAGTGGAGGGTTGCCTCTTCTAAATTGGGTGAAGATTGAAATTGTTCTGGTTGTTCTTGCTATAATGATGGAGAAACGAATTCAGCTCCAACTGAAGTTTGACATCGCTTTCATTTCGAAATCGATTTTTTCTCTTTTTTATTTCTTGCGTCACAAGGGACCCTCAAATAACTATCTGATGTTGGAAGGAATCTGAATAGACGGTGAATATCTAAGTAATCTTTGATTACCTGACCACATCGTCCTTCTTGCAAAAAGCCTTCATGATCTCAATATAATGCTAAACAAACTGAATGATGAAGGCAAGAAAGTTGGTCTTTACAAGAACTTCAGTAAAACAAATGTCATGTACACCAAACAAGTTGAGGACAAAGGCAAAACAAACAAAAATCGAAAAAGCAGGTCTGAAAAAAGTAGATTGCTACATCTACTTCGGACAACCTGTCTCCATGGAATCCTCGAAAGAAGAAATCAAGCGAAGAATCACTCTAGGGTGACAATCCTTCGATAGAGCAAGCTCAACATTTAAGGCCAAGAAAACCTCATTAGTCTTCAAAAGAAGGGTATACATCTATCCTCTTGATAGTCACCCATGGAAAGGAAATATGGAACCTAACTGAAAGATTGATTTTCAAACTGAGAACTATGCAATCTGAACAAAAGAGAATCATGCTCAACCTCACATGGAAAG
The DNA here is from genome assembly GCA_963457665.1 of Thysanoteuthis rhombus. Taxonomy (NCBI): domain Eukaryota; kingdom Metazoa; phylum Mollusca; class Cephalopoda; order Oegopsida; family Thysanoteuthidae; genus Thysanoteuthis; species Thysanoteuthis major. The sequence goes on along the minus strand of OY735230.1, from coordinate 10,215,438 downwards.
ATCATAAGACACCACAGTATATTTTAGTTTTTTACTCAAGTTATGCATCTATTTACTGACTAGTATTTTCAAATCTGGTTGCGGCATCGATTGGAACGGAGAAATCGTTCCCAAAAAAGTATGCAAATTTTTTGTTCCAGTGTAAAACTAAGGCTTTGAAGATCTTGTCTGAATTTTGTTGGGCAGTATCTTTGAATTATTGTGTGTCGTTTAGTTGGGCTGTGTATCTCGTCTTTTTTTCTTTCTTTCTTTCTTTTACAACGTTTCAGCCGTTTACCCTTTGGCCTTTCTGGGGTGTCGTTTATTCTGAAATGATTAAGCTAGTTCCCGATCAAAGAGAAACAGCTTTAAAAATCAGAGGTCGCAAGATGGGAGGAGATTCCTCAAAACAACGAGGTGTGAAAACCGGATGTTACATTCATAGTACGAGGAATAGGCATGCCCCACAGGAGGTATTTTCAACATTCAAGAATAAATGACACCCGAGGAGGGCCGGCGGGTACACGACCGAAATATGGAAAAATAAACAGCTAAGACGAGGAAAATAGTCCGACTAAAATATGTACGGGTATGCCTTGATTTAAACAAAAATTCTGTGCCGTTCGAAACCTCACCGTTCAAGGTCGTATCATAATTTATTATTTTTAGATGCATCTACGCATCTCTATAAGATACTTTCCAGTCAGACGGTCTGTCGGTCCCCATAATGTTAAAATCAATTTTCTCAGTCGTATTATGTTGGTTTGATATGCAACTTAATCCAGACCTTCGGGTGAACCATCATCATCTTCCTTGTCCCTTTCCTCCCGCCACTTCTATTACTATCACAACTAGTAATGCTACTACTGACACTATTTCGTTTGGAATCCCTTTGGAATCGAAAATCATTTTTTGGGGGAAACTAAATCACACAAAGATCCCTCTCTTCTCTTCAAAAGCCAGTCTCTTCTACACCTACTCTTCTCTTTCCTTTTTTTTCTTTCTTTTCTCGCGGAACGAGGAAAGATCTGCGACTACTTCAAGTTTGATTAAAACATTGGGTATTGCTAAGAAGTCCTTCGCTAAAGGGTCCGTCGCTTATTATAGCTTGTTAATAATTGAGGTAGCCTCATATGTAGATATGGATAATAGGATTGAATTCATGGTTCTTTTTTCCAGTTTATACTTATTTACATTCATGTGTACAGCAACGTTCTTCATCGAAACTTGTACTCAAAGCCACACCATTCAAAGCATTGCTGTACAATGGCAATTGTTTTGTAATTCTAAAGGAATGGTGTTTTCTTGGACAAAAGCCAGATATTGAGGCAGTGGAAATGTGTGTTTTTTCTTTCAGTATTGATTGGTAGATTACATTGTAATTAGTCACGCAAAGCCAAATTGGACAATCAAAATGACACTGTCTTTTTGAAGTAATTTGTTTCGACAGCAATCAATGAGCATTTTTGGAAAAAAAACGTGAAAAATAAATGGAGAAATATAAAATAGAATAATTGCTTGCAGGGGTGTACCAAAGGGGGCTTTGGGGTACCTATCCATGCTCTTCCCAAAATTCTTTCCTTATTCAGCCGAATCACCTACTTGGTCGGCAAATCAGGAGCCTGCAACCCCCTAAAAAAGATCATTTGGAACGCTCCTGTTTGTTCAGCGATAAAGAAGTAGTAAAATCCCATTGTTTTGCTTAGGATATACCCAGGGATGGAAATCTAAAGCATTGTAGTATCTGAAAATAATCATTATAATTGCCTGAAGTTATCATTCCCGTCACCTGACCAAATCTTCCACTCAGATACTTGACGGCTAGTTCAATTCCACCTCATTTTACTTTCTCACCTTTCTTTTCTTCTAGGTGACCTAATTCAGCTGATGGAAATGTTCGGACACGTTACTTCTTATGAGACACATATGATTAAATAATTGTGTCATCCATAGACAGCAGTTTCGTTGAATTACAACTCTTCAGTGTGGCTATAGACTATCTATTATCCCATTCAGTACCACGAGGTAGAATCGAAACTTTCGCTTCAGACCCACAGGCTGGCATCTTATCTCTGCCCTACGCAGACGGTCAGTAAGGTTGAATTTAAGCGATATATTTACTCGCCAATAATACCCCATCCACCAGATTGCTCTATTCCTAAGTTGGAAGAGCATTGCATAAGCTTATAATGAACGAGTTACCTCACTTAAAGAGAGCTCAACCCTGAATAAGGGAGCGTTCGAGTACTTTCATAATACTGGTCAAAGTTTCATGAAGAATGTGTTCTGTACTTCATGTAGATTTGAGTGCTGATTCCGAAAATATAATCTGTTTTCTTGCATCATGCCTAATTTTCATTGTGAAAACTGTATTTTAACATATAACCCCCGTAGAGCACCATAGGCACCCAAGGCTCAACGTTTTTAGCTTGTCTTTCTGCATAGTATCTTTTTGTATATCTTATGCATAATAATTTTGCATTGAAAAGTTATGACTGATGCAAATCTTATTTTCGTTTAGCTTTTATTGTCTCATATAAAAATGAATTGAAATCATGACACGTCTGCAGCAAAGAAAATTGGGACGAGCAAGCATGAGACGGATTCAGAATTCATAATATCCGTCAAAAATTTGTCCATAAAGACTGTACGGGAATCTTAGCCAGAAAAAAAATATCAGTTTTGTTGACCAGTATAATCATCATCATCATCATTGTCATCATTTTCCTTAATTGTTCGGTTTACCATTACTGTTATTATCATTTAATGAATTGTAACATTCCCATAATTTCAGACAACTCTCTGGGAGGTTCTTCAGATACTACAGCACTTCAGATATGCATCCTTTGATTTCCCTAAGCAAATCAGCAGGTGTTTTACTTGGCTAATTAATAGAGGCCATAATAATGAATCTGCTTGCAAGTTACTCAATCGTGGAACTGTGAAATTGCTTCAGGGTGATTGTCATGGTTCTTGCCTGTTTGCCAAAGTTCTCAATTCTTCACCCAATGAACTATCTTTCTAACTTTTGGTCTCCTTCCAATATGGCCTTGGGAAATCAATGTTAAAGCAAGATGAAATCGAGTTGAGATCTAATCAGCCAGTTATTCAGCTTCCGATTCTTTCTTGTAACCGCCATATATTACCAGTAGTGAGAACAGCTAACGAAATCGTTACACTGATAAACCTCTAAAGATTTAACGGAAGCAAAGATAACCGCTAAACGCTAACCTTTATTATTTTAATCTATCTTCGGTTTGTTAATTTGCCCTCAAACCCTAACAAACAGACCTAGAGGGCTGAAATTATGATATGTTGTAGTTTAGACACAGAACTTTCCCAAAAGTATCAGATGATAATCAAGGTTTGCATAAATAATGAAATGAACAAATGAAATTAAACATTAATTGACAAGCAAATAGTTTATTTTAAGGTCTATGTCTAAGCTCTAACATATTTATCAGTTTAGCACTTTCGTTTGCTGTGATCACCAGTGGTTGTTACCTCTGCCAATGGATCCGCATTTCTTTCGAGAATTTAGAGCCAAAAATATAGGTGTGTGATATCTCCGGAGGCATATTAAGCGGAGAATACTACACACACACACACACACACACACACACACACACACACATATATATATATATATATATATATATATATATATATATATATATATATATATATATATATATATATATGTATGTATATATCTATATATGTGTGTGTGTGTGTGCAAATATGTAGTAAGAAGAATAGAGTAAAACATCTAGAAACAGAGTTTGCCAAATGGAGTACTAATGCCAATTTTTGAGTCTGTAGACAAAATGGTATGTCCAAGACGGCTGAGATACACAAAGAAACACACAAACACACTTGGCACCTTTGATGGTTACGGTTGTTCAATACTTTCAAAAAAAATCTGACTTGAAATTTCAAAATATACTTATAAAACAAGGATGATAAAATGAAAGTAAAAAGTTAACCTTAGTTCAATGATTTTTTGTGGCTGAGTTCCACAAAATTTGAATGTTGAACGTTTTAAAAAGATCGTCAAATTTAGTGAGATTTATATAAAATGATATCATGGGTTGTTGATCGCATGTCACCAAAAAGCATACAGCGTGTCACAGCTGACCCTCGTGTCATAGGTTTGCCTTCTGTGACTTGACGAATTTCATTCGACGCTTCGGCAATTTTTTCGATATTCTTGGCTTCTCCACTTGTTCCGAGGTTTATAGGGATTCCATATTTGCAGGGAAATTCTATTTTTCCCAAGAATTACAGTATTGGTTCAAAATAATTTGGTCACTTTTTCCCGGTGTTGCCAATTTAGATATCTAATATCTGAATTTGGATCTACTGTCATTTGGGATATTTAATATCTAAATTTTGATCTAAGTATTAGATAAAATATGTTTAATTTGTAATTTTTTTTTCAGTTTTTTGGGAACAGCAGATCCTGAAAACTTCGAACTCAACACTGCCCGGTCATATTCTGACTAATATATCTGGCGAATGACAACTTAGTACAATGGCCAGTTGCTGAGTAATCGCTGTGCATACACACAATACACATAGACTATTTGGCACGGCAATACCTGTTGTGCTAATTAATACAAGTCGAATCACGACAGAGTACGACACTTAATTGTCGAGAAATAGCGGCGCATACACACGAAGATTTATACATTTGTAGTTAGATATTTCATATGCTGATAAAATATTCACAGTTTTTGTTCCTGGAGGGAAGAAGGATGAAAAGTTAAGGACTATTATTTGCTACGGGTGTCCGTCTTCGTCGTCGTCGTCATCTCTTTTTCTTGATTAGATAACTTCGTTATTCCTAAAGATATTTCAATTAAATTTTGTATATAGGCTTGTGGAGGTATTCTATAAGGGAGATAGTGAGTTATGGACGATCCGTTTGTTTTTTATCCAGATTTTATAAGTATAGATCAAGGTAACGGTCCTAATAAACAACTACCCTCTCTCTCTCTCTCTCTCTCTCTCTCTCTCTCTCTCTCTCTCTCTCTCTCACTATATATTTATATATATGTATATATATATATCAACCGTTTTTTGTCAGAGAACTTTATACTTTTTCAATATTTATAACATCCTTCATCTTATTCTTCAGGAACATTTATGACTGCACAAGTTGGGAAGGGTTAGGAGAAGTTCTTTGCTACAGACATGAAAGATATTCACCAGTTCAGTAGTTCTTGACCAGGGCATACTCCCCTATGAATGGGGTGGCAGGAATAATTTAAGGGGAGGTCGCGAACCCGCCGGAAAAAAGTAGGTAATTCCATTGATTATTTTGGGAATCGTCTTAGCAAATCTTTGCATAATATCTTGATGAGCAAAATATATCAAAATCAATTTTCTTGCATACTTGTTGTACCCGCTCTGAACTAATCATTCAGTTGAAGATCGGATCTACCCAGCTTTTCAATTGGAGCAGGATGTGAAAAATGGGCAGTTCAATGTAGGGTCCCGTATATGGAAAGTTCAAAAATTTGCTCAAGACCCCGTACCTGGCGTTGCCAAGACGTCAGGGCAAGCGTGATCCTCCCCTATCAATGCAGAGAAAAGGTGTTGCCCCGGGGCTAACTGATTACCCGCGACTGGACAGGGGGATTTTTTTAGACCACCAGACGAATTCTAGGCCTCTTTGCTTAGTAATACTGAGCTTCAGTGAGCCCCCCATCGACTTCGTTATAGCACCAGCGGAAAGTTACTGCAGAACTTACTGCAAGTAGATTTGTTCAGGATGGGGGTGCATCGAGGCTAGGTCCATCTACTAAATGGGGCCTCAGAGGTAAAAAGATCAACAACCACTGAACTAGTTGCTATCAGTAGACTGTAGATACATAAAACAGAAATTATGGAGCTAATTTTAAACAATGATTCATCATAAATATCCTTCGTTTGCCAAAAGGTGTTCTGTGTATGGTAAGCAAACTGTTTCTATTCTTTTCAACTTGTTTGTTCGATCAATAAGAAACATGAAAAAGTCTGACGTCTACAATTGTTTGTAAGCAGCCATTTTGTTTCTTGTCTAGTTTTCCTTTTAGAATCAAAGTTTCGATTTTGTACCATTTTCGATTTCTTGTCCAGGGACTTACGAAGACTTAATGTCTCCTTTCTGTACACTTTCCCCTATCACTTCCTCTCTCACTCGTCTACCCATTCTTTCCTTCTCTCTTTCTCTTTCTCTCTCCTCTATCCCATTTCCACTCTCTTTTCTTCTCTCTATCTCACTTTTATGTCTCATGTTCCCCTCTCTTTTCCTTTCTCTCTCTTCCTCCAGTCTCTCCCTTCCCTCTTGTTCTGTTGATTTTAGCCAGTCTTTAATTATTCTCTCTCTCTCCCAGTATCAACCCCCTCTTGCCCTCTCTTTCTTCTTTCTCTGTCTGTCTCTCTCTCCTCCATTAATTTGATCTCTCTCTCTTCTTTATTTATCCTTTCTCTCTTCCCCATCTCTCTATTCCTCTCTCTGTTTATCTCTCTCTCTCTTCATCTCTATCTCCCTCCCCCTTCTCTCTCTCTCTCTCTCTCTCTCTCTCTCTCTCTCTCTCTCTCTCTCTCTCTTGTCAATTCTGTCTCCCACTCTTTCTGTTAACTTTTGGTTAGTCATTGATTTTTGTAACATATTCTATCTCCCATGTCTTCTCACCACTCTCTTTCTCCACCCATTTCCTTTTCACTCTCTCGTACCCTCCCCCACTCTCTATCTCTCCCCCTCTCTATCTTTCCCCCTCTTTCTGTTATTTTTTAGCCAGTCTTAGAGCTCTGTAGCATATTCTCTCCTCTCCACTCGTTCCTTCCCTCTCCTTCCTTCTCTCTTTTGCTCTCCCTCTCTCTCTTCAACTCTCTTTCCCTATCTCTTCTCTTCTCTCTCCCCCTCTTTCTGTTAATTTTCAGCTAGCCTTTGATTTTGATACATATTGCCTCTCTTTCTCACTCACTCCCTTTCCCTCTCACTTCCCTCTCTCTCTCTCTCTTCAACTCTCTTTCTCTCTCTCTCTCTCTCTCTCTTCTCTTCTCTCTCCCCCTCTTTCTGTTAATTTTCAGCTAGCCTTTGATTTTGTTACATATTGACTCTCCTTCTCACTCCCTCTCTTTCCCTCTCACTTCCCCCCTCTCTCTCTCTCTCTCTTTCTCTCTCTCTCTCTCCTCAACTCTCTTTCTCTCTCTCTTCCTTTCTCTCTCTCCCTCTTTCTGTTAATTTTCAGCTAGCCTATGATTTTGTTACATATTGACTCTCCTTCTCACTCCCTCTCTTTCCCTCTCATTCCCTCCTCTCTCTCTCTCTCTTAATCTTTTTGCCATTCTTCGATTTTTGCATCATATTCGATTTCTTGTCCATTGCCTTATAACGACTTATCGATTCTTCCTTCGTTGTTTTTTTTTATTCTTTTATTTTCCTCCTTTAAATAATTCCAGAGTTTTTATTTATTTATTTATTTATTTACCTCTGCCAATGAGATTGCAAGAGGTATTTCTATTCACAGAGGTCCGTCTGCCTGTTTATTTGTCCACACAATATCTCCAAATGTTCTCAGTGAATTGCAATGATATTTTTATAGAACGTTGAGCCACGGGCTAAACGATAATTCATCGAAGTTTGGGGCTGATTGGAGATTTTCTTTTCTGTTACTTCCAACCTCATCCAAGATACATGTCCACGGAATATGTCAAGACGTTTCCAATGAATTTTGATGAAATTATTATAAGACCTGAACCATGGGCTAAGGAATATGCAGGAATTGTTTTGATTCTGATACATTTTTCCTTTTTTTTTTTTTCGAATGCTCATATATTCATTCATGTTCGCCTACACAGTATCTCCAAAAGTTCTCAAGGAATTTCCATGATATTTAGCGGGTTGGGCTATAAGGTTAAGGAAGAATTGATTAAGTTGGTGGGGGGCGATTATTTTCGATTAAGAGATTTCTTTTCATACATGAAGAAAGGGTGAAAAATAGTCCAAAATATTGAAAAATCAAATATAGTTACCTTCTCTGGGTAGTAGCTATGTATGAACTGATTTTCATTCAGTTTCTATTTAGGGTATACAGATGTACATGCTTTCTGAGTTATATCTCTTTCTGGACATATATTTTATTTACGCGTTAATTATTGTTCTTAGAAGTTTTTTTACTATTTCGTTCATTTCTGTCTCCTGCCCCCTCTTTCTCTGTATCTCTTCACAAAATCTATATCTCTCTTTCCCTCTCTGTTTCCTTCTCTCTCTCCACCTTTCATCTCTTCACCTTTCTTTTTAACTCTTTCTGCTAATTTAACCAGTCTTTACTTGGCTTGCTCCTTCACACAAATACACACACGCACACACACATGTATGTATATATATATATGTTTTTGTGTGCGTGTGTGTGTGTGTGTGTGTGTATGTGTGTGTGTGTGTGTGTATGTGTGTGTGTGTGTGTGTGTGTGTGTGTGTGAGTGCGTTCGTGCGTGTGAGTGTGCGGGTGTGTGTATAAATTAAGTATAGCAGACAATCAAAACAAATTAAAAAGAAGCCACAAACAAAAAAATATAGTCGAAATTAGTAGGACCTATTCTTGAAATTGACCAACAATGGTCGAAAGATCTCGAATTCTTGAACACCAATATCTCGGTACACTTTACATAATTTCAATCTTGTTATTGAACAGTTTGTCTACAAATATGAAAAAATGTTGAATAGATAACGCCTGTCAGATTTTCTCCTAATAACACACACATGCATACACACACACACACACACACACACACATATATATATATATATATATATATATATATATATATATATATACATATATATATATAGAGAGAGAGAGAGACAGGGGGAGAGAGAGAAGTCCTTTTTTCTTTTCTTTGTTTTTCATCTTACTTTTCATTTAGTTTTTCTCTCTCTTTCACTTTCGTTCTCTTGATTATATTCCGTCTCTTTCATTTTTCTTTCTGTCTATCTCTCTCTTCTCTCTAATGTTCTTCTCTTTTGAATTTTTTTTATTGATATATCCTGAAACATGAAAGCCGCAACAATTCAGAAAACTTATATATGTATATATATATATATATATATATATATATATATATATATATATATATATATATATATATAGATAGATAGATAGATAGATAGATATATAGATAGAGAGAGAGAGAGAGAGAGTGTGTGTGTGTGTGTGTGTGCGTGTATGTGTGTGTGTGTGTGTCTGTGTGTGTGTGTGCATGCGTGCGCGTGCGTGCGTGTGTTACTGATCTATAATTGTTTTCATCATTCACCATCCTCTATGTCTGACTTTCCACGCGTTGGCCATTGCCAAAATACGAATAAATCTTATATTTCTTCCAGATCAAAATATCCGTCTGCATTGATCAAAACAAAACGTGTCTCTACAATGAAAATAAAATACACCGCGCATGTACGAAATTCTGGCAGATTTCATATTTTAGGCGAGGGGGGGGATTCTTTATTTACTTTACAAAGTTGAAGATACGGCTATAGTTTGAAACCATCAACCAAAACTGTCAAAATGGGTTTCTCTCAGATTTTAAGCTGATCTAGCTGGCTATGTACGTATCAAGCGTATAGACCGCACCAATGGTGTTATAGTGCTGAAAATCCTGAAGTCCAATCCTTCTTACGTCTAGAAAAAACATTTGTTGTTTGTTTATTTTTTGGGGGGAAGGGGTATTACTCCACCAAAGTAAGTTTTTAGTGGGGTTCAATTTGCAATTTATGTTTATGCTAAAAAATGGTCCCTCAATTTATGTTTGTCTGGTTTTGAAAATTGACGGCTTTTTTTAGTGATAAATATCCGAAAAGGCAAGAGAAGTAACTTGATAATTGACCAACTTTTTTTTTCTTTTCAAATTTTTAATTGTCAACACGGCCCGCTGCCAGAAGACATTGCTCTCATGACGGTTTCTAATGAGTGACTAACCAGACCTGTTTGTTTTTGTTTTGTTTTCTTCTCAGCAGTTTACCACAAACAATTAATTAAATTCGTTTTTTTTTTCTTTTTGTAGATTAATACGTTTGTTGGTAATACGCATCGTTTTAATTTTTTGGATTTTAATCTTGATTCTTTTACGTGGACTTTTGTAAAAAAACATTTCGCCCCTCAGGAACTCCCGATTGCTTTTCATTTAATTGGGCTCGCTGGACTGAAAAGATCTTCCATCCATGCCCTTATTTGTGTTTCGAACCACTGAGTTTTTGGAAACCGTCAGCCAAAACTGTGAACAACAGCAAAAATCAGCATGGGTTTCCTCAGTTTTTAAGTGGGCTTGGCCGATGGGCAATCAATGTACATGTAGCGCATACAGGTCACTCAAATGCAGTCAGGGGATTGAAAATTCAAACGTTTACTCCTCATAGTGACTATACGCTTTCAAGAGAGGATTTAATTTATGATGTAATTTTATATTAAATTGGTATCTTAGTTCGTGTCTGGATGTGTTCACACTTGTTTTTTTAATTTTTTATTTGTTTTTTGTTTTGGGGATGGGGATTGACAATTTGAGCTTTTTAGCAATCACCACCCATTAAAGGCGAAAGAAGTAACTTATTCATTGACCAACCTTTTTCCAATTTCTTGATTGATCACCCTCAACAGGATAGGCTAGAGATGTTGGCCTTTCTTGCCACGGTTTCTTATCTGTGAGCAACTGGACTTCTTTTTGCATAAAAAAATCATCCTATAGATTCTCTTAATAGCTTTTCATTTAATTGGATTTGTTGAACAGAAAAGTCGTTTTATCCGAACACATTATTATTATTATCATTATTATTATCATCTAACTATTTATCGATTAACTGTTTATCTATTTTTTCTGTTTCTTTCTCGCATTTAGATTGTCACGCACGAATCGTATGTGTTTTTCTGTTTCTCTGACCGTAACAATAGACTCTTCCACTTAAAGGTAACAATCCCTCACCAACCATTTGAAACAATCAACTCCCCCACAGAAGAGTCTTCATAGGAATCTTTTTTAAAACAATCAGCTCATAGAAATTCTAATATATCGGTTATTTTTTCATAGGGATTAACAAGTCTACTTATATAATGAACAGTGTGATTTTTTTCGTTTGTCTGTCCTTGACAATAGACTCTTCCGCCTAAAGGTGACAATTTTTGCCGATAAAAAAACATCAACCATTTGAAACTATTGGCTCTTCCATCGAAATGAATTCAGTGAGGAAGTCTTGGAAAATCATCTCATAGAAATTATATCCGGAATTATTTTCCCAATGGATTAACTAATCCCCTTATGCTTTATTGTTTGTTTATTTCCAGTCAGTTGGGAATAAGACGGAAAGAAAATAGGCGCAGTACTAGTTCGTGACTCTGGCTTGAGACTCTGGATTGTCTGAATTCTTAGAATTCGATAACACTCACGAACAACCTCTGGCATATTGGAAAGTAGCAAACTGCGCACAGAAAATGAATAATTGTACCTATACTTGCTCTCTCTCTCTTTCTCTCCTTTACTTACCCCCTCAATATTTTACCCATCTCTTTCATTTTTTCTCTTTTGTTTTCTTCACCTCGTGTGGCCTTCTCCTTTCTCTCTTTTACTTTCTCTCAATTTCGTAACCCTCTCTTTCACTCTCTTTTACTTTCTCGCACTCTTGAAAATTTTCTTTTTTCTTTGAGCCTCTTACGATTTTCATTATTTTTTTCTTCCGCCAACTTCTTTTTTTTTTCATTTTGTATTGTATATTGCTCCAAGTTTTATTTGTCTTTTGTTCTTGGTTTCTTTTCTCCATTTTCTATGATAGAAACTGTCAACATAGGTTTCTTCTGTTTTTATATAGGTCCAGCTGACTGGCTGGGTGGCTGGGTATGTACGCATCTATAAATGCATGTACCAGGCGTATGGGTCATACCATTGGAGCTAGAGGTTAGAAGACTTTCTAGGTTTACTCTTTGACATCGCCGTTTTCCCAGAAAAACCTACACGGCCTCCAACTAATGCTAGAAGAACTATATGAAGAAAACAGGAAAGTCGGCCTATACATGAATTTCAGGAAGACAAAGATCATGTGCAACAATTGCGTTATAAATAAGAACACGGAGATCAAAATCGATGACGCCGTACTGTACAAGTAGACTATTACATCTACCTAGGACAATGTATCTCCATGAGACGCTCAAAAGAAGAAGAAATCAAACGAAGAATCACACTAGGATAGCAAGCCTTTGGCAGAGCAAACTCAACTTTCAAAAACAAGATCGCACCAATCATAAAAAGAAAGGTATGCATCCTTATAGTTACTTATGGAGTTGAAACCTGTTACCTAACCAAGAGACAGACACACAAAATGAGAACCATGCAACGTGCACAGAAAATGCGCAACCGAGGCTGGCAGATCACTAGATGGAAAGACTTGCTAGACAAATTCAGAAAGTACTGGCTACGCAACACCCACGATAGAGAAGTGTGGCGAATCCAGGGGAAGGTCGATGTCCAACGACGGTCGTTAAAAGACTGACAATGTTGTCTAGGAAAAAAAACTTTTCGGGGTTTTTTTGAAGGGGGGTAAAATTCCCTCCACTATAAAGGTTTTAGTTGGGTGTTCAATTTACAATGTACGTATACGCTAAACTGATACCTAGATCGAGCAGCATTTGTGTCTGTTTGTTTTGTTTTTTTGTTTTGTTGTTGCTTTTTGATTCAATGGTCCCCGCCCAACAAAAGTTGAGGGAAGTAACTTATTCATTGTTCGACTTTTTCTTCCAATTTTTTTATTTATCACCCCCAACTCAGCATGCTGCCAAAAGATGTTGATCCTGTGACGGCTTCTATTGAGTAACTAACCAGGCCTGTTTATTTATTAATTCATTTGATTTGATCATTCATTTATCGTCTGTTCTAGCCTATTGCTCTCTCCCACCATCTCGTTTGCTGTGTGTTTGAGTCATGTAGAACATCATCAGTCTTATAACGACCGTCGTTGGACATAGACCTTCCCCAGGATTCGCCACAATTCTCTATCATGGGCGTTGCGGGGCCAGTATCTCCTGTATCTGTCTAGTTCATCTCTCCATCTTGTGTTGGCCTCGGTTTCTTATGTGATCTCTGGGGATCCATGTTGTGAGTCATGATGTCCATCGGTTGTCTTTCATCCTTGCAACATGGCCTGCCCATTGCCATTCAAGTTTTTTAATAGTTTCTATCATGTCACGGACACCCGTTTTCTCCTTTATATACTTTGCTGTCTTGTGATCTCTCCATGTAAGGTTGAGCATGATTCTCTCATGCGCACTCAGCATGCTTCTAAGCTTGTAGATCTGTCTCTTGGTTAGGTTCGATGTTCCAGCTCCATAAGTGACTATCAGGAGAATGCATTGGTTGTATACTCTTCTTTTTAGGATTATTGGGATAATCTGGTTCTTGAAAGTTGAGCTCGCTCTGTCGAAGGCTTGCCATCCCAAAACAGTCCTACTCAAAGTGTGGTACGCGTACCATTGCTGGCTCGCGTCCCATGAACAAAAGACCTGTTTTAATTACCTTAGAAGATTCAAATCACATAATGCTAGTAGTAATTTGAAAATAAAAAGAAAAATTTTTATTGCTAAAAACAACTTTTAAAAAATGAAACCCATTTATACCAACAGACACATTTCTCTGATAAGACGTGAGACTATTAAAATGGTACTTTTATCCAATCTAGCTGTATGCTTCCAAACCATGGACTGTAATACCAGAACCCCATAAAAACGTGAAAGTAATAAGAATGTGGTTTCTTGGAAGAATGCTGAAAATATATAGAAACTGGATGACAAATGTGACAGTACTCCAAGACAGCCACATAAAAAAGATCATTAATTGTGAGAAAACTTAAATTCTTGGACAATGTGATCGGAAAAGGTGGAAATTAAAATGTCTTGCATTACAAGGCCGAATGCCTTGAAAACATGGACGAGGAAGAAAATTTATGAACGATGTGAAGGAACTGACAAACTTAAACACACGAGACGTCAATGCTGCTGCGAGGGACAGTTTGATATGGAGAGTAATGATTACCCAAGCGTTCAATGGTACAATGAAAAAGAATAGAGGTCTTTTATATCAGTACTTCTTGAATTATTTCAATGCCATTCACTTCTATGTCTTTATCACAGGATTCCATTCACCTTCAACCAAATGTCCTTGTTTTCATCATAGTCTTACAATATAATCATGTGTGTTTTCATACCCTAGAGGTTGGAATCTTGAAAATCACAATTCCAAAAGGTCACAAATATCAGAACTATAATAATAAGTAGAAACTATCGTTTTCCTTTTTCTTTTTCTTCTTTTTCTTCTTCGTCTTTTTCTTCTTTTCCTTTTTCTTTTTCTTGTTCTTTTTTCTTCTTCTTCTTTTTCTTCTTTTTCTTCTTCTTTTTCTTCTTTTTTGTTCTTTTTCTTCTTCTTTTTCTTCTTCTTCTTCTTTTTCTTCTTCTTCTTCTTTTTCTTCTTCTTCTTTTTCTTCTTCTCATTCTTCTTCTTCTTTTTCTCTTCTTCTTCTTTTTCTTCTTCTCATTCTTCTTCTTCTTTTTCTCTTCTTCTTCTTCTTCTTCAAATTGGTTCTGTACTTTATGTCTGGCAGCCTTCATGCTCGTTTTTTTTTGTCTTTTAAATTCATACTTTTTTCGAGATCACTGCCCAGCAAAAGGCGACAGAAGTAACTTATTCATTCATTATCCTTTTTTTTCAACTGATCATCCACTATACTGTATGCTTCCAAAATATTTTAGTCACGAAAAGTTTCTACTCGCTGACGAACCAGACTTGTACTTATACGGTATCCAGGTCTACACGGAGAGCAGTGTGTTATCGTTCGATTTTCTTGAAGAAAGAAGAAAAATCTGGGAACGGCATTCAATGGCATGGGAGAGGAAGTTAAGATGAAGGAGGGGCGATAGATTGTCGCATACAATCCGAAACTGTTGTGTGAAATCGTCCAGGAGGAATTCAATGAGCTGCTATGACGGATGCAAAAAAAACAAAATTGAAAAGAGCTGGAATGACTGAATTGTGGATGTCAAATACAATTAAACAACTCCATCCAAACATTTGGTCCGAAATGGTTTGGCACTGTTGTGCTTCCTAACTTCATTTTCTCTCGAAAGTGGCTTTAGTGTAATCAATAAAGTATTGACAAAGGAAAAAAGTTTGTATAAGAAAAAAGACATATGACTAAAACTTGTGAATTCAGTCGAATAGCATCAAGCTCAAGGGTTACAATGGATGAAAAAAATAATGTCATTTTAGTTTCATTGGGAATTTAGGGGGTGACGATTCGTTCAAAAATAGGTAAAAGGGGGCGATAAGGAGAACAAGAACCATAAGTTCAACTATGAGTCCACCGTCTGTGGTAGTGGTATCAGAAGGAGTGGGAAGAAGAGCAAGAAGTCTTTCATTGAGTCAGTTGAATCTGATACTTGTAAAATATTCCGATATGCAAATACCCACTGAGTATTATTTTGAATGAATAAATGTAAATGGCCACTTTTGGCGGTTTTTTGACCAATTATAGCCTTTTTTAATTCAAAAATCCTGTCCTCATTCATTCTATTATGACATATAGCTTGAAGTTTTTTTATGATGTTGTGAATATATCTCTATTGACATTAGATCCCTTCCTTCCTATTTCTGTTGTTTAACATTACTTGAACCGACCGAGAAGCATCTTATTGCGACAAATATCATACATTAAAGAGAATGACAAGCACATAAATAAATATCGTCATCATGGCTTGGCGTCACAGACGAAGATTTCTCAGAAGACTCTGCGTCTGTCGGAGGACTGCCGGTGACTGGCGATATCCACGCAGGACAGACAGTTTTTTTTTCCATATCTGGTCCAGGGATGGGGGCTGGTTATTGGAGGAAAAACGTGTTTGAGACGCTGCCTTTTCTCGTCTGCTTTGATTCTGTCGTTGCATCCGGTAATTGAAAAAGCCTGGAAGATTTGGTAGCGCCATCTCGGCCTGTTTGCTGCTTCCTGTGAGGTGGTCGATTTTTCAAGAAACGAGGAACTCTTTCTCAGAGAGTCCCTACACCTCTTTCTAGGGTTGTGGGACAAAGGGGACATTTGCACCCTCCCTGCATCATTTTTTCTCACCAAGGTCAAGGGGTTCAGAATTTGAAACCATGGTCAATAAAGGATAATGGTGAAATGTAATCATATTATGTAATCCTAACTTAATTTTCCTATATTAGAGGATTATTGTATAATTATTCTCTGGCAACCTGGTTGCCCCTAAGATATATTCTGGGTATCCCCTTTCCCTCCCGGAATTATCATCTTTTCCCCTCTATCCTTCCTTGAAAGGTGGGAGTGGACACCCATGATTGGTACCCATCTGTTATGTTGTTCTAAGGTCAGCTCACTGACCAGAGGTTACTTTAGGAGTCAATATTCGAACGCTTACACCAGCAGTGTCGCTGGAGTGACGTCATCACAAACTGAAGGCACTCGGAGATGGAAAACCTCTGCCAACTTCATTGTCGCAAAAAAAACTGAACTAAATTCATCCTATAAATGTTTTGAATGCCGGTAGAGGTGACTTTTAGAATACCTGAATCCGCCCCCAAATTTAATCAATTCTTTCCTATTTAATCAAATTTACTATTAGTCGATTTCCCCGTTTTTTCGATGCAGTGTCATTGGAATTCATTGAGAGCTTTTGGGGATATTGTGTGTCATTCAAATATAGCCACGATGCTAGGGAGGTAACTGTGCATAGACCTGCCCTAAAATTTAATCACTTGTCCAATAGCCCATTGCCTATACTTCCACATCGTACACACGGATGGACACGAAATAATACATATACCTCCTGGAAACTTGTCGGCCAAAAAACTGTAAATTAGTTCACAAATAGTAAGGTTGCAGTGGAGGTAAATTTGAAAAATCCCTGGATCCGCCCCCAAATTTGATCACTTCCTTCGTAGCCCATCGCCTACCCTACCACAGCGCATAAACGGGCGGACAAGAGTTCATATACCCTTCGTGAAATCTTTGGCCCCCAAAACTGAATTTAAATCGGTTCACTGTAAGTAATCATAGTAAGAATGCAGGGAGATAACTGTGAGAAATTCCTGGATCCATCCTAGAATTTAAGCAATTTTCTTTTTTCTTAGACTATGGTCTTTCCATCGACAATGTCTTTGGAATTTGTGGAGAACTTTCACAGATATTGTGTGGTGCTTTACATATAGTTACAATGCTAGGGAAGTAAATGTGCATGAATCCACCCCCACACTTTGATCACTTCTCCCGTAGCTCGTTGCTTACCATCCTACGATGCAGGGACACGGGTTAATACATATACCTTTCCGAAATTCGCCGGTTCTGAAGACAGAATGCAAATCAGTTCACGGTTGGTGATGATTCAGGGGAGGTAATTGTGAGAGATTCATGGATCCGCCCTAGAATGTGATCACTTCCTCCCTGGCCCATCACCCACCATTCGACGGCGTGCAGACGGACTGACACGAGTTATTACATAGACCTCTCCCAAATTCTTTTGGCAGGGGTAAACAATTCAGTTTTCAAGAGTGCCAACAGCTCCAGCGTTGAGGCTAGGCTGCCGGGAAACGCAGCTGCTCTTGACGGGCTACATAGAGATACAAGCAGGTAAATACACCTGTACACAGAAAACGTGCCCGCCCTTCCAGAAACTTACGGACTTCAAAACACATGTTTACTTTTACTCAGTGGAAATATTTACAGGTCTGGTTAGTCACTCGATAGAAACTGTCATGTGACCAACGTTTCATGGCAGCATTGTTGGGGATGATCAATTTTTTTTGAATTGCAAAAAAGGGTGATCAATTAATAGGTTACATCTCCTGCCCTCTGTTGAGTGATGATCACGAAAACAAAAAAAAAATCTGCATTTTCAACAAAAAAAAAAAAATCAAGCATGAATGCTGCCGGGCACAAAATAAGGGACCAAATAAAAAAGACATACACACACACACACCATTTAGAGGGCAAAATGTTTTGTTTTTTTTTCCTACAAAGACATAATATGGAGTAGATGGTTTGATTTGCAGCTTTTCCTTTTTGTGCTGCCTTTGCACGTGATACATACCGAACCAGCCAGCCAGCCAGCCAGCCAGCCAGCTAACCAGCCAGTCTGCCAGTCAAACTTGAAAGCTTGAAACCGATGTTGACAGTTTCAGTGACACTTTTCGTTGACGGTTTCTTAACAAGAAAGAATGGTACGACTTTTGACGTGGTTCCCAATCCGGTTCTAAATCACTTATATAATCTACGGTTCATTTTCTTGTGTTATGTGCGTCGCTACATCAGAAGTGAATGACCCTGGACAGCACTGAGTAAACAAGGCTCTTCCATTTGTTTTTACTGGTAAATAACTGTCAAGTGGTTCGGCGTCCGATCGTCAAAGATCCACGGCGAGTTTTCCACCATCATAAACCAAGCAGCCTGCGGTTGGCATATAGACGCTGAAAGTGGTTAATTAACCATTAGGCTGAATGGGAGCCCCTGGAAGTGGGTACAATAGCTAAAGATGGTTTAACCCATTGGCTGCGGATGACTGTTGTATGGCTCGACAGCGAATGGTGAAAATTCCCATCAATCATGCAATAACCCCCCCCCCGCTTGGAGTTAGGGGCGATTTTTTTCTGCTCGTTTCTCTATCGGTAACTTTAAGTGGAAGGGTCCAATGTTTACAGAGAAAGCGAACCTTTCAGCTTATTTTGCGCCCCCCTCTCTTTATTCAAAGTTACCGGCTGCATTTCGAACATGGCTACTGAGCAGCTTCTGTCGCAGTTACTAGGTAGAATGTATACAAAAACGGTTTAATTGAGTGTAAACAGGAGCATTTCGGGTGAGGTAACCAAACCTTTCAAACTGTCAACTTATACCAACAGGAAGATCACAGTCAATAATTGAATAGCCCTAGTGTCAAAATCTGAAATTATGTGAAAAAAATTCTATTCAAGAATTGATATGGTCAGAATGAATTCTATTTATGACATCAATGGCATTTTTCACAAAGAAAAAAATAGAGTTTTTCAGAAATATTTAGAAACATCTAGATTCTGGAGAATCTATATGTTATAACCCTGTCAGGTTCAGGCCCAAAACAAAGGTCTAAAAAACTCCCTTTCTTTTCCAAAAATCAAAACCCTTTTTTGAAAGGGGTTTAGTGGAGTACTGATACCAATTCTCAAGTCTACAGACAAAACGATATGGCCAGGAGCGCTGGAATACACAATCAAATTAATAAACCCGTCAGAATAATGCTTGAAAGGGTTAAGAAGATTTTCCAAAAATGAATAAGAATTTTTTTTAAAACATTCCAGAAGGCGTCTAGTGGAGTCTTTAGTTGCAACGGTATGGCCAAGAGCGCTGGGAAAAAAGCAAACAGGCAAACAAACAAATGCACATATTCAAAACAAACAAAAGCATGTATATAAAAAATAAAAAGAGAACCCTTCCCTATCTTTGATGGCTACGATTGTTCAATTTATCTTTTTACCAAGAAAAATCCATTTATATCTCTTGTCATAAAAATTGTTACTTGCAAAAACTTACTTTAGATTCTCGCTTGATTTCTTTTTCTTTCAAAGATTTCATGGGGACTCGACGTCCTAAGTAGATGCAGTGATCTTCTTTCCCCAGTTTTACGTCTTCGATGATGATTGTTGGGTCTTTGTCTTGAACATATCCGTTGTTCATGACATTTGTTTTACCGAAGTTCATAAACCATTGAATACTTCGTATATACGCGCATGTGTGTGTCCGTGTGTGTCCGTGTGTGTGTGTGGTATCTCAAGAGTGATTGAACATTTTCTTTTCCAATTTTTTTTTCAGATTTCTCTCCAATCTACGTGATAGCTCAATAAATCGATAGCTCAATTTCCAAGAATTTTTTTCACGCTCAAGTTCTACATCTATCCAATTATTCTAGCGATGACACCGAACTTGGAACAAAAATCAAGCCCTAGCAAGAAGCTCTTCAATCACCAACTGATGTGCTATGGTAATTTAGAACAACATTTGAAGCACACCATACTCCCAACTGTAAGACAATCGACGATATTCACACAAACGCCCTATATATATATATATATATATATATATATATATATATATATATATATATATATATATATATATATGTGTGTGTGTGTGTGTGTGCGTGTGTGTGTATAAATTGTGCTCTATTACAAAGAAACTATTTTAAATGATCTCCTGTCATAACACAGTTTATGTATCATTCATCCTAGGCAACGTAAATAGAATAGACAATTAAAGGAAATGGGGCTGCTGCTGGAATCGAACCTGTTACCGATAGGGCGGCCGTTTCAACGTAGCAATGATCGATTGTTTGATTCCTGCAGTAGCCCAATTTTCTTGAATTATTTATTCTATTTACGCTGTCTAGGGTGAATGATACATTAACCATGTAATGACGGGAGATCATTTCAAATAAGTTTCTATATAATATAATGCAATTTATAATCATTCTGTCGGATCATATAACACCCATTTCTTAATACACATATACATGTGTGTATGTGTTTGTTTATAAACATTTTATCTAAACGAGCGATGGGTGCGTGTTGAGTAACAATTGTTCTTGTAATAGAAATGATATATCCGAAATTAAATCACTATTTTGATTGAATCGGCATTAATCTTGATGACTGAAATCGTAACTGACAAAGTAAATCCAGCGATATGAATATGACATTAATTATATTTCAAGGTTAGTCTGATTCTAGACTGATCATTGAGCGTGGACTTACAAAATGCGTAGTCGAGTCGCCCACATTTGGGGCTAAGTAGAGGCTGACGTAGCCGGGGTGAAATGGAAGGGCCTCACTCCGGGTAAAGAGCCTTGAAGATCACTGGTAACCCCTCTACCAGGTATCTACCTTCCTCCCCACGAGGGGGGTTTTGACACAAAATCAGTTTAATGCGTACGTGTAGGAATTTCAAAAATAGCTCTAGTCTTCGCAACTAGTGTTGCGAATGTGCTGGTACAAGTACCCTCCCATCCCTATTTGTACAATGGGGAGGTAGAGCCCTGGGGCTCGCCGATTACCTGGGACTGAGCGAGCAAAAGCTTTTTTTTAACTTATAGGCCTAGGAGGAATACTGTGCCAGATAAATACAGAGATTTACCTTGCCTCCCCACGAGGGCTGGATGTGACACAAGGTCTGTTAAGCGTTTGGGCCCAATCGCGTACGTGGTAGTACGTATGCCAAAAATAGATGAAGTCTCAGCAAATAGTGTTGCGAAGGCGTCGGCACAAGTGCCTGCCCCACCGTCTTAAGTGCAGTCCTGAGCCATACTGCCGAGTTTGTTTGCATCCCCACGAATACAAATGTGACAGGAAATCGTTTTAAGGTGGGGTCCCACACGTCCCAAAACGTGCAAACACAAGGTGAATTGAACCTGATTCCTTGCGCATGATCTCGCAAGGACGTCAGGACAAGCTGGACATTGTCCACAGGACGAATCCTATTGTTCAAAGCTCCCTTACTCACGATGCGTGTTTACGCGGAGTCATTAGGGCAAGCTTGACGTGGTTCACAGGACGGATCCTGTTGATACTCTCACGACGAGCCTGAGCATGCTGGTCAGTGGTTCCGGGATCGGGTACAATACCGGACAATGATCAACTTCTCAGCCTGAAGGCAACAAAGATACTACACTTTAATCTCAATCAAAAGACCGAATGCCGATATTGAACAAGCTCAATCATTTGAATTTAGAGGCTTAGGACGAATCCTGTGCCAAGTGAGTATTGATTATCGTTTGAAATTGCTCTCATTATAGATTTCGTTACTGAGTTCACTACTTCGGGGGGTTTCTGACAAATATAATGAAACCAAAGAGAAAGTCAGGATAGAAAATTCTAGTTCATGTGAACCGATTTTCAATTGTTTATTCTAAAAGAAGAAATAATGATGACTTTTGAGAAACTTGTGTGTATGTGTTTGTGTCTTTGAGAACCTTGTGTATTAATGTTTGTGTCGGTGCGAAAATATTCTTTCTAAACGTGCGACGGGCACATGAAATATTCATTCTTCTAATAGGCACTACAAAAAAAAATAAAACGTCAAAATCTTGTAAATTCTTATTTCATCGTCTGAATCTTTGTGTCAATCGTAAGAAGAAAGATTAGAAATTGGAGTTTTCAAATTTGTCTGATTAATTCGATTATTTTTGAAAATTCTTGTTTCGTTTTTTTTCCACTGTCTGGGCAACTCAAAGATTTTGTTAATTATAAAGCAACGATTTTGATTAATCAAATATCATCAGTGAAAAGAAAATAATAACGCACGAGAAGTATTTTTTGATGTTTTATTTTGTTGTTTTTTTTTTTTCCAATAAAAGTTTTTTTTAAAGGATTGAAAACCAGAAGTCAAGTCAAAAGCTCCACCATCTTGTTTCTTTTCTTTTTTTCTTATTTCTTCCCAATATAAAGAAAGATTAATTCTGGACACGATTTGGATACAGCCCTTATAAAGTGTTTCAAGTTTTTATTACTGTTATGCTTCCTTCAATCATAGTTTAGATCTAATTTTAAGTTTAACTTTAATTAGGCTTTCGACCGCCATTTTATAAATAGGTGAGGAAAGCTTTTCATCTCTCCTCTTCAGATCTTTGCGAACATCCATTATTGATGTCTTGCCGGTAAATTTCAAACACTGAATTGAAACAGCACAATTCTACATCTATCATTAATATAGTATATTTTTTTTTCCAGACCATTTTTTTTACCTTCTTCTATTTTCTTTATGGTAGAAACAAGGAGAAACTTAGGAGCATTCATTTTTAATTTTGATCAGATTTTTGAAGATATTTTCTGAGGTATTTTTTTTACAAATAGCGTATCTGGCAAAGTAAATTTATTCAGAAAAAAATTCTAATAACAAACATCCGAATATGACGAGAATAATCTATCGAGCACAACGTGGGGTGACCTTTCAGGTCTTGAAGTAGCAGATCCATAATTGTAAAAGCTTTATTAGTAAAGCCAGCATCAACAAAAAGTATCGTCAGAAAAACAATGAATGATGGTATCGAGACCTCAGAATGGGAGAAAAACTTACGACCACGGTTTAACTCACAGTGTGCGCATAATACAAAATGAATCCCTGCTATGTGCCAAACAGTTATCAATGAATCGTCATCAGTCTTTCATCGTCCGTCGTTGGACATTGACCTTCCCAAGGATTCACCAGATCTTTCTATCATGGGTGTTGCATAGCCAATAGTTTCGGAACTAATCTAGTTGATCTCTCCATCTTGTATTCTATCGGCCTCGCATGTAATCACTGAGTATCCATTAAAACAAGTTTCCAGTTTACCATTACACGTACAGTCATACTTACATGAAAGCGAACACAGAATAAGGGGCCAGTTATCATTATATTTGCATTGAAACTCGAACATTGGCTGTCATTAAAACGGACACAAAGTAACCCCCACTTTAGAGCCAGTTCATTCGTTTCCACCTTAAAAAGTTACCTTTTCTCAAAAATGAAAAGTTTCCAGAAGAAACAAAAAACCATAATCATTCAAAACAGATCGAACTATACAAGAAAATTTCATTTTTCTTTAATCATTCACTGGTTTAAAAAAAAACAACCCTAATCTTCAACCGATGCTAATTGGAGATTCTTAATTTTTTCTTAATGTTTATAAACATCTAAATTCACTTATGATTTGCAATTATCTCATGAAATTTATATTTTTCAAATAATATTGATTCATTAAACTCATTTAAAACGATTAAAACTTCATTTGCATTTTCTTTGATATTTTATCACATTAAAACAAGACAACAGTCCTTTTAAAGTTTGAAATCCATTATCGATTTGATTATTTTTTCAATTAACTAAACGACCGTAGCCGTCAAATGACAAAGGGTCTTAAAATTTGTATGTTTATTTGTTTATGAGTGTGTTTGTGTATTTGTTCATTCCAGCACTCCTGGCCATACCGTTTCGTCCACAGATTCGAGAATCGGTAACAGTACTCCATTAAACTCCTTCTTTTTTCATTTTTGAAAAACAGGATTTTTTTTTTACCTTATTCTAACAGGTTCATCAGAATCGATATTTTCTAGGTGATTTTTTTCACTCCATTTTAGATGTTTTCCAGTGAGAAACACCATTATTGTCATAGATAGGATTTATTCCGACCATACTTAGTCTGTGATGCAATGTTTTTTTTACGTGACTTCAAATTTTGACGCTACGGTTGTTCAATCATTAACTGTGATGGCGACTAATATAATTTGTTATCATTTGAAATTACTTACGGGTGATTTTCCTGACAATTATTGTGTTCGGTACACAATAAATTCTTTAGACTAATAATCCGAAAATCGATCAAAATTATGCTATTATTGAATATCAAAATCGTTAATTTTCACTTTAGATGAATTCTCCGGAGCTTCTATTTTTACTTTGTCAGAGCAAACTATTTTAGCTTTGTTGATAATACACTGACCCCACGTAATTATTTTCGTTTCAAAAATGGCTTTTCAAACGTCGTACAACTTTCTAAAAAAAAAAAAACGATTCTATAGATTTTTGTTCTTTCGAACGACACAAATGTTTGACGATAATATCATCTTTTGAATACATTTGGGACTTTTTCTGCTTTGACGTCGATATCCGGATGATAACCAATGTTCATCATCATCATCAGTCTTTTAACGTCCGTCGTTTGACATAGACCTTCCCCAGGATCCACCACAATTCTTTCTTATGGGCGTCGCGGAGCCAGTATTTTCTGAATTTGTCTAGTTCATCTCTCCATCTTATATTCTGTCGGCTTCGATTTTGCATACGATCTCTGGGGATCCATGTTGTGAGTCGTGATGTCCATCGGTTGTCTTTCATTCTTGCAACATACTGCTTTTAAAAACTGAAATTTTAGATCGAAATTTCACATTATTATGATATTTTTTTTCTATTTTTCACTTATTTAAAACAAAAATTCAACAAGTGATTTCGATCTAAAAAGTTCTTCCGATAAAAATTCATTCGATAGAAAAGCAGTTCAATGATAAAGTTGGTCGATAAGTATCCATTGGATAGCAGTTAGTTTTGACCCGGGCAACACCGGGAACATCTGCTAATAAATCATAGATTTACTTGATTTCAGATCGAATTAAATTTCACAGCACTAAAATATCTAATTGCTACCTTTGGAACGACGCATCACACAGCCATTTTAATACGGGCCATTTTCATGTTGGCAATTTTGAATGGCTAGAAGTGGCTAGTTTTTTACAGTTGTTCTAATAACCTCAATCTCAGTGTAAAAATACCGTTCTCTGAATTTGTTGTTTTTTTGAGTTTTATTTTATAGCAAACTATAAAATTGAAATATGGTCTGGTGACAGATGGCTGGGAAGATTACTTAGGAATTTTCAAAAATGAAATAGCAGAATATTGTAGAATCAGAATAAGAATCTGTGTATTGAAGAACCTAGAAGAATCCAAAAATCTGAGTTTTCAAAATTTCGAAAAATCAGAGTATTAAAATGTTTTATTTAAACTGAATAAGTTTTTTTTTAATTCACGCATGCGTATTAGAAATGAAACCAGTAGATAATTTTATTGGTCACTCATAAAATTCACAAAACATGTATAGCATACTAATTGATTAATTTATCAATTAATCAGTTAACAAAGATAGTCTCCATATACTTTTCCTTCTGGGTTTGTCACATTCCCTATAGCTCACTCACTCTCTCTCTCTCTCTCTCTCTCTCTCTCTCTCTCTCTCTCTCTCTCTCTCTCTAAATATATATATATATATATATATATATATATATATATATATATCAAAACCTTCATTTCCTTTTGTAAAAGCAAAGATCCTTACATTTCTCTATCTGTTTTTATTCTTGTCTTCTCCCTTTTCTTCTATGTTTTAATGAATGTATATATATATACATATATATATATATATATATATATATATATATATATATATATATATATATATATACATATATATGTATATATATATATATATATATACATATATATGTATATATATATATATATATATATATATATATATACATATATATGTATATATATATATATATATATATATATATATATATATATATATATATATATATATATATATATATATATATATGCATATATGTACAATTAAAACAAGTTTCTATGTAATGTAACACACACATATATATGTGGGGTAGTATGCGTGTGTGTTTGCATGTACGTGTACATTGGCGCGTGTGTATTTCTTTCAGTCGTTTTTACATTTTGGTTAACTCAGAATTCTTTGATCAATTTATGTTTTTTATTCATTTTTTCATATAATTTGCTTCAATATTTTTCAACACGTTTTTAGCCTCTTTAATATGATTATAGGCTTTGCATTTTCTTTTTTTTTTTTTTCATTTATTTTCAGAACTTCGGTTTTATTTCTTTTCTCCCCCTCTTCATTCTACATTTCCACCTCCCTCCTCCCTCTGCGGTAACCCATCAAAAACCTAATCATTAAATCTGTTTAAATATGACGGGCCACTTCCGACCAAACATAGATTGGACAAACTGCTAAAAATACATTTCGGAGAGTATGGTCTCCAGTTCTCTATCTGGTCAGTTGGTCCGGGTATTTTCGGCTGTGGGGGAGAGTTTGGTGTCTTTGCAGTGTTGCCAAGTATGTTCTATTA
Source organism: Thysanoteuthis rhombus (assembly GCA_963457665.1). Classification (NCBI taxonomy): domain Eukaryota; kingdom Metazoa; phylum Mollusca; class Cephalopoda; order Oegopsida; family Thysanoteuthidae; genus Thysanoteuthis; species Thysanoteuthis major. The sequence goes on along the minus strand of OY735230.1, from coordinate 10,188,717 downwards.
TTTAGAGCTAAATATGTCTTTTAAAATTGGATGAAATCGGCTACTTTCTTTTCTATTTCCAGCTAACTCAACAGCTAAAAATGTCATCGTCGTCGTCGTCGTCGTTATCGTCATCATCATCATCATCATCATCAGTCTTTTATCGTCCGTCGTTGGACATAGACCTTCCCCAGGATTTGCCACACTTTTCTATCATGGGCATCGCAGAGCCAGTACTTTCTGAATTTGTCTACTTCGTCTCTCTATCTAATACTCTGGCGGCCTCAGTTGCGAATGTGATCTCTGGGAATTCATGTCGTGAGTCATGATGTCCATCGGTTGTCTGCCATTCTTGCAACATGGCCAGCCCATTGCTATGTACCCATTTAAAGCTCACTTATCGAATAAAATATCTATACTGTAAGATTCCAGAACAAATTATCAATAAAGACCGTACATTTACTTTTTTTTTAACTTTTCATAGTCAATTAATTAAAGGAGTAGGATTTTAAAAAACGTTTTTTGTTGACATGATAAGGACTAAATATTTAAATCTCCAGTCTGCAAGCTCCATTGCCTGTACGAGTGATACATATATACATAGCTAACTGGATCAATTTTGAGGTTGGAGTTGACTTTGCTTTGATACCGTAACAACAAAAACACTTAGAACAAGAACAGTAATCCTCCTGATTTAGGGAACGAACCCCATTGTTTGTCTGTACCGTCACGTTAAATTGAATCAGTATATTAACATTCCCAGATTATGATTTGAAATCATCACAAAGTTTTCAGTAGCCGGCTCTCTCATCGACTAAGCCAAACTGACAAGTCATATGTACCCGCGAACATTTATCTGAGAAATACGTAAGAATTAATTTCATTCTAATAAATGAATGAATACATTTATAAAATTTCTGTTCCCGTCAACGTGATCTAAAATCACCAAATGATCAATAGGAGACTCTCTTATCGACTGAGTCCCTACCAAATGATCAGTAGTTGGCTCTCTGATCGACTAAGCCAAACTGACAAGTCTAACATATCCACGAAAACTTATCTTAGAAATACCTAAGATAAAAATACATTCATAGGAGAAAATATTCTTTCAATAATTTTCTTTTTCATCATATTTACAATTCCAAAAATTGCAGTAGTTATCTTCAGTCGGAATAGAAACAGGAGTGGAATTATACCCTGTAGTAGCCAAGCTTGTACAAATTATTTTTTTAATGGCTATTTTTTGGCTAAATTAGATATAAATCAGCTATGAAGTGGCCAATTTGGCAACTCTGTATCCTCGATGAATCAGTCGATTGTTGATCGATTTTATTGGCAATGTCTTCTTTTTCTATTATTTTCTCGATGATATTAATTTTGGATGCAGAAAATTTTAAGAAGAAATCGAAGATAACTCTCATTGAAAAATAAAAGAACAAAATCTATATCATAAAAAGCAACGTGTCCGTCCATATGTCTGTCTGTTAAATTTTCTGTATGTCCGTCCGTCTGTAATAATTCAAAAATACAAATTTTACATTGAAAGGGTTGGATGTAGAGGAGAGGTTCCAGGAATGAGAGGCCCACGTCCAGTAATTGACGTTAAAGCCTGTAAAAATAAAGTGCACGTAACCCTTGCTTATAATGGTCATAAGGGCGACACTGGACAACGCCGACTGTTTCTTTTGGTTAAGCTCTCATCGACCTGATACTTTGGCGTTCCTAGAGTCGGTGTTACTCGGAGCAGAATCTCGGGGGTTTCACCTCCACCCTTAAAGACTTGCCCTCTTCTTAGAATATCAAGAATTTTGGTGATCTCTTTGTACTAAGGATATACGTACCTCAAAAGACATACAAAAAGTCTTTTCTGCATGAAATCTGATGCGAATTTTCTTCGTGTATACACCAACCTAGTAATAATTTATCCCAAGAGGGATTATATATTATAAGACAACAAATCATACTTGAAGTAGTTTTTCTTTTTTCTTTCCAATACGAATCTCAAAATAAAAAACAGAAATATTCATCCCTAAATTTCAAAACTATTGCTCGTGCAGTCCTATTTTTAAAATCTAAATATGTTAAAAATCAAAAAGAGTCTTTTGTCAGCACTGGGTATTGAAAATTATAATCGTATATAGAAAATTTTTCTTCGTACCTTAGAAGATACAAAGCCCCATTTATAATTGAATTACAATTAATCATTGGGTTCTGCGCAGATTTTCTGTTTTAAGGTAGCTAGGATGAGATATTTACCTCTTGTAAAATATTGAACTTGAGAAGTTGAATCTATATCCACAAATTCGGGGAGCAGTTACGTGAAAAATTGTATTCTTATCACCCATCAAATATCACCATTTCCAACAGAATCTGAAGAAATGCAATTCTTTGTAGTTTTTCAGAGAGAGAAAGAGAGAGAGAAATATCATGTATGAGATACAACAATCAGTTTTGGATTTAATGTTATTTTTGAAAAGTTATAGAGCAAGTCTCTGTATCTTTCGAGGCACCATGTTCTTAGGTGCATATACAGTGAAACCTTCGTATAATGAACCTTGATATAACAAATTCAAGTTTTAACGAACAAAGGGACGCTAACGAACTTTCGGCTTATTTGCCGAATGAAGTCTGATAGATGCCGCCGCCGAGGACATTAACCATATTTAAAGCGTGCTAGTTTCTCCAGTGCAGCCTTTTGATCAAAATCAAAGTGTAGTATCTGTTCTTCTTACGTTGATGAATCATAGCATGAACTTCCTGTTTTCAATTTTAGACGTTATTATGGTTGTATTTAAATCATTTAGTCTCATAAATCTTCATTACCTTTTTTCGGCTTATTTTTAACTCATTGATTATTGGATTTTGTATTGAAATACATTATTGCTCGTTTTGTATTTTTGTAATTAAATTATCGTGTGAATCGTTTTAACTGTTCTATAAAATTCAAGAAAAATATTCAATAATTGAGATACAACCATAATATTACTTTTTGTCAATTGCAAAAAATCCAAATTAAAACATTTAAAATATAGCTACAATAACGTTTAAAGTTGAAAATAGGAAGTTGATGTTAAGTTGCGTGACGTGAGAAGAACAGGTACTACATTTTGATCCTCAACTAAATACCTTGATCACGAAACTAGGATAGCATCGAGAACTTTCTTATTATTTACCAAACGACGTAAGGTTGGAAATAGAACGAGGTGCAACCGGACTGCGGTCAGATTTACTGAACGATGTTCGTTAAATGCGGCAAATTACCGAACTTACTTTTTATTTACCGAACTCCTTCCATCTCCATACGAGTACCTCTTTTTCACCCTGCAGCTTTGGTTGGCTAGAATTTTTACTTTCTCTCCAATGAAATGTCTCGTTAGAATGGCAAAGTAGCAATATGGTCTCGAGTGATAGCTTTGAAGAACTCACATAACTTTAAATTCAAGTTCCGTGGAGGACACAGCAAATCAACACATCACTTCAGAGTTAACAAGTCCAAGATAATTTTAATCTATTAAATAGCCAAATACATTAATTAAAAGATTTTTCTAAAATCACTAATCATGATGTCACAAGATAGTGGCACCCTGTCTATAAGACACTGCTTCATAACTTTGATTTTCACTTGATTCAGAACCTCTAACATAATTGAGAGACTAATTTGCCTTCGTCCCGTCTCCATCTCGTTAGATCCGGTAACCATGATTCATTGAAGTAATTAGTACTTAATATTTCGAATCGGTATTTGTTTCAATTGAACTTTATGCTTGGTCAAAGTATTACCGTGTGTTTGTTCATAATGAATTGGCCTTGAGAAATAATGATTTCCAATTTTGTTGCAATTTTCATTCATCACCATTGTATTCTCAGATGGATGGACGTAATGTTTTTGGATCGCAGAGAGTATTTAGTCTGAAAACAGTTGAGAAAGAAAGAGAGACGGGAAGAAAGAATTTTTAAAAAAGAATGATTGGAAAACAGAGAGAAATCTCATTATTCTATTTGTTCCTACCTGTGTTTAAAGGTTACGCTTTCAGTAATAACATGAGGGGATGGCTCGGTAATTTGATAAGAGGTTTGGTAGGTGAAAGGGCAAACATTTTTAAGCAGTTTAATAAGATGGCAAGAAGGAAGATCACAGAAAAACGTTAGGTAGCTTAATAAGAGGATAAGAAAAGAGATGACTGAATGGAAAGTTGGGTAGTTTAATACAAGGTTAGGAAGAGAGATAATAGAAAAAAGGTAGTTTGATAAGAGGGTAGGAATGGGGGGATGTAAAAAGGAAGTTAGATAGTTTACAGAGGTGAAGGAAGATTTTTGCAATAACTAATCCATGTTTATGTAAAATTTAAATGAAAAAAAACACGGACGGGCAATGAAGATTGAGAGGGATAAGGGGGAGAAATAGAATAAGGGAGGAAAAAAAACAGAGGCATGAGATAATAGATAATCTTAGTTGTTAACACCCGTGGAATTTCCACAGGTTCAGCGAGTAAAGAACGATTGACCTGAGTGAATGAAAACAATTTGCAATAAAATGAAGAGAATAGATTTTTTTAAATATATTAAAGAAAAAAGCAACCGAATATGAGGAGAGGAAAAAAGTTGAAATTGTAAAGAGGGTGAAAAATAACGTCCGATTAGTCACTCAGTAGA